>CM038792.1:105195561-105555561 GCA_021764765.1 Vicia sativa
GCTTGAAACCTGGTCCACACCTGGCAGGACGATTAATGAGAGATAGTGAAAATAAGGAACATCGTAGAGTGCAGTGTACTTAAGTGGAATACGGAATGGTAAGGTACAGTGCTTACATTGATACCATGTGTATGATTTTAGTGCTTTATAGGCTTCATTCTGACCTTTGTTGGGCTTTTAAGCATGGCCAGCGTGATCTTATAAATAGGACCCGTGATGAAAGCGACACTTGGTGAAAGTGGATCACGATCACATGAGATTCAGTTCACTCTCTCTTTCGAAGTTTCCGTTAGGTGACTGTGCATCCGAGGACAAAATTTGATAGTGTGGAGTGAGTAGAGGCGTTGTTCTTCATCAACGTTATTGATCAGCGTCCAGAAATCCGAATCACCACAAAGAGGTAAAATTCTCATCCTTGACCATGTCCATTCGTAAGGATCACAAGGAAATCAATTTCATTGCAATTTAGGCGATTTTCCTTGACGACCTTACTGACCCAAGGGATAGCGAGGTTAGCATGCCGTTCAAGAACTTGAATGGACTTCTTGGACACAGGTGTGGGCAGTTCGGAGAATGCCCATTTGTCGGGTTGGCTTGATCCCTCGTTACGTAGATAGAAACAGGAACTTACTTGGCCTTGACTCGAACGTGCACTTCTCGGGTTGAGCGCGTTCGTTACTTCTGGGCTTGGTCGAAGACTTTCTTTAGTAGCGATGCGTGATGGTCCTCGACTTGGGACTTCACGATCATAGTCATGTACACCTCAAGCATGTCACCGATCTCGTTTGAAACACCTTGTTCATCGTTCGGTGGTAGGTCGCTCGACGTTCTTGATCCAGAAGACTTCGTTGTATAGTTCCGACTCCGAAATCATGAAGGCCGTGAGTCACATCGCCATGTCCATGGGGATCTGGTTGTAACACGAGTAAGCATCTAAAAATGAAAGCGGTTTATATTGGGCGGTGTCGACCGGTCGATCAATATTAGGTAGAGGAAAAGCATCTTTGGGACATGCCGGTTGAGATCGGTGTAGTCGGCGCACATCGCCATTTCCATTAGATTTTTAACAAGTACAACGTTTTGACAACCAAGTGGAATACTTGGCCTCGGAAATAAAATTTGCCTCGAGGAGGTCTTTTCTGACTTTTCGGCCCTCGCTTTCTGGGAGGCTGCCCTACGCCTCGTTGTACTATGGCCACTGGCTGGTGAATATAGCGGTGATGGCGGCGACCTCGGGGTCGGTCAGGGCATTTCCGCTGCGCTCCACGCAAAGAGATCTGCGTTCTCCGGCAAGCTACGAGTTGCTTCTTCGCCCGGTCGGGAGGTCGGTGCCGATCTTGGCGCATTCTTGGGGTCTCAGGGGCGAGGGATTCGAACTAGCAAATGCGGTATCCAGGGCGTGGTGGGTCTACATCCAGGTTTGTCAATCGGCTTAGTCCTCCATGAATCGTCGAGGTCCTTTGGTGATGTTGGGGCTTTGATCTCCTGTGGTCTGGGGAGCTCCACACAGGCGTCGATCACCGCCCCTTCCTTCTTCGGAGTCGGCGGGCCCCTGGAGTCGACCGGGGTATGTCCCGGCAGCGGCGTTGTGCACTCTCCGCAGCTTTGATGTCGCCCGCGGATGGTGGCGGCGTCCCCTGGTGTAGAACTTGAGCTTGGTGGGCGGTCGAGAGCTAGCATGATTACGCGGTGTTGTCCTTCCTAGAATGGCGTTGTAGAGGGTGACGATCGATCACGAGCGGACCTTGACACCGTCGCGAAGCAACGTCCTCGCCGAAGGTGACGAGGGCTCGGCGTACCCCAAGGTCGGGATGTGGAGCCGTTAGAATCCTTGAAGGTCGGACCCCGTATGGTGATAGGTGAGACTCGTCATTGAGTGTTTGAGCGGTGGGTGTACATGATGTCGACCGAACTACCCTAAATCGACCAGATTCATGGACCTCGATTGTGCCATTCTTGCTTTGATGAGGGGATATGGGCATTTAGTGCGCCTCGGGGAGTTCCTCCAGGATAGAAGGTGATCGGTTGACACCGCGGGCTGAGTGAGACCTCGTTGGTGGGGCCTTGCCGATCGGCTCGTCGAACTTCCTTTAGCGAGTTGATGGGCGAGTTAGGCGTCGCCACCGCCAGATGACCATGGTAGGGAATTCCTCCCAGGCGTGGGTGAATATAGGGCTCCCAAAATCTTGGGCCTAGTCAGTAGGCTACTCTGGTAGGGGCAGAGTCCCTTGTGGTGGCCTTAGTCCTCGGTCTCCTTGGCCTCTCGGGCATTTCTTGATCCTTGAGCTTCTTGTGCCCTAGTCTTCGCCCTTGATTAGTGTCTCGATCGCGTCGCCCGGGGTGGGCGTCTTGATCAGTGGGTGACGGTGATCTGGAAGTACTGTTTGTCGTGCGAACCCGCGGGGTGGGTTTGGGCGTCGCCTCCATCTCTGAACTGGTTGAGCACTTTCATAGGATTCGCTAGAGGCGGTTAGCGGAGTGTGGTCGGTGAAGCGTCAGCCCGGACCTCGCTGCTCGCGTGTTTCCGCGGCACATCTTCGCGTCGCTTCGTCGGGCGTCGGGACGATCACCGCCTCGGGCGTCGGTTATCTTGGTGTCTGGTGGGTTGCGAGCCACGACTCCTCGAATCCACAGCGGTTGGCTTCCTTCTCCTAAATACGTGGCCTGTGGGCTTTGTCGAGAGAGCATCGAGTGGTGAGGTTCGATCTTACGGCCTTCTGATCTGTCTGGGGAGGCCCCTCTCTAATAGGTACCGCTTCGCCGGGTCTCACGAGACTTGGATGACTTCCACTGTTGAGCGGTCATGTACCTCCGGAGACTTTCGTCGCTTTTTGAATGATGGCCTGGGAGGCCTCACATTCGGTGCTGCGGGAGGGGCATGAGCGTGCTCGTGGTGGGCTGAGCTCTCTCCACAGTGTATGGACCCAGGGACAAGCTCTTGTACCATCCATCATCGCTTAAGGGTTGTGGGAGCAGCACCGCACTGATTGGTCCTCCGACGATGAGGTATTGGAGCATAGCTTGGCCGTCGATGCGGTCGATAAGTCGTCGACCCCATCGTAGCAACTAAGCGAGTGGTTTCTCCATTCCCGAGGTCGGGGCATTCATGATGCTTTCATTGACGGGGCCGGGGGTCGTCCTCGTCGCTCCGATGGAGGCCAGGCGGGCGGTGGCAGAGTTAGCGCAGATGCGGCCGCCTGGTTCTTGACCCTTGACTCTTCGCTTGGCGGGGAGGCGGTCGAGCCTCCTCAGGTTGTTCTTGGTCTCGTAAACGTCATGGGTCCCCCTCGGGAGGCGGCGGTGAGCTGCAGTCTTCTCTCTCCTCCTCTCAGCGGGGAGTTTGAGGCCCGATGTCGTCGTGGTGATGGTGACCACACAGTGCAGGCGGCGTCTCCCTGTTGATCGGCAGGACGCTTGAGCGTGGAGCGTTCCCGCTGGGTGAAAAGCGCAGGGTTGGTGTTGATGGCGCGAGAGGCCGTGGCCAGATGGATCGGCGTCGGGGTGGATGCCTCTTGGAACTGCAGGCAGCTCGGTTGTCGGCGATCGATCGACCTGATCCCTCTCCTCGGTAGGATCCGGTGGAAGCGGTTTGCCATCTCGAGGATCTCACTCCGGAAAAGCGGTGTCGTTATGCTCGGCCAAATCGTCGCGAGGGCATTTGCGTTAGTTGCAGCGTCGGCCACAAAGCGGAGTTGTTGGTTTGCTGGTCGTGAATGAAGGAGCGGAAGCAAGATTCCACAGATGGCCAGATCGTACCACGACCGAAGGTGTCTTGGCCCAATGCAGGTCCAAAGTGAAAGAGAAGAGTACAAGACACTCCGTGCCAAAGTAAGAATGGCGGAGAGAGCAAGCAAGTGAGAAAGTAAAGAATGAGATACGACCCTCTCAGTGAGAGGTATTTATAGCCCATTGTGAGATCCGATTAGTGGGCGAAGCCGAGCTTGCAATGGATTGCTAGGGTTTCTTGTGTCTTGAGAGGCCAACCGTGGCCTCACTCCTAGATTATCGCCAGGATATCGGGGTTTGCAGTTCACAGGAGACTTGGCGGTTAAAAACCTAGTCAACAAGGCCGAAATTATCGGAGGCACGTGGCGGCAGGCAAATCGACGCGTGGCCGCCCGAACATCAAGCCATTTTCCCAAGAGCGATTGGGCTTAGGCATAATGGGCCTAGGCGTGGGCGATCAGAACACCTCGAATATAGAATTGATGCCTTTGAATTTGCAGGCTAGTTCATCATATTCCTTTGACCAATTTTCTTGAGTTTGACTCACGATGGGATTATCGACTCAATAATCACAAGATGTGACCATCCTTTCGAGAATAGCCTTCCAAGCCTTGATGTCCAGGACTTTACATATCTTTGTCATGAAACTTCCACGTATCATAGTTAGAGCCATCCGGGATGGGTGGTCTATTCAAATATATTGTCTCCTATCTATATTACTAGAAAATATCCTAGATCTCTTGAGGAGCATGATGCTTACGATACCAATTGAAATTACGGTATCGAATATGAGATGTCGAAGGTAATGTCACGACACTAATATCTTATGAACACGGTGAACAAAGCGAATTTAAAGAGTGCAGAAAGACAATAAAACACGAGAATTGTTAACCTAGTTTGGTTAACCAACCTACGTTTGGGGGCTTCCAAGCCAAGGATAAAGTTCACTATTAGTAGTAGTAATTCGGAGCTAAACCTTCCCCGTTTACACCTCCTCACTTAATCAAACTACCCAATGACCCTTCTACCTAGCTAAGATACCACACTTAGATATGAGAATGCGCTCGCTCCTGATATCCTGACCGTGACACTTAACACAACTAAAACTAAAGACACTCTTCAAAGACACAATCACACTTGCTTTAAAACTTATAGTGATTGAAACCTTACAACTCAAAATTAGTCCTTCTCAAGTAGAAATACCGAGAGGCTCACAATTAACAATTAACAACCAAACAATGAACAACCAATAATTAAAACTAGACTTCTAAACGGAATGGCCAAATTGCAAAATAGGGTTTGCTGACCTTTAAATAGAGTAATAACAACTAGGGTTGTTTTACTCACAAATTTTCAACGCATCCTATCTTTTCTCCATGAAAGCAAGACATTAAATCTCCAAGTATATTGTTGAAGGCGTTTCTCAAGCTTCCTTAGTCGAAGCATATAAATAACAAACAAACTGACTTCCTAAAAATTCTGAACTTCTGTCAGTTTCACATGTCAGGGCATCTGCTACTTCGGTAAACTTCAAGGTATTTACGAGCATAACGTTTTACCAAAATTGCGCCAATCAATAGAACCGGCAACATATATAATAATTTTCAAAAAAGGTTCATCACGAATCTGTAGATGCTTTGGGTGCTAACACCTTCCTTTGCATAACTAAGGTCCTAGATCTACGATCTTTTGTTAGAACTTTATTCGCTCTTTTCCTAGTCCTTTGGATAAAATAAAAGCGCTTGTGATGACTCTTTGTTCTTTTTGAGTTAAGTCAATTCAATGACTTATACCATGATTTTACCGCTGATCATGTGCTTATGCTTTACATTTTGTTCTAACAACGATAAGGTGCTACAAAATAAGAACCATAATTTTACAAAATTAAGTGGGTTTAATGAAAACAAAATGACACAACAAAGGAACATTAATGTAAAACAAGTGATAGAAATACAATCCTTAACATGTTTTCTCATTCGAGAGATGATGAATTTCTTCAAGTAGCGCAAATTGAGTCTCTTCTCTTTCTACTACTAAAATCAATGTTGATTCCTATAACCATCAAGTACCTTCTCCTACCACTTGATGCATTAATTTTGAAATCTTGTGATACAACTATAATATTTTTTAGAGCCTCTTTTGTTGCTTTAACATAAGTTATTTCCATTTCAAAGTTCGAAATAGTCTTGTCCAAATTTCTACATTCAACAACATAATCATTTATTACACAAGTTTAACATTCAAAATAAAAGCATCACAGAAGATTATAAAAGTAAGATCTCAGTAAAAGTGTTGTAACATACTGTATTATTTTGTGTCTTGAAAATTGCCTTTAGTTTTGAATTTCACTTCCTTCTCTTACAACTATAAAAAAAGTATAAAACAAAAGATATGCAAACAAATATTTCGATTTTAAACACAGTAACGACAACATTTTCATTACACACCATAATAACACATATCTTGTAACAATACAAACCAGCAAAAGCCTAACACTAACACGTGACACAGTAGAAAAAAGAAAACGAAACTAACCAGAAGGGGAAACAGACATAGATCTGCAGCCATGGTTTGTACCTCACATCATCTCGCCGGACACCATCTCCAGTCACCAGTCACCGAACACCACCTCCAAACAAAAATCTAACAGTTTAATAGGAAGCATGTGAGGTGAGAAATGTGGATATGGAATTGGTTTTTGTTATTGAAGGTGTTGGTAGAGAAAAGGGAGACTGTTAGGGTTTGAGGGAGAGAGAAGAACGAAAACAGAAGGGGAAGAGAGAGAGAGAGAGAATATTGGGGAAAGTGTGGAAAGATGGATTTAAATTTGAAATTAAAGTGAAAACGTGTGGAAGGAGAAAACCGAGTACTAGATATGAAAGAAAACCTACGATCATATCATTCAAAATAATATAAATAGACTTCCATTCAATATATTACTTCACAATTTCCAACTACTAAAAAAATTCAACTATATTTTTTAATTATCCAAACCTCGCATCAATCACTTTAAATTATATTTCACTAATCTAACAATATTATTCAACTTTATAATACACAAAATATATAACTAAAACACCAAAAAACTAATACTATTATTTTCTACAGGTGGTACATTCATACTACTCCAATTAAAATTAATTTACACTAATTTTCTACATAGATGTTCAGCAAATGCTGATAATTATGCACTTAATATCTACAGTTTGATACAATCTGAGAAGGTTGACCCAGCAGAAAGGAGCTTGGGTTCTAAGGATTTGCTCCCCTTAGGTCACGAGTTCAAATATGGGTTATCACAAAAAAAAACGTAGTTGATCTGACTGGTTGGATACCTATGAGTTAGGATCACTATTTCACCCTTATTAAAATTGATTATTGCAATTTGACAGATCAAACAAAGAGCATTTTTATTTTGAAGACTTTGAGCAACAATTTTTTTTAACGAAAAACACACTACATATTCACCCAAAATCTTAAGATGATAAGTGAGTAAATTCTACTACTTATAAATATTCAAGTATCTATATTTCTAATAAATACACGACTTCTCCACACAACTCACACTTACAATTCTTTTTTTCAACACTCACATCGACACTCTTTCAACTGGACACTCAACCCATCAGTCATCACCATGTAGAGATACTTTCAATTCAAGTAAGCTCATCCGTTCTCTCAAAACCAAAGACTCATGATATCATTTATTGATGTAATTCATGCGAGTCAAACGAAGAACATTTTTATTTTGGAGATTTTTCTTTTTTTTAACAACATAATTTTGTGAGAGATACACCACATAATCACACAAAACATTAAAGTGATAGGTCAATTAATTATCCATATAAATACTCTAAATCTCAACTTTCTTAATCAATACTACCTCCGGTCCTTAATATAAAAAAAAAATTCATTTTTTAAATTCATTCAAGAATTAATGTATGTAATTTCAATAAATTTAAAAAATAAAGTTTTTTTAATATTAAAAACTAGAGGGAATATAAAACTTTCTCACACTCCTCACAGACTCACAGTTATACTTTTTTTTCCAAAAAGAAACAACACCAAAATTGTACGTATATGAAAATCAACTTTTTGAACAATTTGAAAGTATATATATTTTTTCTCTTAAAAAATTCAAGAAGAGTGTTAAGAACATTCACTTTAATGTTCACTTTTTTATGTGTGAAATATATGTGAATCCTAACATTTTGAGAATTCACTTCACATAAAGTGTGAGAATCACATATATTTTATTCAATAAAATAGAGAATATTAAAAAGTAATTAAATAACGAGTTCTTTTAGAACTGCCTTAAAGTTGAATTGTTATAAACAAGAGGTGTGTTAAAAGAAATTAAACGGGCGTGAATATCGACTATCCTTAAAAAAAACCCTTTCAATGTATGAGAATTTTTCTTTTCACCCCCACTTTTACCTAACACCCCCTAATTTGTATGAAAAGACAATTTTGCCCAAGCCTTCTTCATTGTTGAAATTTACGGTACATCGTATTTTTGAAAATTTTTGGACGATATCGGAAATTTGAGAGCGCTACCAGAATTTTCGCGAAAACAACTAAGTTTTACGGTAGATTTGTTAAAAATTCCGGTATTTTGTAATTTCTGGTATCGCCTACTGTAAATTTTGAAATATCCAGTATTTTCTCCCGGAAATTTCAAAATCCCCGGTATGTTCCTTTAATGTTTATACCGGGAATTTTGAAAATTCCGGTACGCTTAAAATACCGGAAATTTTGAAATTTTCGGTATTTCCTATTTTTTCCTTTTTTCAAAAAATTCTAAGTTATGTCTCATTCTTGACTTTGCTTGCAGTGAGGACTAGAGGCAGAGACAATTCTATTTTAGACAAATCGAGCAGATGTTATGGCTCGAGCAGTAGATGAGGCACAAGCCTCAGAGGCCCAGGGTGATCGTCGTCCGATCGGTTCTCACCGGAAACGAATGGCTGAGCAGGCCGCGTCGGGGTTTCGTGCACCTCGTCGACGGATTGCCAAAGCTTCTACGGCAGTTGTGGACCCTCATGTTCATACAATGGAGCAGGTAGTTGTACCGGAGCCGGTGGTTCAGGCGTCGGTTACTGAGGAGCAGGTTCCGGAGGTGGTGCAGGAGTCTGTGCAGGAGGTGGTGCCGGAGGTGGTTCCAGAGGTGGTACCGAAGGTGGTTCAGGAGGTTGTGCCGGAGGTGGTTCAAGAGGTGGTGCAGGAGCCAGTTCAGGAGGGAGTGGTGTCTCGTGCTGATACAGACACCACGACAGATCCATCTGAGCCATCAATGTGTACTAATGGTGGTTTCCCTGGAGGACCTTCTGACAGGTTCGTATTGACGGGTTATGCTGACCGTGCCGCGTATAGGATATGACAGGGCAATGTAAGTATTGTTGGTTTGGTTTAACGCTTAATTTTTTATTTGTATTACACTGTTTGATGTATACTAATTTGTTGTAATTGTGTTGTTTATTTTAGGAGCGTCCTACTTTGAAGGTCGTTTCTCATGGGTCGAAGTTGAAGAGCTTCCCCCGAGACTCTGATGTCTGAGTAGGTGGGGAGGATAGTTGAGGAGTTCAGACTGGAGGAGTTTGCTGGATGCTCATTGACGATGTTGGACGCCCCCTACTATAAGCTTTTGTTGAGAGGTGGCACCCAGAGACATCTTTCTTCCATCTTCCATTTGGGGAGATGACAGTCAGTTTGGATGATGTGGATGCTCTCTTCCACCTACCGGTAGCTGGTACAGTTTTCACACCAGTTCATAGGGATTAGGCGACAGCGGTGCACATGGTTGTCGATGCATTGGAGGTGGATGAGGTGGAGGTCCTACAGGAGTTTGGCGAGACTCGGGGATTTCACCTCCGCATGTCTTGGTTGAGGACTACGTATAAGGCGTTGGTGAAGGCACATATGTATCAGGCTGCCGCTATAGCGTACATGCTATATCTGGTGGCATGTACTCTCTTTGTGGACAAGTATGGAGTGTACATTGATGTTTGTTACTTGTCTCTATTCAGCGCCCTGGACAATCCCACTTGGGCCTGGGGAGTGGCGGCTCTAACGATGTTGTACACAACGTTTGTTGCTTCCCGCCCTGATACTAGACATCATGCTGGTTACCTGAGCTTGTTGCATGTATATTATAAATGATTAGATGTTTTTTTTAATAATTATTAAGTTTCATATAGTAATTTATTTATCCTTATTTATGTAGTGTTGGATATACGAGCACTTCCCTCAAATATGTGACTGGAAGATCCAGCGAGTAGCGGCTAGAGATCCACGTGCAAAGAGGTGGAAGGCCTGAAAGACCCATCCTGGAGGTTTGATGGAGTACAGGAGGAGGCTGGATGTACTGACCCTGAACGATGTCATCTGGACACCGTACACGGCTCATTGCCCTCACCATCCTTTTGAGGTATCCACTTTATATTCAGGGCATGTAAGGTGGGAGAGCTATGTGGCTAGGTACTTGCCTGAGCGGTGTCTACGTCAGTATGGTTATGTCTAGGTCATCCCACGACCGGTACCACGCACCCCAGATGGTGGGATTGATTGGTGGTTTCAGAGTCACATTCTCACCTCTCCCGTGAGATCATGGATGCAGCCATCAGGGTACAGGAGCTCGGGCAGTGCGAGGATGGATAGATGGGGTGGTTCCTTAGTGTGTCACACCCCCGAGTCACACCATCGGATCCAGCATCTAATGTCTCAGGGCCTTCAAGTACCATAGATTCTTCCGATCCACCACCATCTCCTCCTCCTCCAGCAGTTGACCAGGACACTCGCCTACAGCTTATCATAGTTACATTAGATAACATCATGGGGATGCTGAACCCCGATGGTGAGGTGTATCAGGGGTTAGCTAGGTTGGCCAACATTGCCCGTGGAGGGAGTATGTAGTTTTTTCTTTGTATTATTGTATTATTATGTGTATGTTGTGACAAACAGACTTTACTTTATTGCATAATATTTTTTGGCTAGTACATTTTCTTTCGATTACATAACGAAAACAGTAACACAAATAAGAAACTCGAATAAGCAAACAAACATCAGATGACAAACAAAATAAACAGTACTCCGACACATGAAAACCTAGGAACTACCGGGTTCGAATTCATCTGGACGCTTTAGACACTTCATTATATCGTCAACAGATCTTTGGATCTCTGTGTCCAACTCGGTCGGACCTTTGGTTATCCTACGACAAATGACTTCCGCACGGCCTTCATATCTTCATCATTCTTCAGCTCGATTAGGTTGTATTTCACCCAACCATCTGTACCAATGTAATCCTCCTGAAACTCGATCTTTGTCACCCTTCTGTTCTCGGAATCAGCCAGCAAACCGTTCAACATTTCCTTCAAGGCGGCGAAGGACTCAGATCCATTGGGAGCTTGAATTAAACGGCAGGTTTGCGGCCGTTGTAATACGCTTCTGTCTTAATCACATATTGAGAACGAGACACGTTGTTGAGATGTGATACCTAATAACCCTAAAACCCATATTTATACAAATTGTTATACGTTCTAGACCACACAATGTATGACTTTATAGTAGCCCTATAACCGAAAGATACAGGCCTTAATTTTACAAAATTGAACATTTTACTCTAATTTTTGGCCCTTTAAACCCTAACACACATGCCCCTTAATTGTGATAATATTAAAGTATCCTTAAAATTTAAAAGCTTAATTTTATTAAGTTCTATTTGAACTTATAATTTCCCTTTTAATTTTGAATTTTTTTATTTGAATTTTTGATTAATTTTCTTTTGCAGTACTTTGATTTTGAATATTTTTTAATGCTTTTTAACTATGGTTAGAAACAGAGAGCATATGTCAAGATTTTAGCTCTCCTTCACATCCAATCGACCGCGTTAAAGTTAAACTTTATAAGTCTTCATGTATGAGATATGAGATATGACAAGACTTGAGATAGCTTTAGGAATATTGTAACTAGTAGCAGAGATATGATAAATTTTGAGATAACTTTGGAAATATTGTTATTAATAGAGTTAGAATTCCGTCATGCAACATTGATGTAGATTAGAGAATGGACTTATGATATATTCTGTAACCAAAATTTTACTTTGTGAGTTGCCTTGATGTAGACTATACTTGACTTTTCAGCATATGATATGTTGCTTGGTTGGGGTACGCATGGCAAAATAGGATGTATGCATTGCATGAGAAACACCAAGACCTTTGCGTTGGAAAAAGGGGGAATCTTGTGGTTTGACTGTCAATGCAGATTCATACCAAAAAATCATCTCTATAGAAGAAACAATGTTGATTTAAAAAAAAAAAGACGAACGAGTAACAGATTTGCCTCTGCCTCAATTGTCACTAGGTGAAGTATGGAACCAAGTTTGTAAACTACCAAAAAAAATTTATTTTAGGACCTCCTATGTTAAAAAGCCGAACCAAGTTTATTCAATGATATGAGGTCACACACAATTGGACCAAAAAAAGTATATTTTAGGACCTTCTATATTAAAAAGATAATTCGTCGCAACATAATTTTGATGTTATGCATATTGAGATGTTTTTTTGATAATGTATTTAACATAGTGATGGATGTTCAAGACAAAACAAAAGATAATTAGAAGTCTAGAAAATACATGGCAATTTGGTGTAATCGAAAAGAGTTGGAGTTGAAGCCTCAATTGAATGGAATATTATTAAAACCCAAAGCCAATTATAGTCTAACTTCCCAAGAAACTAAAGTGATTTGTCGATGGTTAAATGAATTTAGAATGCTTGATGGTTATGCTTCAAACTTAGTAAAGTGTGCCAATGCCAGCACTGGGAAGTTGCATGATATGAGAAGTTATGATTTCCATGTTTTCATAGAACGATTGCTTCCAATTGCGTTCAGTTTACTACCCAAACACGTCCTTAATCCACAAACTGAAATTCGTCAATTTTTCAGAGATATTTGTGTGTCAACTATAAGAGTGCGTTATGAATCTTGTTGTTAATTACGACAAAATTCAATGTCAATTTGTGAGGCAAATAATAGTATCAACCAAAAATAAATGGTCTTCAACAATAATAATTCCTACACAAAAAATATAGCAGAATAAGACGAGAAAAAGACGAAGGTTTATTTACCTAGTTCAATCAAACGATCTACTCTGGGGAAGAGAGCACCTCTCCAATTCACTATACTTAGAAAGTTGTTACAAGAGATTATAAATGAGTTACAAGAAAATAGCCTTCGCCTTCAGGTTCCCAAGAACAACCCTGCAGGTGCCCAAGAATTACCCTATTTTCTACCCAAGTGTTTCTCAACCTCTTCAACCTTCAATGTATGAATAACTCAAACTCAAGGTAACAAGTTTTTCCCAATTCCCAATAACCTTAGATAACCACAAAGGTTGCTAAAACTTTTTCTTTTCTAAGGTTTTTCTTGAGAGTAGCCAAAACCCAATATTATGCCTTTAAATCCTTGCTCTCCCTTATTGACGTAAGCTCTAAGATTGTCACACTATGTTAACAGAAGATATACATATTTATAATAGCAAATATCCAACAAAAAAAAGCCCAAAATCACATGTATCTATGGACAAAATGAGAAACGGTCGAAAAAGCCCGAAAACCGAAAACCACTATTCATCGTATGGGCGTACTATTCACCATACGGACAACACTATTCATCTGTACATACAATACTATTCATTCGTACAGATGACACTATTCCCCACTGATTTGTTATTATTATTTTTTTGATTTCTATTTTTCGACTTTTCGTCCGACTTTCTAAAACTTCTGATTTTTGCGGTAAATGCAATTTCCAAAATATGTTTTATTTCTCATCATCAACAAATGTTTTAAGTTACATTTACAACACAGTGAATGACATCATTATGTTGGACCAAAATATTCCAGTCATTATCTGTAAGTTGGAACAAGTATTTCCGCCTAGTTTTTTCCACACTATGGAACATCCATTTGTGCATCTTACATATGAAGCTTATCTTGGAAGACCTGTTCAATATAAGTGGATGTATCCATTTGAAAGATTTTGGTGATTCAAAGCGATCAGTGAAAAATAAAGCTAAAGTTGAAGGATCAATATCTGCACATTACTTGCATCGGGAAGCATCACATTTTTGCAGTAATTATTTCTGTAACTCGATGTTAACTCCAAGAATCATAAAGGATGTAGTAAATGTTAATGAAAGAAGTCAATTTACCTTATCAATCTTCGGTCTTCCAGGTTGTCCCTCGGGAAATAAGGATGTGCATAGGGGGAAACCAGGATTAAAATCCAAGGTATTCCCATTATGAAAGTAAAATATACAAAAAATGTACGAAAAAATTAATGACAAGAAATATAATAATATTACTTAAAAAATATACTAGCATTTCAATTACAACTTAAAAATAGAAAACATTCTAGTCTAATCGTAAATGAATTCTTCTCATGATCATTTCTTGGAAAATCTTGATGATATACATATCATCGATTGTATTAAATACCTCTTTCTCCACAAATGTTAGTAAGCAATAATGGATTATCCATTCTACTTCTCATCTCATTATTTACATATTTCTTCCATGGGAATACTCGCTCAACACTTACAGTGGCCACCAGTAAAGACAAATTTAGTTTGACAAGTGTGTACAAAAACCTAAATGTCTTATGCTCATTTGTTAGAATAAGATTCCTACAAAGTTCTGAGATGCCATACAAATTGGAAAATTGATCGAGTCCATCTTGACACTCTCAATATAAGTCTTCAACTTACTAGACAATTCCTTATCTATAAGATCCTCAAAGTCATTTGGGTACAATTTTGCCAGTCTCATGAGTGATTTAATGTCAAATGCTTCAAATTAATGACAAGGCCTTAAGCAAGCAACATAATTCATTAATATTTCCAGGTTTAAATGAATCATTCAACTCTTGCAATACCACATCTATGACATGTAAGAAGTAATCATTCTTGAAATAATGAAATTTTTTAACAAAATGAGCAAGTTGTTTGGATTTCTTATCTTTCATATACCGAGACTCCATGTCAGGAACATCAATTTCAACATTACCACAAGAGGAAACAACTTGCTCATAAAATGCTTCTCATCCTCCATCTCTAAATTCTTGCAACTTTTTCTTGCATATTTGGACAAATTCCATGGCATGCACAATATCTTGATCCCCCTTTTGCAATGATTGTGACAAATTATACAAGGAATGAGGTTTGGGTTATACGTCATTTGAAAATGGGGCTGAAGAAGGTTCTTTAGAAGGTTATACGTCATTTGAAGGAGTGAGCTTCTTTGGCTATGAAAATCTAACTTCGGGTCTAAATTATTTGAGCAACATTCTACAATCACAATCAAAATCAAATTAATTTTACAATTTAAATCACAATTACAATTTATATTATAACTCAAAAAATGGAGGTTAGAGTAAGGATGAGCCTAGAGGTTGTACAACACTATAATTTGTTTGGCCAGAGTCGGAGAGACGCGGCGACTGGGTAGTGTTGTGCGGCTGTCGAATTGGCTAAGAGGAGGATTTTTTTTCTTTTATTTTGTTAAAATTAGAAGTAGTGAAGTAAGAAAACGAGTTGAAGGTAAAAAACATTAAAACATTGAAGTGTAATAAAAAAACAAAATGTGCAAAACTCGCATACTACAGGTTCCGATAATATGACCTCTTGTATAAGACTCCAAAGCTTATACCATGCGGGCAAATTTCTATACATTTATGGTATTACAGGGAATACCCTATACCCCATTGGATCCTCCCATGGATGTGCATTGACTGACCCAAAAAGAAATACAATATGTGCATGTTCATGTCTTGATTAACTACATTGAAGTTAAACAATATCTTGAGTAAGTGTACCCCCAACTATTTAATTTTCTTTAAATCATGAATATAAAACTAACTTCAAACTTATAGTGTGTTTCTTTAATGGCAATTTAACACCTTCTATTATTATTGCACCAGTATAAAAGTAACTATCGGTCACGTACATGCTTATTTTCCAACATGGTTCAAGGAGAAATTTTCATGCATTGTTGCACCCACTCAAGAAATACTTCATTCAAGAAACTTGTCTGAAGGACCTATTCAAAGGGAAAAACCCATAAACAATGGTGTATTTGTAAAATAAGTTACAGATGGTGGTGAAGACAACTTTTATGGAATTGTTACACATACATACAATTTGGTATACAATCACTTGGACTCATAAAATAAATTTGTCTTATTTTATTGTGATTGGTAAAATCCATCTGCCAGAGGCACAAAAATAGATAATACATATAATACAATTAAGATTCAAATGGATCAAAGGTACAAAGAGTATGACCCTTTCATAATATTACATATTGTTAGGCAACTTCATTATATTCCTTATCCTTCCATCGTCCCACGTAAGTGATGGTTGTGTGTTGTAATCAAAACAAAACCATTGGTTCATATTGAAACAGACGATCTAGTGGAAGATGTTGATTATCAAGTTGATGAAATTTATCAAATTAATGATGTGATTGAAGGTGAACATATTACAAATTTATATGATATAATGGTTGAGGGTCATCAAGTTGATGCATTTATATTGTTGGTAGAAAATAATGTGGACATAGAGCATTAAACTTTTGGATATGAGGATAATATCATATCAGATGATGAAAATGATATGGATTAATAGCATGAAGAGTTTGAATAGATCGTCTTTATAATTTTACTTAATACATCTATATTGTTGGTACAAAATAATGTGTTAATTTAAATGTGTTTTGTTGATTTACTAATTGTGTTGATGATCATATGTTGATTTAAATGTGTTTGTGTTAATTTTACTTAATGCATTTATATTGTTAGTATATATTGTGTTAATTTCTTAAATTTGTATTCTCTTAAAATATATAAAATGTCATCTCGTCCGGATGAGATTAAGCGTAAGGGTGAGAAGACCTTGCATCAACGCACAAGGATAACAGTATGTCAGGCACCTCAAGCGACCATGTGTCCTCCCTCAGAGTTAGGTAGATCATATGTCTATGGTAAGTTCTCAACATCATATGATAATACTGTCCCCTTATGATTATCCTAGGTTCCCATATAAGAATCCAACTTTTAATAGCTCATATAAAGGATCCAGTTTTCCATACCAACAGACTAGGGGGTTTAGCTTTCCAAATTCCACACAGGTACCCTCATCCTTCATATCGTCTAGGGGGATTTTGCTTTCCACTTCCTACACAGGTACCTCATCCTTCATGCATTTTGTGGGACTAACTTTCCACTTCCCACACAGATACCCTCATCCTCCATACAGTTTAGGGGATCTTACACCCCGCATCCCTCACATATACCCTCATCGTCCATGCATCATAGGAGATCTCTCACCTCACCTACCACACACAAACGCTCATTAACTATGCCTCATTGGGAACTCCACACGTCACCTACCACACAAATTCCCTCATCATTCATGCATCTTGAGGGACCCTGCACCTCACCTACTACACATATACATATGCTTAAGGAGGACCATGAGGAGAGGAATATAGATGATCATGAGGAGAAATATGAGTACAATCATGAGGAGGAGGAGACTTTGGAGGATCACGATGAAAATTTTATTGAGTATCAGATTATTGAGAGATATATTAAATTTGGCCCAACAGAAAATTGTAAGTTTCTAATTTATAAATTATTATTTAAGTATAGGTGATGCCATTTTTTATATTTAATAATTATTTAAATTATTGTTGTTTAGTTTCAATCTAAGTCAAATTGCTTCGAAATGTATAAATTATGTTATTCTGCAAATGTATAAAAAATCTTGGAAGAGATTTGAAGAACTTACCTCCGTGTGAAAAAGATGCTTGGTTTGACAAATTTAAGGTACAATGAATTTTTTTACTTATTGTTATTTAAATTACTTTTTTTTATTATAGCTACCTAACAATTTATTTGAATGTCATGCAATATTCTAGGAAAAATGTTTGTGGGATGTAAGTCACGATTGTATAGTTAAAAAAATTATCGGGGTAGAACAACAATCCGACTTTCTGACATGCTACGGCGTGCTAGACGTAGTTGGGAAGAAAAAAATATTCGTCCTAAATAGATAGGCAAGGAAGTATTTGATGAATTTCGTGTCTATTGGGATACATTTACTTTTAAGGAAAAATCTGAAAAAGCAAAAAAAATTAGAAGTATTAATATCGCCGAACATGTTCGACACATGGTAATTATAACTACTTCTTCAAGTTATATTTTAATTTATTATATATATTTTTAATTAAAGTTAATTTTATTGATTGGACTAAAAGATTGGAGAAAACACCACGAATGAATGAGCAGGTTAAAAAGAATCAAAATAAAAAATTAGCGCAGTTTGTTGACGAACGTACCAAAAAAGCTTTGATAAATTGTTTATATTTTATTATTTTATTTAAATTACCTCTTGTATATGAATGTAGGAATTTATATATTTTTTATTTAATGTCAAATTTGTGGCGTGATTATCACGTGGCAATTGAGATGTCACGTCTGTTTGAGGCGTGAAAATCATGTGACTGTATTTCATTATTTAATTTAATTTACATAACTAAATTGTTTAAACTATATTTAATTTAATTTTTTTTATGTGTAAGAGGACTATCATACATTGCTCAAACAAATTCTAGTTCAATATCCTCAGTATACTCCGAGAGGTTTAGAGTCGACCAATGAAGACATTGATATCTATATTTGGAGTTTAGTAAATGACAGGAAAAAAATACCCGATGGGTGTTTTTTTGGTGTTGGACCTTTGGCCGACAACTACAGAATAGGAGATAGAACTTTTTTTGAAAGAGTTGTAAATGGGGAAGGAACGCCACGCCACCACAATTGACACCCGAAATGATAGAAACAATGAGACTACTGACAAACTAAGGTGAGACGTGAGTCAACGAAACATGAGGCGGTGCTACATGTCTAATTAGAGGCAGCGAGGAAGAGACAATTTGAGATGAAGGAAAAAATGCGATAATTTATGCAATCACAAAGGAGCGGTAATCAAGAGTTTGGTAGAAATGGAGGAGTTGGTGGTCAAAGAGCGATATATGAGGAGGATGAAAATGACATGGATGAGAATGGTTGTTTTTTTAAATTTTTATTTTACTTTTTAACTTTTGTAAATTATTAAAACTTTTTTATTGCAATTTTTTAAAATAATATTAATTAATAATTTTCGTATATTATTTCATTATTATTTGGAATTATTTTTATTATTTTTTAATTTATGCATTTTTAATTTATTATTTTATTTTATTATTTTATTTTAATTAAAAATATTTTGCAAAATGAAAATCACTGACAAATCTCAAATTTGTTGCGTGAAAATTACGTCGCAAAATCTGTCACCCACTCTGCCACAATCTGCATTTGCTGAATCATAGCTGGCTAAGACTACAATCAGTACAAAATATTGTGTCATGAAAATCACGTGGCTAATTTGTATCATGAATTTTACGCCTCAATTAAGTTGCCACAAGCGCTACTGCCACGTGAAGTATTAAGTTGGTAATTGTTGGTTGTGATATGATTTTTCACTTTATGGCGTGAAAATCATGTGACTAATTGCAATTTTTTTGTAGTGGGAGTTCCACAAGTCCAAAAGGAGGATGCTTATTCATCAAAGCATATATGCCTTTGAGATATTGAAGAAGTGTGAAATGGAGCATTGTAATTTGTCATTACACCAATAGAATCAAGGCCACATCTGTCAAAGAATGAAGAGGAATTTAATGTAGATCTAACTCAATACAAAAGGTTTATTGTATCATTACATTACTTGTGCAATATGTAATCAGATTTAGTGTTCAGTGTCTGTATTGCAAGTAGATTCATGTAGTGACTGAAGGTGTCTCACTTGGCAGTAGTAAAAAAGATGTTAATATACATGAAAGGATTTATTGGATGTTGAATCCTCTTTTCAGCATCGAATACGGGCTGATGATGCAATTTGCTTGATTTTACCGATTTTAATTGGTGCGGAGATAAATATGATCGAAAGTCTACAGCTGAATACATCTTTATTCGGTGGAACACCAATCTTATGATGTTTGAAGAAGGAAACAATAGTTGCACTCTCGTCTAGTGAGACCGAGTATATTGTCGCTTCGTTGTGTGCGTACTAAACCGTGTGGCTAATGAATCTATTGAAGGAGATGAGAAACAGTGAGGATAAGATTGTTACACTCTTGATTGATAACACTTCCTCGATTAATCTTGCTAAAAACTCAATTGCACATGGGAGAAACAAACATATTGAGATAAGGTTTCACTAGTTGAGGGAACTCGTTAGTAAAGAAAAGTTAAGGTTGGGATATTGTAGAAGTGAAGACCAAGTTGCTGATTTGCTGACTAAGGGAGTCACAAATGATATGTTCAAAAGGTTGAAGAAGAGCATGTGCATGAAAGACTTGGAGCACTTGAATTAAGGTTGTGTTTTAAGAGTGTTTTCAAGTATTTCAAGTGCTCTAACTCGTTAACACAGAGGTGTAACCAGTTACAAGCATCAAAAAGTCAAATAAGCTTCAGAAAAGCACTTTGAAAGTTGTTGTAACCGATTACGCATTTGCAGCAACCAATTACACCTGATTGTATTTTTTTGGTTTGTGTCAGCGGTAATCAATTACAAATTTGTGTTAACCGGTTACAATCCCGAATTTTTGACTTTTTTGACTTTTGACTTGATATTTTTTGTTTTTCAATTTTGTATAAATACCATAATAGTATATTTGTAATGTAATATGCATAGAATCATAATTTACACCCTGAATTATCTCTGTCTAACTCCCTTATATCTCACCGTCTCTTTCTCTTGATACTAAAACCCTACATTGTATACCAATTATTTAAAAATATTAAATTTTATTAGCAAAGATCAGTTTTTGTCATCATCATTGGTTAAGTTTTAATAATGTGTCCATTGAAATTGTTACCTACCTTACCACGTTTTTCGAACCTTCACATTGAAGAACCAGTACTGATCATAATTCCATTTCAGATATGGTACATAGTTTGAAAGATGTGTGATAAAAGTTCAATAAGAACATCACTGAAATAATTATAAGAGACAATGTATGACACTGTCACTAATATTGAAGCGTAACTATTCACTTACTTTTGTGTATAGCAAACTGTAGAAAGAAATCTTCAATCCGAATACATACTGATACCTCATAATGCATACTTCTTTTAAAGCATGAATTTCTACTTGCATTTCATCTTATATGCAGTGGAAAGTAACTTCATGAACATATATACTATACACTTTTTATGACGGTTTGCGTCTTAATGTTATCATTGTCATTGATAAATAAATTGTTAAATTACAAAAATGCAGGACCATGTGCTTCTAGATGAAGATTTCATGTTGCCACTTGCACCTGCCAAAGCCAAAGTTAAGGGCAAAGTGAATTGTAACATAGTAATGTGTTTGGTACGTATGTATAACAACAGTGAGATTATTATGCACTTGGCACTTGTGGCATTGTAATGAACATCTTTCATTGATTAAAAGCAAAAGTCTCAATCAGAATTTGGTAAGCAAGTTAATAAAACCAAGAAAAATTAAGGTATTGAAAAAGAAATAGAATCACGACTTTTTGACAAATTAACACAAAGGAAACTTGATTTGGAAGTGCAAAACTTTAAGAAGCATGTCTGTGTAACACAAGCAACATGAGATTTTGAATAAGTCAATTCCAGTACGAGTTAGACCCTCCACTGAAAACTGATAATGAAATTCACTATTGTCTCTTGAGAAAGACCCTTCAGCTAGCCTATGACTATGATAGCCATTCTAGCAATCTTAATCTGAGGAACCATTATAGTTTTTATGCTTTGAGAGTTTGTGTTCAAATTGTTGGTGCACAAGAATCAAAGATGATTAGAATAATGGGAGAATGAGAGTGACTGCTACACAAGAGTGAAAAAAATAAGGATTATTATTATAAATGTCATCTACTACTAGTCTATTTATACAAGGGGAAAAATTGTCACATAGGCCCTAATAGAGTAAACTTAGCGACCAAAATAAAAGGTACAAAAATACTACATACTAAAGTACCCTTAAAACTAAACAGCTACGCTAAAGAACCCAGAAGTTAAGTATACTTCTGGACGCAACTTCAGAAGTTCTACTGTTTCTGAGCAACACCAGAACATCAGAATATTGAATTATTGAATTATTCTTCAATACCATCCCTTAATTCATATTCCTAAACAAAATTAACCACACCAATTCCATCCCTTAAGAGGAGAAATTGATTCGTCTTGATTGCCTTCGTCAGAACATCTGCCAACTGCTTCTGGGTGCTACAGTGCACAACTTCTAATGTTCCGTTCTGGACTTGACTTCTCAAGAAATGATACTTAATCTCAATATGCTTGTTTCTTCCGTGTAACACAGGATTTCTGGCAAGATTGATTGCAGACTTGTTATCAATCATCAGCTTCTGAGGCTTATTTACTTTAATCTTTAGATCTTCTAATAAGTTTAGAAGCCACACAGCTTGACATGCAGCTACAACGCCTACAATATGCTCATCTTCACACGTTGGTAGAGAAACAACAACTTGCTTCTTGGAACTCCAAGAAATAGGACCTCCCAGAAACTTGAATAAGTATCCAGAAGTACTTCTTCTATCAACTCTGTCTTCACACCAATCAGAGTCAGAGTAACTCATCAACTCTAATTCTGCCTTTCTTCCAGAAAGAAACAATATTCCAAAGTTCTGAGTTCCCTTGATATACCTCAAAATTCTGACAGCAGCTTGGTAATGGGACCACTTAGGTTTACTCATGAACCTACTAACCAATCCAACTGCATAGGAAATATCAGGTTTGGTATTACACAAGTACCTCAGAGAACCAATCAGCTGTTTGAACATCGTAGCATCCGCATCTTCACCCACAGAGTTAGAATCCAATTTATGATTGGTTTCTAACAGTGTAACAGTAACCTTGCAATTCTCCAGCTTGAACTTCTTCAGAAGTTCTAGTTCATACTTCAGCGATGCAAAATGACACCCTCCTTTGAGTACAGAACTTCCATCCCTAGAAAATATATCATATTTCCTAGATCTATCATCTCAAATTCATTCATCAACACTTTCTTGAACTTGATTATATCTTATGGACAGCTCCCCGTAAGCAATATGTCATCAACATAAAGACACACTAGAATCATATTGCTTCCAAAATGTTGCACGTAAACTCCATATTCCATCTCACACTTCTGAAACCCTTGCTTCTTGAAAAATGAATCAATCTTCTGATTCCAAGCTCTGGTGCTTGTTTCAATCCATACAGAGCTTTATGTAACTTGTACACCATCCCTTCCTGATTCTTTTTCACGAAGCCAGGAGGTTGTGACACGTATACCTCCTCTTGTAATGGACCGCTCAGAAATGCTGACTTCACATCCAAATGCATCAGCGGCCAATTTCTATTTGCAACTAGAGCAATCACCAGTCTAATTATTTCATGTCTAGCTACAGGTGCAAATACCTCAAAGTAATCTAGTCCAGGTTTCTGAAGAAAATCATTGGCCACTAGCCTTGCTTTGTGATTACCAACTGATCAATCTGGCTTAAGCTTCACCTTGGTAATCCATCTGACGCTGATGGATTTCTTCTTCTTCGGAAGCTTAGTCAACTCCCAACTTTTGTTTCTTTCTATTGCCTCAAGTTCTTCTTTCATGGCATTCATCCAGACTTTCTTCTTGAGTGCTTCTTCCATACCAAAGGTTCAGAATCTACTAACATGGCACACTGAATGACTTCTCCCTCTGAGTCAACTTTGATGTCTTGCAACAGGTCAAAATCTGCAAACCATCTAGGTATAGTTCTGATTCCTTGTGGCCTCTGAAATTGTTCTGAATTTTCTTCAGAACTTGAAACAACATTAACTTCTGGACCTTGTCCAAAAACCCTATCTTCAGAACTTCCAAATTCAAAAACATGATCATCTCCAAAAGCTTGTCCTCTAGAACCAATGTCTTCAGAGTTTTCCCTTCCAGAAGCATGATCACCACCAGATTTTGGATCATCAGAATCTGGATCAAAATCATATTCATCATCTTCATCTTCATAATCATCTGCTGACTCTGACTCTTCTTCAGAACTTTCAACTTCTGACTTGTCTTCAGAAGTTATCTATACATCAGAAGTTGGTTGAGACTTACTCCAATCCCAAGCTTCTGACTCTTTCATAACGACGTCTCTGCTGACTTCAACTTTGTTAGTTTCTGGACAATAAATTTTGTATGCACCTGTACTGTGGTACCTCACCAGTAACATCATTTTGCTTCTATAATCCAACTTCTTCCTTCTAGCTTCTGGAATGTGTTTGTAACACACAGAACCAAAAAACTTCAGATGAATAACACTTTGCTTCTCTCCAGTCCACTTCTCTAAAGGAACAATTCCCTTCAGCTTCTGTGTTGGACACCTATTGAGCACATATGTTGCAGTAGCAACAACTTCTCCTCATAAGTTGTGAGGAAGCTTCTTCTCTTTTAGCATACTTCTCGTCATATCAAGCAAAGTTCAATTTCTTCGTTCAGCAAGACCATTATATTGAGGAGTATAAGGAGCAGTAACTTCATGCTCAATTTCATTCTCATCATAGAACTTCTGGAATTGTGTAGAGTTATACTCACCTCTACCATCCGTTCTGAGAATCTTTAACTTCTGACCACTTTGATTCTCAGCCTTAACCTTGAACTTCTAGAATTATGTAAACACCTCATGCTTAAACTTGATGAGTGTTGCCCACGTCATTCTTGTGAACTCATCCACAAAAGACACAAAATACCTATTTCCTCCAAGTGAAGGTTCTAGAAATGGTCCACACACATCATAATATACTACTCTCAAAGCATGTTTTGCTCTTGGGGCTACTTCTGATACAAATGGCAATCTGGGTTGCTTGCCTTTCATGCATACCTCACATGACTTCTTAGGATTCACAATCTTCGGAATTCCACGTACGAGCATCTTAGAACTTAGATGCCCTAAGCTTTTATAGTTTATGTTAGTGTTTTAAGTTGGCATCAATTTTGGTAAAACTAGGCTTTAACAATGTCATGATGGATGTCATGACATTCAGAGATTGAAGATAAATCCTACTGGACAAGGATGGTAAAAGTACATTCAGGCGGGAAGCTAAAGTCTTTGATTTCAGAAATGATCGATGTCATGGATGTTATGACATTCTGTGACATTCTGCTGCGAATCGCTTTTTCCGAGATTTTTCGTGAAGTTTGTTGAGCATTTTATTTATGTCTTTCATATTAGAAAGCATGCTCACGTGGCTGCTAGGTTAATCTTGATTAAACCTAAATTGGTTGTGAAACAAACCATGTTTTAGGAGAAAATTAAGTGAACCCTAGCTATCTTTATGGAAGCCAATATCAAGATTCGTAATTGCTTCTATAAAAGAATTCAACCCTTATTCTACGCCCACGCCTCGAGTTTATTGAAGATATTGCAGGTTGTATTTTGTGTAATTATTAAGGTTAGTGATTGTTATTGTGTAATTCTAGTTTCTCTTGTGAGCCAAGCAACTATCAATTGAATAGTGCATTGGACTAGGATTTGTAAGGGTAGTTTATCACTCAAAGCTTTAAAGCACGAGTGTTTGTCTCTTGATTAAAGCTTTGAAGCAAGATCAAGATATTTTATTGAAGTGTGTCTTCACAATTCAATTAAACAATAGGTTGATATCACCTGCGGTGATTGAGGGGAGTGAGTAGGAACTCATATCTAAGTAGGACTTAGGTAAAGTGTCATTGGGTAGTGATTAAGTGAGAAGGTCAACCGTGAGTTGGCTGTAGGGTCTTTGAATTGATACTACTAATAGTGAACTTTATCCCGGCTTGGTAGCCTCAGCGTAGGTTTGTTAGAACCGAATGGGTGAACAACTTATTGTGTTATTTATCGCTTTCTATATTCTTGTGAATTGTCAAAGCAAAGTCGACATCTTGTCATAACATTCTCTGACATCAAGTATCCGCCGAGAAATTCAATTGGCATCGAGCGGGCACCACGCTTGTTATTTCGGTGAGATCTAGGATAATAGTTTCCGCATAATGGATAAAGAAGGAGATTTGGAGGTAGACCACCTATTCGGATGGGTCTAATTATGAGTACCGGAAGCCACGTATGGTTGCCTTCTTAAGATCGAGATATCAAGGCTTGGAGAGGCGATAAAGGATGGAAACATCCAACCAAGGTTGAGAAAGATGGGACTCTTGTCTTGAAACCCGAGGAAGAATGGAGCAAAGAGGAAGAGGAGCTTGCTGGGAATTCTAAAGCGAATGCTTTATTTAATGGTATTGAGTAAATATCTTGATCGGTTCATCAATGTGAGCTGGCCAAGGATGTGTGGGACACCCTCAAAACTACTCATGAGGGACATCCAAGGTGAAGATGTCAAGACTCCAGATGCTCACTACCGATTGAAAATTTGAAGATGAAAGAAGATGAGACTATTCATGAGTTCCACATGAATATCTTGGATAGCCAACACCTCGGAGCTCGGGTGAAAAGATGTCGAGGAGAAGCGGTAAGGAAAATTCGGATCCTTGCCTAAGAGATTTGCAATGAAAGTAATCGCAATAGAGGAGGCGGACATCAGAACTTGAAGGTTGAAGAACTTGTTGGATCTCTTATGACTTTTGAGATGGGAATCGTGAGAATACTTGATAAGAAGAATAAAAGCATAGCCCTTGTATCCAATCATCAAGAGGAGTGCAAGAAGGGTGATGAAGAGAAGATTTCAAGCCATAGCTATGCTTGGAAGACAGCTCAACAAGCTCATCAAGAGAATTGATCCAAGGTCAAGGTCAAATGTCAAGGACATTCCATCGACATCAACGATCTTATGACTCAGCAGAAGATCCGTGTCAAGAAAAGGAAGTCAAAGCAAAGTCCAATGTCATGAATGTGAAGGATTTGGACATATTAAAGTCGAATGTCCCACCTTTCTAAAGAAACAAAAGAAAGGAATGGTCATCACTTGGTCCGATGGTGATTCAGGAGTGAATCGAGGAAGAAGGTGCCAAACTTGTCAACGCTCTCCCGGGTGTACAACTCGATATGGATTCTAGTGATGAGGAAGTGACATTTGAAGAGCTTCTTGAAAACTACGAGAAGTGTATAAAAATGGTGAAGCATGTCAAGAAAATGAGGAGCGTAAAAGTCGATTGAGAAGTTGTCGAGAATGTGAAGTTGAAGGTGAGAGAGGAAAACACACCACTATAAATCACCTCAATAGTGATATTGTTATGAATTCCAAACTTGATCGAGATGTCTAAGTCATCAAAATGTTGACATCATCGATAAGTTGGAAGAAATTCTTCACCTGGATGTAATGCGGGAAATAAGCATGGTCTAGGATATGTGGTGAAAAGCAACTTTGGTGACATTAAGAAGAAGAGACATAGGAAAACAATGTCAAAGCGGTGTCACAACCCAAAACAGAAATGTGTCCGCTCAGGCTATGGACCGCAAAGAGATTTGCAACAACTGTGAATGGAACAAACACGGAAGTCAATGACAAAGAAGATGTCATATCACAAGCCTGAACAGTGTCCCACGGGGTATATGAAGACTAAGTTTGTCTATAACAAAAGGAAGAATGACCTAATGAACCAATGTCAAAGCAGATGTCACAACATTGATTCAACATCAAAATCATAGAAACCGATCCAAAAGTTTCAAAGATGGAGATGTTATTATTGTGGAAGGTTTGGCCACATAAAGTCCACCGCTATAGGCTACATGGGTATCCTAATCAAGTTCCTTATGTGAAACCCAAGTCCAACAAGGCATCACACTCTCACAAGTGGAAGAAGAAGAAGACTACACTCGATAGCTTCTCTTAGAGTACCTTCAAGGAAGATTGGTACTTTGACAAGGGTGTTCCAAGCATATGGTGGAGACAAAAATCTTCTCAATGATGTTAAGCCTCATTCTACCAGCCTTGTTACCTTTGGGGATGGAGCTAAAGGAGAAATCAAAGGTGTTGAAACTCAAACCGGGAGTTCCAAACCCGAATGGAGTCTTCTTGGTAAAAGGTTTGACCGCAAATCTCATTAGCATAAGTCACTGTGATATGGGATTCATAGTCAACTTTACTAAGACCGAATGTCTTGTGATTAATGATGAACAAGCGATTATGAGAGGAGTCGATCAAAGGACAACCGCTACTTGTGGGAATCGAGAACCCCACCGCCATCTATGTGCTCAAGACAAAGATGAAGAGAAAGTGAAGTTGGCAAAAAGAACGATCACCACACCTCAGAGGGATGGGAAGGATCAGTTCCATAGAGGGAGTCAGAAGATTACCAAGAATTCACATGGGAAAAGGGAAAATCTGTGGTAATTGTCAGGCTGGACAGGAAATCAGAATGTCACACTCAATGTCCAAACATTTGATCACTCCTGAAGTACTAAAGCAAAGCACTAGGTTCTGGCATGAAAGGTTGACCAAGTGTCTTACTGTGAAATGTTGCAGGAGAAAAGTATTGGATGAAATCCTCATTGTCAAAGGAGGAAATAGCATGGTGACTTCAATCCATGGTAATCACTTGGTATCTGAAGAAGTCTCAGACACAATGATGGATGACTCAACACTTCTTTCACAGAACAAGTGTGCAAAGAATTGTGTCAAGAAGCTTGGAATGAAGAATGACAGCCACACTAGGACTATCACCCTTCCTCTTTTGAAGGTGTCCAAAAGAACAAGTGGAAAAGGAGTTGATCAAAGCTTGTGTAAAAGGATTTCATTGGATGTGTCCCTTGAGAAGCAATCTTATTTCTTGGATCAAGAAACAAACGTGTGTTCCTATACAATGCTAGAGTCGAACACATAGCGGTGATAGCAATTGCTATAAGATGATCCGGATGAAGCAGAATCGATTGAGTACAATGTCATACGGGATGTCATGACATTGAACCGTGACATTGCACCGAGGCCACCAATTTAAGACCTTAAGGGACAAATTGGGTATGTGTCAATATGAGGAATTGTAGCAATTAACTAGGGTAAAAAGGGATGAAAGGGATTGTGTATTTCAATTACTTATAAGGGCCATTTAGGTATTTTCATCCTCATTTTAAAAAGTCCAAGAATAGGAAGAGACATCCATATATAAGAGTTTCTCCATTTGAAAGTAGCATCCCCTTTACTTCTTCTAAAAGAAACTCAATCCCGCCAATTCGCCTCACTCCCACAACAACCATCGAAAAATGTCTTCATCCTCCTCATCATCTCAACAATCGGGATCTTCATCTCCTTCCATGAATGAAGTTAGGTCAAAACCGAAACCATGCAAGTCAAGCATTAATTACTCACTGCTCGCAACCGACCCAGAAAGTCAAGAAGCTACGCAAGAAATGCAAGAAGCACAGGCATCTCCTTCGGTAAGACTTCTATTCCATCATCCTCCTCTCCGGACTAGGTCATGCATGAGGCTATAGCTAGGATAGTGTCCGATATCCTAAATGAGAATAGGTCCATGCAGGTTTGGCCTCGAATCATAAGTCCGCTAGCCCTAGCTTAGCAGCTTGATCCGATGTCAATGAGAATGTCAAGACATCCGTGATGATGTTGATTCCCCATAAAAATGATGTAAATCCTCCCGATCCAACTCAAAGGATGTAACGATGATAAAGAATCTCCGCTGAAAATGTGAATGAGATTTACGATGAGGTTCTTGAGAAATCTTCGATCATAGTGGTTCGATAAAGCTCCTGCCTCACGACAACATATCCGATGGCATTCTTGAAGATTCTCCGAGAAGAACACCAATCAAAATATGGTGTCTCACGTCATCAACCTAGATGAGGACTTCTCGATAATGACCTCATAGCCAAGGTTAACCCCAAGATTGCTAGAAGGGTAATGACTAGGAAAGGAAGAAAAGTCTTTCAAAGCCCTGCTCAGAGAAGGTTTCTGACTTCTCATAAGTCTCCTAAGGCCGGAACAAGACTGATGAAATGGTAAAGAAGGCTAAAACCTCCAAAGGGAAGAATAAGATGAAGAGCAATTGGTTCATCTAAGGCAAAGAGCACCTCAATGGTGAAGAAGAGGAAGGCACCGGCCATCGTAACATGATGATTCGACCTTGATGCTAGAGAATGTCTCGACATTCACTCAAGAAAGAGTCTCTTGGGAAATTGCCTATTGTCCACGGTGGCAATGACAACATTTCCTTCCACCACCGAGAGTGCTAGCGGTGGAAGTATGTGTGTCTGAAAAGAATTGCTCTAGAAAGAGAATTGAACAATAGTGCCCTTGAATGCAAAGATGTTATGGAGCTAATCAAGGAAGTCGGGTGATGAAAACTGGGTCAAGTTTTCTAATTGTTATGATGCTTTGGTGAAAGAGTTCATTGTGAACGACAATTGATATCTTGATGGGAGATCAAGACTTCCAGATGTATGTGAGAGGAAGAAAAGTAAAGTTTTCCCAAGTATAATCAACACTTATTTGGGAAGATCGATAATGCTCAACCCGAGCTAGAAGAGCGATAATAAAGTATGCCAAACAATTCGCCAAGCAAGTAAAACATCGGCTGTGAAGGGAAAGCTTCGCTAGCAAGTTAAGTGTCAAATTTGCCATCTTGCACAAGATAGGTGCAGCCAACTGGGTTCCCACAAATCACAAGTCCACCATCTCCATTGGTCCGGGCAGTTTATCTATCTTGTTGGCACTAAAACAAAGTTTGACTATGACACTTATATCTTCGAGCAAACCCTTAAACATGCCGAGAGCTATGCAATTAAGGGACCAATAGCATTTCCATCTCTCTTGTGTGGTATTATAACCGATCAATACCACGACATTACGGGAAATAGAGATCGATGCAAAAGAGTTCCCGCTTGGCTTCCACTACAAGCTATTTCAAGGGAAGCATGTTCACATTGTCATGACATCACCGAGACATCAAATGTCAAAGCCAATTCTCGGAAAAGCGGATGTCATAGGCTAAAGGAGACCAGTAGGGAACTTGAAGCAAGGAAGCGAGACCTTGAGCTCGATCTCTACTCTTGAAAAGAAGAAGACAGAGGTTGAGGAAGAAAGGATTGCGATGAGCCATCCGTGAAAAGATGGATGCCGATGGGAATGTTGATCCGATCAAGCAACGCCGCTAAAGAAGGATCAAGAAGCTTCCTTCCATGCTTCTTCGGAGAAGAGCACCGAGCTTGCTAGTCTTTATGTGCCCTGATTTGTTACTTGGTTTTTATTTCAAATTTTCCTTCTTGTCCTGTTGTTTCCAATCTGTATGTTGGATGGTATTGTGTTGTGATATGTAACCCTTGAATATTTATCTTGCTTTCCTTCCGATACTCCTTTATGTTCATTGTCCGGGAGCTTGAAGTGTTTTGCCTTTGGCCCTTTATGGCTAAAAAGGGAGAAGAAATACTTGGGAGTATTAATGTTTGGGAAATTGTATGGGGGTTGTATGGCCTGTATGGCCTGCTTAAAATTTTGTGGCAAGTGTATGTGGGGTTGTGGGAAATTGTGGGATTCTTGTATGGGTAGAATTTATCTTCTCTTAGTTCTAGGTACTTAAAGCTTAGGAAAGCTTAGGAAACTCGAACTAGGTAATAGTCTTCACGCATTTGTACTGATAGGTCTAGTTGTTTTAGCCAAAATGTGCCAAAGGGAGTTTGTTAGTGTTTTAAGTTGGCATCAATTTTGGTAAAACTAGGCTTTAACAATGTCATGATGGATGTCATGACATTCGAGATTGAAGATAAATCCCGGACAAGGATGGTAAAAGTACACCAGAACGGAAGCTAAAGTCAGTCTGGAAATTTGAGAAAAGCAGTGATGTCATGATGGATGTTATGACATTCGTGTGACATTCGATATAATCGCTTTTTCCCGAGATTTTTCGTGAAGTTTGTTGAGCATTTTATTTATGTCTTTCATTATTAGAAAGCATGCTCACGTGGTGCTAGGTTAATCTTGATTAAACCTAAATTGGTTGTGAAACAAACCATGTTTTAGGAGAAAATTAAGTGAACCCTAGCTATCTTTATGGAAGCCCAATCAAGATTCGAAATTGCTTCTATATAAAGAATTCAACCCTATTCTACAGCCACGCCTCGAGTTTATTGAAGATATTGCAGGTTGTATTTTGTGTCTTTGTTAAGGTTAGTAATTGTTATTGTGTAATTCTAGTTTCTCTTGTGAGCCAAGCAACTATCAATTGAATAGTGCATTGGACTAGGATTTGCTGTAAGGGTAGTTTATCACTCAAAGCTTTAAAGCACGAGTGTTTGTCTCTTGATTAAAGCTTTGAAGCAAGATCAAGATATTTTATTGAAGTGTGTCTTCACAATTCAATTAAACAATAGTTGATATCATGCGGTGATTGAGGGGGAGTGAGTAGGAACTCATATCTAAGTAGGACTTAGGTAAAAGTGTCATTGGGTAGTGATTAAGTGAGAAGGCTGTCAACTGTGAGTTGGCTGTAGGGTCTTTGAATTGATACTACTAATAGTGAACTTTATCCCTGGCTTGGTAGCCTCCAGACGTAGGTTTGTTAGAACCGAACTGGGTGAACAACTTATTGTGTTATTTACTGCTTTCTATATTTACTGTGTGAATTGTCAAAGCAGTGTCAGATACTGTGTCATAACATTCTCTGTGACATCAAGTATCTGCTGCCAGGAATTTCAGTTTAGATGCCCCAATCTCTTGTTCCACAGCTTACTATCTCCTTCGGAGCCTTCTGCACTAAGACACTTTGTTTTAGCTGTTTATACATTCACCTTGAATGTTCTGTTGCTTCCCTGTTCAAATTGCATAATTAACTTCTGATTGGAATCATACAACTTCAAGAGATTGTTCTTTATAAAAACTGAGAACATACCAAACATTAGTATGCATGAACATACCAAACAAGAACATACACATACCTTTTGATTGTTCATTGATTGTTCTCAATGAGCTAACTCACACTCATCAGATTGCTTTTGATTCCAAGAACATACAAAACATCCTTGATCAGAACATTCTTCCTATTCTTCACCTTGACTTTGACATTTCCCATACCTTTTGCATTAAGTTACTTATCATCAGCACATTTGGTATTTCTCCTCCTTCTAGAGTCAAAATCTATCAACCATTGTTTGTTTCCAATCAAGTGATTTGAACAGCCAGTGTCCATATACCACCAATCTGCCAAACATCTTCCATCAGACTCAGAAGCCATCAGTAACACAGGTTTATCATCCGAATCTCCTCTGGCTATGTTTTCTTCTTCTGATTTCCTTCATTTGTTTGACCAACAACCTCTAGCAAAATGGTCAAACTGCTTACAATAGTAACATTGGACTTTCTTCTTCTCTTTTCTCTTCTGATGTTTCTTCTCATCAAAAGTTGAGGTTTCTGACTTCTGGAATCTATCACCACGTCTATTCTTGGTCTCTGACCAAGAATGCTTCTGGTCCTTCTTGACAAAAGAAGTTTTCAGAGCCTTCTCAACTTCCCTCTCAGAAGTTCTTTCAGGTATACGTAACTCATGCGCTTCTAGACTACTTTGCAGCTTTTCTATTCTCATGGTTTCTAGATCTTTAGAATGTTCAATTGCTACAACAATGTAATCAAATTGAGGAATAAGTGACCTCAATACCTTCTCTATGATTACTTGTTCAGAAATATTTTCTCCACAAGCCTTCATCTCATTAGTGATCAAAATCACTCTAGAGATATACTCTAAAACCTTCTCATTGTTCTTCATGTTGAGATTATCATATTGCTTTCTCAAGGACTGAAGCTTCACCTTCTTCACTGATGCGTCACCACCGTAACATCTGACCAGTGTGTCCCACGCCTCCTTTGACGTCATCGAATCTGCAATCTTCTCAAACACGTTCACATCCACACACTGATGGATGAAGAACAACGCCTTCTAATATTTCTTCCTCTTGATTCTCTACGCCTATCTCTCTTCTTCTGTTGCATCTTCTGCAACCTGAATATACCCATCAGTAACAAGCTCCAGAACATCTTGAGCTCCAAATAACACGCGCATCTAAATCATCCATCTGTTCCAGTTCTTGCCATAAAAAACTGGAAGTTTGGTACTCATGTTGTCGTTTATGTTCATCTTCTATCTTGTACAATACACTCAGATCTTCACTCACAGTGTTTCCCAACCCACAAAATCAGAAAATGTGATTCTGTTACAATTTTGTTCAAAGATTCAACGAGAACCCAGAAACAAAATCAATTACACAACACAAACTCACGTTCACTCGTGTTCCCTTGTGTTTCTAACCAGAAGCTCTAGATACCAATTTGTTGGTGCACAAGAATCAAAGATGATTGAAATAATGGGAGAATGAGAGTGACGCTACACAAGAGTGAAAGAAATAAGGATTGTTGTTATAAATGACATCTACTACTAGTTTATTTATACAAGGGGAAAAATTGTCACATAGGCCCTAAAAGAGTAAACTTAGTGACCAAGATAAAAGGTACAAAAATAGTAAATACTAAAGTACCCTTAAAACTAAACAGCTACGCTAAAGAACCCAGAAGTTAAATATACTTCTGGACGCAACCTCAGAAGTTCTACTGCTTCTGAGCAACACCAAAACATCAGAATATTGAATTATTAAATTATTCTTCAATACAAATGAACTACTTATCCATCATTTTCATTTCTTGCTAGTACCTAGTTGTTTTCGAGAACAAACCAATTCAAATGACAATTAATATAGCATATTGTATATGACATAATCTGTGTGTTTCCAAGTTGAATTTGGATCTTTTATCAAATCAACAATTCACACCTAGAAAAGTTTTCAATATCTTAAACATCATACTACTATGGTGTCAACTTCTCAAAATGATCCTTATTATTAGTCCTTGTTGTATTGAAGGCCCAACAAATCTTAAATAAAATTTTGCTTAGGAGTGACGAATGGACATATTCACCTTGCTTAGATCCATTTCATAAAAAATCTGGAAAAAAAGGGAACGTGGCATAGTAGACATAATTGAAAGTATGAGGTTAAAATTTTTGTATGTCCCGTACAAAAATGAAAGTGAAACGGGCAAGACCTATGGACATTGAATGTCTAAAATTTCACAAAATTTATATTAATGTTTGAACTCATAAAAATGCGGAATGGAGAAGAATAATAATATTATTATATGATGCAGACTTAAAATTTTAGTGCACTTGATAAAAAATACATATAAAACGGACATGCCTAACAAATTGAATCCGTCTTACCACTCCTCATTCATACCATCTTAAAATATGTACCATCTTAAAATATATAAGTTTAGTATGTCTTAATTCATATCATCTTAAAATATATAAGTTTAGCATAACTCGACGATATATTATCAAATTTAAACCTCTTAAATCTCATATGCATTGATATATATGTTGCACCGCCTCTCAATTTCTATAATCATTATAAACACTTAAAGAAACTTCCAATGGTACACCACCATGACTCCTAAATAGAGAATCATTGACACAAACTATAATCAATCCAAACTTTTTAAAACGAGTAATAGAAATTGGGCACAACACGTCCACTATTGGTAAACATAATAATCAATCATAACTAAATAGAATGAAAAATTACAAATTGATTAGTGCTAATAATTTCACACCCACAAATCTAGAAAAAGGGTGTATTGAGTGAGATACTTCTAGGGTCTGGGTTCTATAAAAAGTGAACAAACATTACATATTCTCATTACTCTTTCAGTGAAAAAATTGTTAAAATTAGACCTATAAGGGTGCAATCATAGTTCATGCCCCCATTGAAAGAAGCTTGTAATTCACATTTAGCTGCACAAACAAGGAGTAGTGAATTTGAAGACTAGCTTTACCAAACCCATTTGTTTATTTAATTATTTATATTATATGTATTTCTTTTTTTTTGCACTCTTCATGTGATTTGTATTGCAGATCATATATAAATATTATATTAGAATTAACAAATAAAAATAATAGTAATAATTTAAGGGGTAAGAAGAGACTTAGGAGTCCTATAAGAAAAAGTTGTGAGATTCTTATTGACCCCACAAGGATCTCAGTTTAGTTGATTACGCTAACCCTATTTTTCTGTGTTCCACATTTTTTGTTGTTATGATAATACTAGTACTAGTTGTATTTATTTAAAAAGAAATGGTGCTTTAGTTAGACTATACTGTATTGTAAAATTAAAATGGTACTATTGTATAGGGATGGGTAGATAGAGACGGTAGTTCATTTGATTGTTCTTTAGCGCCACAGGCATATTGTTGGTGGGGTCCACAATCAATGATGAAGTCCGTCCCATGATTGGAGACCCACAGCCGACCACCACCATCGTGTTACGTGGCTTTACCTGTCCACATCATTGTCTAGGGCAGCTCATATTCTTTTTTGAAAATTGTTGTACCAATTCAAATAATGTTTCAGTTCTAAATTATAAAACATTTTAGATAAAAATTTATTCTAAATTATGAGTTACTTTATCATTTCAATACCATATTAATAATGTTTTTTTTAATATATATTTTTTTCTTTTAATTCTCTTAATTTCTCGCTCGTCTATAATTAATGAAAAATATTAGTATAAAGTCATACATAATTTATCTTTCAATACAATAATAATTATTTTTCTTAATACATGTGAAATATCCAAAATGTCTTATAATTTAAGACGGAGGGAGTAAATTTCAAAAATATTTGTCATTCTCATTTTTTAATTGAATAATAATTGTTACTCTCTATTTCAAAATGACAACTATTTTAATAAATAAGTTTTATTTTAAAATGACAATATTTTTTCTTTTCAAGGTAATAATTAGTATTATTATTCTAATTAGACTATGTACGATAATTTTATTATTCACCACCATATTTTTTACTTTTTATCATTCATATAATCTTTTTTTCCTCTCATCTAATAATTCAATACCTATTCAATTTAATTCAACAATTCACCTCACCACCATTCCCACACTACGCCAAAAACAACTTATGGCAGAACTACAAAGACAGCGTTTTTATCTAAAAGCGCTGCTATAAGTTGTTAAAAAATTTTGTTAAAAAAAGCGCTGCTAAAAACTACCTTTAGAAAATGCTTTTCAAAAGCGCTGCTAAAGGCCTCCACCTTAGAAAGCGCTTTTACAAAAGCGCTCTTATAGGTGTACCTTAGAAAGCGCTGCTAAAGCCAATGAAAATATTAACTTTAGAAAGCGCTTTTCAAAAGCGCTGCGCTGCTAAAGCCAATGAAAAGAAAACGCTTTCAAGGAAAAAGCGCTAGTAAAGGCTGCACCTAAGAAAGCGCTTTTCAAAAGCGCTCTTATAGGTCATTTATAAAATTTTTACTAAAACTAATTACGAAGGTTGCCGTAATTCATTTCGTATTTCCCTTTTTTTGTTCTCTCTGCCACGACCATCGTTACTCCCTCCGTCTACTACCTTCGACCACTCTCTCTGACTATCGAACGCCGTCCCTCACCGCTGTCCCTCGCCGTTCCAACCTTCACTGTTTCAGTAGTTCCGACCGTGCGAAGAGAAAATGTATTGATTTCGTTTTAAACAGAAGTGAGAAAGTAGAATCTTGCAGTTTCGATCGTGCCAAGAGAAGAGGTATTGATTTTGTTTTAAACAGAACCTGCATATTTTATTCGTATTTCGAATCTTGCAGCATATGCATATGTTGTTTTGATTGTTTCAAGTATGTTTTTTTAGCTGTGGTTATGTTTCGATTACGATTGCGAGTTGATTGTAACTTCAATGTTGCAGGTGTTTGAAAATGATCTAGAATTGATAATTATCATTTGGAATTGAGGTTTATGCATTTGTTTTGACTCATGAAGTTTATTCATTCTTTGTTCTGGTGTTTTCTATGATAAACTTATGTTGTTAGGAACTGTATCAAGACACCTTGTTGTGTTAGGTTTGATCTGTTTTTGAGTAGAAATGTTGTTGTCTGTGTTAATAATGCTAGGTTATTCTGAGTTATCAGTGTATGCTTAGACAGTGTCAAAATGGGATGATAGTGTTAAGGTGTTTTTTGTTTTAGTTAAAGTTATACTGATTGATATTTGTTCTAGTTTCGATGAAGGTTTGATATCGCCGCGTTTACCCGCATAAGATATAACCGAGAAACTTATGGGGAAACATGTCATTTCTTTTGTGTGAATTTGAGCGAGAAAAGTCATTTTATTTTGAGTAATCAATTGAATTGTGGCTGCCTGAATTTGTTTTAGTCGATCAATTTTGAATTTGAATTCAACTATGTCCACTGTTATGCTACAAATTTGAATAAAGTGATTTAAAGTTGAATTAAACAAATAGCATGCGTTTTTGGATTCCCAATTTTGTTTGTGAAGCGATAATCATGTTTACCGTTGTGTTTACTTGAGTTTAAGTGTGTTTAGTACAATGTATATAATGCTAATTTTTTACATGTACATTGAATACTAACTTGTTTTTTCTTGTTTCTTACTTGTAAATTTTCTTTTGTTCATATCATTCATGCAATTTTTATTCGGTTCATTATAATTCCATTGTAAATACGCATTGTTCATGTACATTCATACATTCTATTCATTGAGCATGATTGGATTTAGGTAGTTAAGACTATTATGTTGTGAAATCTGTTGGTTTGATTGTGATAATCTCGGTTCAATTGTGATAATTTGATTCCACTGTTATGCTGCAAATCTGAAGAAAATGTTTCGATCGATATACAAATGTTATGTTGTCCGAATCTGTTTGTTATAGATGAAGTGATTGTTGTTTAATTTCGGTTGTGATCTGTTTCAAATTTAGATGCATAGCTTGGAAAGCCTTTTGCACATAAAGTTGTCACAGGTGGGTGGAAGAAGAGGTCAATTTTTTTTGAATTGCCATATTGGAAATCTTTGTACGTAAGAAATTTTCTTGATGTTATGCATATTGAAAAAAAAGTTATTTGACAGTATTATTGGTACGTTACTCAATATAAAAGGGAAGTCTAAGGATGACCTTAAAGCAAGGGAGGACATGATAGAGATGAGAATAAGAATTGAATTGGGACCCGTGAAGAAAAGAAGACGAACATATCTACCACCTGTTGTTTACACTCTATCTAGAAAGGAGAAAAAAATATTGTGTAAGTTCCTAAGTGAAGTTAAAGTTCAAGAAGACTACTCATCAGATATTAGAAGACTTGTGTCTATGAAAGACCTCAAGTTAAAGAGTTTAAAGATGCATGATTGCCATGTTATAATGGAACATTTTCTACCGATAGGTATACGTTCTACTCTGCCAGAAAAAGTAAGAAGCGCAATAACTAAACTGTGTTTTTTCTTCAAGTCAATTTGCAGTAAGGTTATCGATCCTGAGATCTTACCAACATTGCAAAAAGAAATAGTTGTTACTTTGTGTGATCTTGAAATTTATTTTCCTCCCTCGTTTTTTGACATAATGGTTCATCTTGTCGTTCATCTTGTGAAAGAGACACAATTGTGTGGACCAGCTTATATGAGATGGATGTACCCTGTTGAACGTTATATGAAAATATTAAAAGGGTATGTGAAAAACCGAAGTCGACCTGAGGGTTGTATTGCCGAACGATACATTGCTGAAGAAGCGGTTGAGTTTTGTACTTAATATCTATCAAATGTTCAATCAATTGGACTCGCCAAATCTCATATTGTTGAAAAAAAGAAGGTAAGAAGCTAATTGGAAATAAAGTTGTGACAGTATCAAGGGTCGAATGGGATCAAGTGCATTGTATGTTCTGCACAATGAGATTGAGGTTGAGCCGTATATTGAAATGCACAAGGGTGTTCTTCGAGGTTTAAATCCGAATAGGAATGAGAATTGGATAGTATGAGAGCACAATCGAAGTTTCATACTATGGTTTAAGGAACATATTTATTCAAAGTATCATTCAGATCCCGCTTCAGTAACAGAAAGGTTGATATGTTTAGCATATGGTCCAAGTTTGGTTGTGTTTTCTTATAGCGCATATGCAATTAATGGATACACATGTTATACCAAATAACATGATGATAAAAGTATTATGCAAAATAGTGGTGTCATCTTGGTAGCTGAAGCAATGCACATATCAAGTGTGAAGGACTTAAACCCGAAATTTGCAAATCTGTCATATTTTGGGCTTATCGAGAGTATTTGGGTGCTTGATTACGAGAAGTTTCAAATTCCTATATTTGGTTGCAAGTGAGTTGAAAATAATAATGGCATACGAATGGATAAGTCGGGATTTTTTCAAGTGGATCTTAATAGGGTGGGGTACAAAGATGAGCCTTTCATTCTAGCCTCTCAAGTTAAACAAGTGTTGTATGTCACTGATCCGACAAGTACGAAATGTTCTATAATGCTTTTATCTAACAAAGTAATTGATGAAAACATTGGAGATCAAGGTGATATTGGTGTTGACATTGAATCTTTTACCATAAATGATCAAAATGAGAATGAGTCAAATATTAGAAATGATCATAATGAGGGTATTTGGATCAATCCAACCGTCCGCGTTGTTAAGAGACGAGTAGAACATATTCCTACCAAGAAAAGAAACAGACGTTAGTGAAAAAGGTAATAGTATATATAATTATAGCCTATATCATTCAATAAAATTTAAATATATGTCATATATATATATATATATATATATATATATATATATATATTCAATATATATGGATTATTGACTTTTATATTTGTCATTTCATTTTTATTTATTTTTCTTTATTACAGGTCAAATGGTTAGTAATCAAGAAAACTTACAAGATGCAAATGCTCCAGATGATACTTCAGAAAAATATATTACACAAGGCATAACTATTACGAGGGGAATCATTCGTGATAGAGACAAAGGAGTAACATATAATGTAGATTGGAATGATGAGGACCAACTAATTGGGTCTAATGCTACAAAGTTGACAAGATACATTGGTACACTTGTTCGTATGCTCATTCCAATCACTACTCCTAGATGGAAAAGAGGGGAGTTGGATGAGGGTAAAGAGAAAATTTGGACTGAGATAAAGGTACCATATATGGTTGTTGTTATTTGCTTTATCTTGACGATAATATGTTTAAATTACTTATACTAACACACTCTATGCGTATGTTTTTTCGTAGAGGTCTTTTAACATTGAAGATACCCATAAAAAGTATATACTTGGTTTGACTGGAAAAAGACACAGAGGGTGGAGAGCTTTTTTAACAAACAAGTATCTTAAGGATGAGGAAGGAAATTTTGTTGAAGAGGATCCATAACGTCAAAAGAAGTATGAGAACTTCATTACACCTGAAGAATGAGTTGCTTTTGTAGGCCAAAGAAGAGATGAGAATTTCAAGAAAATGAGTGTCATAAATCGCGAGAGAGCGTCAAAACCCACATATTCATACAAAAAAAGGAGTTTGGGATATGGACGCTTATAGGAAAAATTGTAAGTAAATATAAATGCTACGATCTTATTAATTCTCGCAATGTGTTATAATTGATGATCTTATTATTTGTGTCAATGTGTAGTTAGACGAGACGAAAAGTGACGAAACGTCACTTCCAGCACATGTGTTGTGGAAGGAAGCTCGTGTGGGCAAGGATCAAGTTGTTAATCTCGATGTTCAACATATTTATGATGAATGTGTAAGTATAACATTGTGTCTTTAATTAAATCAAGTTGTTAATTCCGATGTTTAACATATTTAAATTAATATGTAAATGAATTACAGAAGACCCTCTCGTAATCGGTATCTACAACTGAGGACCAGGATAATATGAGCGTACTTAGTCGAGCACTAAATGTTGCTGAGTATCCCGGTCGGGTGAGGGGTAAAGGTCATGGTGTGACTCCAACCTCTTTGCATAAGCATCCAAGAAAAATAAATCCTAGCAATGCAGAAGTGATGCAAACATTGCAGGAATTACAAGCACAAGTCCTTGAATTGCAAAAGGATAAAGAGAGAGATATGGCGGAAAAGAGCAGTTCACAGTTGAAAGAAACTAGTGACAAAGCTAGTATCAACTGTCAAAATAAATTTCCCGAGGTAATTATATATGTTATTGTGAAATTAAAATAACACATTTATGTTAATTGACATATATACACATTAACAGTAAAATATTTATTATTGGTTTAGGGCATTCCATCTTGTCAGTTATACTTATCGTCACTGACTTATCGCCTAGTTGGCAAGGGAAAAGTGAATAACACTTTGGGAGATTTACATCACCATAGACCGCTTCCAGATGGACACATGAAAGTATCAGATGATGTTGCTTTAGATCTGGATGCGTTGCTACCGGTACCAGACACTGTTTCAGAGACCACATTGCTGCGAGATGCAAAAGGATATTTTGCTGCATGGTCATCGGACCTCATTTTCATAGATGATCAGGTACGTTGAAAACCATTATGAATCTTTAAGTATTCATCTGTCAATTCTGACTTCATTTTTTTACATGGTAATTTAAGACTCCTACAAAACCCGCATCTAAGGATAAAGGGATTTTGCAGCACGAGGAGTCTGTTGCATCACAAAAAGAGGTACGTTTAAAGTGTTAATTATATGATCCGAATAAAAAACTGCATAATTTTATAGTTTACCCAAGTTATATGATTTTTAGGTACCTGCTCAAGGGTCACAATAAGTGAGCCAAAAATTGGTAGCGTACCACCCAAGAAAAGGGTTCCTCTCAGAAAATTTGTGCCTCGATTCCGGATGTGTCTTGAAACACTTGTCACAACATCAAATTTAATGAATGGTGGTATTCGTCAAATTGACATGGATGAAGGTATCTTTGGTTTTTCTTACAATGAAATAATTGGACAAGAGGACATGGAAGAGATTTTTCATCATAGAGAATTAGGCGTCGGTATTATGCACTCATACATCTGGTAATCCGATCAATATATTATTTAATTAGTTAAATAATTTATTTACACATTTCAATGAAAATAGTCTAATGTTTATTATGTTTATATTTAAGGTTGTTATATGACAAATTGATGCGCGGGAATCAATTGTCAAACAAATTCTATTTCGTGTCTTCCTCCCGTGTCAGCGGAGCGACAATTGTTAGGGAACTGGAGTCAGTAAGAGAGCACTTAGTCGAGAGATTCATGGCCACCGACAGTATAGAAAGCTTGTATCTTTGGGCGTATAATACTATTTCTATAAGGTTAGATTTTCATTCTACGTTTATTCTAATCTTTGTTTCTTTTGCGTAGAAAATTTCCATATAAACGTTTGTTTTAATTTATAGACGTCACTGGTTGTTGGTTTCTATGGACCCTATAAAAGAAGTGGTCTATTATCTGAATGCGGTAGATGGTGATTGGACTAATTATCTGGATATGAAGTTAATGATTGATACGTAAGTGAGATTGTTCTAAATATTCGTGTATATTTATATATTTAATTATTTCTGTGAGATTGTTCTAAATATATGTTTTTATTTTGTTAGATCAATACAAGTATTCCAAAGTCAAAGAGAAGCTCGAGTACAACGATCTAAATCCAACGACATTACATGGATCAAAGTGCAGGTACATTAATTTTCACAATTTTGCTTATAATAGTGATGCTACTTGATAAAAAAAGACAACTATACATTCTTATTTGTTTTTCTATGTAGTGGGCTCAACAACAAAACGATATAGATTGCGAATACTTTATTTTGAGGTTTATCAAAGAAATCCTTCAAATGAGTCAAATAGAGATTCCAGTCACGATATGGATTTATAACTTAGGATTTGTTTTATTATTTATTAGATATTTCATATAATTTATTACTTTTAACTAAGTCATGCATATTATGTTTTGTTATGTAGTACTTCGATGAACACAAGTGAACATATTACACGAAACTTCAGTTGGAAGAAATCAAAGAGGAATTATGTCAATATTTTATTGAGCAAAGAATCATATATGATATGAATACATTATTGTGTGAAAAATGTTATGAATACATTATTGTGTGAATACATTATTGACCGTGTTATTATGTTCATACCTTGCAGGACCAGGACCTTGAATACATTATTAACCGTGTTTTGTTCATACATTAGGGTTGATTTAGTTATTGTTTGGGTTGATCTTGTTAGGGTTGATTTTGTTATTGTTCGGGATGACTTTGTAAGGCTGAGTTTGGTTGTGTTAGAAATATGTGAACTGAATTACAATAGTGTATATATATTTTGGATTACAATGGTACATAATGGTATTATAATGCCTTTTTTTGTATATAATCTCTTCTTTGTTGAAATAATGAGATTACGATTGTAAGTTACAGGTTTATGGGATTACATTTGTAAATTACAGGTTTATGAAATAATGCTGCAAAAAATGCAGGTTTATGAATTATATAAATTATAGGTTTATTAAAAACTCCAAACAAAGCGTTTTTCAGGAAAAACACTTCCTTAGGCCTACATTTGAAAGTGCTTTTTAAGAAAAAGCACTGCCTAAGGTATACATAAGACATCGCTTTCAAAAGCGTTGCCTTATGTATACCTTAGGCAGCGCTTTTTCTTTAAAAGCGCTTTCAAAGGTAGGCATAAGGCAGCGTTTTTCCTAGAAAATCGCTTTCTAAAGATGCCTACAGAAAGCATAAAAGACATTCTAAAGTAGGCCTAAGAAAATGCTTTTCCAAAAAAAGCGTTGCTAAAAGCCTACTTAAGAAAGCACTTTTTAGGAAAAAGCGCTGACTTAGGTATACCTAAGGCAATACTTTTGCCTAAACAAAAAGCGCTGCTAAAACCTATAGCAGCGCCACCTACGACAGCACTTTTAAAGGAAAAAAACCGCTTTCGTAGGTCTTTTTTGACGTAGTGACAACACACTAAAAATTTAAATAATCATAGCAACTAATAAGATTTTGAAAAATATTATATGTGGCTCACACTCTCTCATTCAACATGTTGAATCTTTTCAACACCAATTAATCCACATCATTTTCAACACATCAGTCAACCCTTCATTACAAGCATTCAACTATTGAATAATTTATTCAACACCACCATTGTATATAGTCTTATACTCTTTTTTTACTTTCTACACTACTTCTAATATATTAATAGGATTAATTTCGTAAAAACATAATGTTCTATAACAACATCATTGCATTCATAAATTTGTGTGCAAAAATCTTAAACGACAGTCATTTTAAAATGGAAGAAGTATTTTTTTTATTGTACACTTTAACTATTACTCTAGACATTATTTTCAATAAATTACTCCTTCCGTCTCAAAATGAGTGATCTATTTGGAATAAAACGGTATCCCAAAATGAATGACCTATTTCAATTTCTAATACACTTTTTTCCAATTTTACATTCTATTTAATTAAATTTTCATTATTTTCAAGACATGATCAGGGGTACTATAGTAAAAGTATTTTTCTACATTTTTCTTAAGTGGATTTCTTAACCCACCCCATAGTTTACTAGTGCACCACGTGAATTTTCAAAAATACCCCTGGAAATCGGAAATATACTTCTGGTTAACACCCCATATCATGAACATCACGTTGAATAAGGTTGATTGTAAACCGAAAGTGTACTTATGGTTTACACCCAACCCTTTTCAACGTGTATGTGAGACCAAATTTGAAATAAATTCTTAATATTATATTATTTAGTTTGGAACCGAAAATGCATTTTTGATTTTCACTCAAATATTTCAAAATATAGTGTGTACTGGAAATATATTTCCGATTTTCATGAGCATTTTGAGGTTTTCATGCGGTGTGCCTCACTCCTAGTGTGTTGGGTCAGTCATTATGAGATGAAGGGAGTAGTAAATTTATTTTGTAAAAGTGTATTGTTTATGATAATATTATTGAATTCTTTAATCTATGTGTAAAAACTTTAAACGACCCTCATTTTAAAACAGAGAAAATATTATAATTAAAGAGCTTTTATAATCCGATCGTATATTTTTATTTCTAATTTTCCTTCAATTTATTTGTTTAAAACTTAAAAAACCAAAAAATAGATAGACCAAAAATATACTTAAGTCTATATAATTTTGTGAAGAAATGAGATACCAGATAGTCATAAGCATACAACATGTATATAATTAAAGAACATACAAATTAATTTTAGGAATACATATATTTGTTAGGTTTTAAGAGAGATGCAAAACACTCAAATATTATATGATTTATGTCATTCTTTTTCAATTAATACTCTTAGGATGTGTTTGGTTGTGAGATAAAAATGAGAAGAGAGAAAGATGCAAAAAATAATGTGATAAGAGAGAAATAGATGAGAAACAGAATAGGTTTAATGTATTATTTGATATAAGAGAGGTATAAGAGAAATAGAAGAGAGAGAAGTATGTATCATTTTTAAAAGTACAAGAATACCCCTGTATTATTTTAAAAACAACATTAAAATTAATTGAATCTTTAAGTTAAAATAAAATAATTTACTAAATTTGATTAAATTAACTAGATTAATTTCACTTATCAACCAAAATAAAATACCACCTTAACTCATTCAAATTATTTCAAATAGTAATTTTAACTATTAATTAATTTAACATGTTTATGCTTTTTTATTTTTTGGTGCAGTATGTTTTTTTTAGTTAATTAATTGTTAATTTATATTACTTTAATAAAAAATTCATTTCTCATAACAAAAGAAAAAGAATTATGTGCTCTTCACTTAAATGAATGATCCACCGTAACCATGTACACACAAAATAAAATCTTACTCTTCTTCTAATAGATTTTGTTATTTGCAAACTTCATTCAAAAAATTTATGATTTATTTCTTCCAGCAATATGTTAATGTTATTGCATGCTGGTGAAACAACAAGCACCATGAATCTCGCTTTTCAATTTCTAAATTTTACTGTGTTTATAACAAACTAATATAATAGCAGGGGCAAAAATGGAATTTGTTCCTTCATCTCCTTTCTTCGCAAATTGGAGAGAAGAGTAAAAGGTGTGGGTCTCATAAAAAATTTGGCTTTCTTCCTTATCTCTCTTCTGTCCCAAACAGGAGAAATGGTCTTTTTCTCCCCTACTACTCTCGCATCAATTTCTCTCGCATCAATTTCTTTCTCACGTGTTTCTCTTGTTCGAAACAGACGGTTAATGTCTTAAATATTCTTCAAATAAAGAAAAGATGTAAATTATTTTTGTACCGTATATTGAAGACCATAGTCTATTTATAGACCGATGGTTAATTAAGGTACCATTATTGCGAAATGAATTATCCTAAATTTCACTCATATTTGAACTCATACGAATTAATTTTTAAATTTTATTTTATCACTTAATTATTTAAGACATTTAATTTGGTAAAATAGCTAATATAATCAAAATATATGTGTTCATATATATATATATATATATATATCAACAATCTCTCACTTGGGTGATATATCTTAATAATTATATTATAGCTCTTTAGACACGTATCCGGATGCTATTTATCCTTAGATTTCAACTTTATAATCTGGTACATCTCACATCAATAATGACATCACGGAGACTATTGTCATTGACATGTAATGTGACAAAACCTTGATGACCATCATATTAATGTACTTGATGACTTAGATCGATAAGGATGAGTGACATGAAAATTTTATACAATGGAATCTCTAAATCATGCATATTTTCAATTGGTCTTACTGGAGTCATTATTGAGAGCAAACTACATTTCCTTAGATGCAATTCAAAATTACAATATTTACACATAACAAAAAAAGTTAACATTGTTATAACTATAGTATATCATAAGTTTTATTTATGCAGAAAATCAAGCATAACATAAAGGTTGTACCAAAACAAAATCAAAACACATAACATAGAAATCAAGGAAAATACTCCCAATAATCTAAGGCAATCTAAAAATCAAGACCCATGTGACTAAGATACCCATGAAAAACCTTAGGTGTCAAATTTTTGGTTAGTGGATCTACTAGCATTAAATCTGTCCATATATGTTATATCAAAATTTGCTTATCCTGAACTCTTTGTTTCATAACAAGATACTTAACATCAATAAATTTTGATTTTGTAGAACTCATATTGTTGTTGGAGTAGAGGACAACTGCACTATTGTCATAATAAATCTTCAAGGATCTTTTGATGCTCCAAATGATGTGTAGGTATCGGACAAAGTTCCACAATTAAATTTGCTTACTTTGATGTCTCAAAGTAAGCCACAAACTCTGCGGCCATGGTGCTGGGAGTCGCTAAACTCTATTTGAAAACTTCTAGGAGACAAATACTCTAACCAAGAGGAAGACGCAACTAAATGTGGAATGTCTTCTATCTGACAATCCTTCAAAATTGGGGTCAGAATACCCTATGATCTCCAAGTTATATGTCTTTTGATAAGTGATCAAAAGGTCTCTAGTTCTCTTCAAGTAGCGTATTACACACTTTATTATTATTATTATTATTCAGAGATGGATACCATGGTTGCTTAGATATCTCCAAAGAACTCTGATAATGCATGCTAAGTCGGGACGTGTACAAACTTAATCATACACAAGAATCCCCACAAATGAAGCTATATGGAACCTTATGCATCTATTCTTTTTCAGGATCTATAGTGGGACACTATTTAAGACTAAACATGTTTCCTCTAGTAACGAGTACGAGTAAATTATTATTACTTATTATTACTAGTGGAAACAAGTTATTATGACTTACTCCATATCTTGACTATTCATTATTTTCTATTGATTCGTGGACTAAGTTGGAAAAGCTTTTTCGTGAACAATTTTATAAGGGACATTCGACAATTAGTTTGGTCAAATTGTCAAACATTAAGAGAAGGTTTACTCAAACTATTGATGATTATCTCAATATATTTAGGTCATTAAAAGCAAGATGTTTTACCCAAGTGCCAGAACATGAACTGGTTCAAATGGCTGCTAGCGGTCTAGATTATTCCATTAGGAAGAAAATAGATCCCACCTTTGTTAAAAGTATGTCACAATTAGCTGATAGAGTTTGACATCTTGAGCGACTAAGATTAGAAAAATTTAGACATGCTAAGGCTTAAGCCAAGAAAGAAAAATTAGCCTATATAGACTACGATGATACTAATCCCATATATGAAGCCGACTATATCTCGCCGACTGAGGAAGAGATCGACGTGGCTGAAATGAAGCCAGGGCTGGCATATGAATGTAAATCATTATTTCCTGCCAAAGGAAAAAGTCCTGTCGAAAACGGTTCAAAATTTCCTACAAAACTTATACTTTTGGTGTAACTAAATGTGAAGAAATTTTTGATCTGTTAGTTAAAAATGGTCAGATTTTAGTACCTCCAAATGCTAAATTACCAGCATTAGAACAACGACAAAACAGAGGTTTTTGAAAATGTCATAACTATCTTGGTCACACAACCTCTCAATGTTTTCTTTTCAGAGATCTTGTTCAGAAATCACTACAAGAAGGTCGAATGAAGTTCGCTGCTAGGAAGATGAGAATCGACGTTGATCCTCTAAGGTAGGAGGAAGCGTTATTTGCTGAACCTGTTGAGATAAACATGGTGGAACTGACAGAATTTCCTGAAGACAATATGGTCGAGGAAAGTACTGGAGAAAGTCCCAATATCGACTTAGCTGATGTTTATCCCAAGGATGATGAGGATTTGCAGGATTTCCTCTATCAGTGCAAAAACAAGGGCTCACAAGTGTGTTTGTGCCATAAATGTGGAGCTGTTACTGATAAAATCGTTGCTAAGAATTTTTAAAAGTTGCAGCTAGAGAAAAACAAGCCCAAGGTGTACAACCAGCGGTTCCCTAATCCAAGGGATCCTAGGAGAACTGTGGGAAGTTCCCAAGCTAACCCAAGGAGCTTCATCCATTCTACTGTTGCTCCAAGAGGCACATGGATCAAGCCTCAAGGCAAAATGGGGGCATCAACTGTTGATGTTGTTGCTAGGGATATGAAAGGAAAGTATGATGTAAATTACCGACACGAGTTCAAGTCGGAAAGAAACAGTCATGTTCCTGAGAACGACATGGGAAATAATATCGTATCTAGAACTCAATGGAGGCGCTTTCAGTGTTGAAAACAAGCTGCAAGAATAGTCGTTGCTGCTGAGTAGGTTGCCGCGAATAAGGCAGGAAATCAAAAGCAATATAAGGTGAAGGTCAATACTGCCGCAAAAGAACGAATCAGGGAATTCGTAAATCGAACTGTAGCTAAATGCTCTGAGGAAGAAACTGATGACTTTAAGTTAGATTCGGAAGAGATTCTAGACATTCTAGTCAATGTGGTGTCAATCCTCCCTGCGGAGTATGACTGTTCGACTGAGGTAGAGGACTCTACTGATGTCGATGCTGAAGAGATGGCTTTGCACAAGTCAACTTGTTTTTTCTTCATGAATGATGGTTCAATTGAGAACCAGGATGCCTTTTTTTAAAGGCCCGACATGGCTATGAGAAGCCACCTGAAGCCTCTGTTGATCAAGGCTAAAGTTGAAGATACTGCTATCAACAAGGTGTTGGTAGATTATGGCGCGATTGTTAATATCATACCACACCATATTTTGAAGAAAATCGGTAAGTTCGACACCAATATCAGGTCCCATAACGTGGTCTTATCAGACTACAAAGGAAGAACTGGGAACACTATGGGAGTGATCTAGGTAGACATTACTGTCGGCTTAGTGACTAGGCCGACAATTTCTATGGTGATTCAGGGGAAGCCAAGTTATAATCTCTTGGTAGGAAGAGAATATATTCATGGCATTGGAGTAGTGCCTTCTTCCATGCATCAACGCTTAATAATATGGAGGGAAGATGGCATCATGGAAAACATCGGGGCCGACCAAGGGTATTTTATAGCCGATGTAAACAACATGGGAAAAAGCAGTTTGATAGGAAACTTGTTAATATTTCACCATGTTCACCCGCTGAAAAGATGTATGCCATCTTGGACGAGGCATTCGTTTCTCTGAAATTTCATGAAACCCATGGTTTCATATGTGATGTTGAACATTTAGAGGATCCATATGCTGAAAATCGGACGACAGGCTGGGGAGACATCAGTGGTAATGATGTCCGAGCTTGAAGCTCTAAGAAGGATTTTGGCATATATTGCCGAAACCAAAATGAATTCGGCGTTAGAGGATGAATAAAACATGGCTGTCGAAGCCAATAGAATACAAATTGTGGAGGAAAATATCACTTTGGCTATTGAGCCAAAACCACCAGATAGAAATAAAGAGGTCAAAGAAAACATCGATACGCAGCGTCACGACTGCATATATGACGATGAGCCTTTAGGCTTTGAAAAGGATCCAATGGCTCCTGAAAGGATGCAACCACCAGACCCTTTAGAAGAAATAAATCTTGGAGAAAGTGTGGATAAAAGACCGACTTATATTAGCGCCAATATCGACCAGAAACTGAAATCTGAGGTAATATCTTTATTAAAAGAATTTAAATAATGTTTTGCATGGGACTATAATAAAATGACAGGTTTAAGCAGGGATTTGGTCGAATTAAAACTGCCAATAAAAGCTGGGAAAAAGCCAGCAAAGCAAACATCCAGACATTTTACTCCGGCAATAATGTCGAAAATCAGGGAGGAGATAGAAAGACTCCTCAAAAGTAGATTTATAAGAACTGCAAGGCATGTCACTTGGTTGGAAAATATAGTGCCAATGATTAAGAAAAATGGAAAATTAAGAGTGTGCATTGGTTTTAGAGATTTAAATGCTATCACTCCTAAAGACGAATATGCTATGCCTGTGGCAGAAATGTTGGTCGACTCTACCGCTGGTTTCGAATATTTAAGTATGCTTGATGGTTATTCTGGCCATAACCAAATTTTTATTGCAGATGAAGATGTGCCGAAGACGACGTTTCCTTTCCCAAGAGCGTTGGGAACCTATGAGTGGACTGTCATGCCATTCAGTTTGAAAAATGCCGGAGCAACATATCAAAGGGTAATGAACTCTATGTTTCATGACTTTATTGAAGATTTCATGCAAGTTTATATTGATAATATTGTAATAAAGTAGAACAACAAATTGACTCATCTGCGGCATCTTTCAAAAGGATGAGGAAATATGGATTAAAAATAAATCCATTAAAATGTGCTTTTTATGTTCAGGCATGTGATTTTCTTGGATTTGTGGTGCATAAAAAAGGCATAGAAGTGAAACAAATCAAGACCAAAGCCATAATGGACGTCAAGCCTTCGTCGACTAAAAAGGAACTTCAGTCTTTGTTGGGAAAAATAAACTTCCTAAGGAGGTTCATATCCAACTTAAGTGGAAGAACTAAGGTATTTTTACCACTGCTTCGACTGAAGAATGGGGACTTCATCTGGAAAAATGAGCATCATGAGGCTTTCGACAAAATCAAAGAATATTTAGTGAAGCCTCCAATATTGGCACCTCCTGTTAGAGATAGGCCTATGAGACTGTATATTGTAGCTTTAGATTTGACTATAGGAAGTATGTTAGTTCAAGAAGATGAAAAAGTTGTCGAAAGAACCGTGTATTACCTTAGTCGAATATTAAATGATCCTGAAACTAGGTATAGTGATATAGAAAAACTATGCCTATGCTTGTTTTTCTCTTGTATTAAACTGAAGCAATATATTAAGCCTGTTGATGTGTATGTGTCTTCTCATTTCGATATTATTAAGCACATCTTGTCTTAACCAATTTTTCATAGTCGAATTGGTAAATGGACTTTAGCATTGACAGAATATTATTTGACATATGTGCCCTTGAAAGCAATGAAAGGAAAAATAGTGACATACTTTCTTGTCGACCATTCAATGGTCGGTATGCCCCAAAATTATGTTAACTTAATACCATGGAAGTTATACTTCAACGACGGTTCTAGCCATAAACATGGAGCTGGAATAGGGGGCATTATAATTTCTCCTAATGGAATTCTAGCAGAGTTCAAGTATGCAATAGACGACATATCTACTAACAATGAAGCATAATATGAGTCTTTAATAAAAGGACTTGAACTTCTGCTAGAATTGGGGGCAAGGAATGTCGAAATTATGGGTGATTCTGAATTGGTGATTAAACAAGTATCAAGAGAGTATAGATGTGTCAAAGAAAATTTAATCATGTACTTTGTGATTACCATTAGGTTACTCAAATAGTTCGAACAATTGAATATTCGACATATACCTCGAAGAGAAAATCAAGAAGCTAATGACTTAGCGCAAGAAGCTTCAAGGTACAAGAGAGATTAAAACGAAGAGTTTATTCAGGTAAGAAAGAAAGTTCGAGCAACTTTGTTGTCTCCTTCAGATTTGTCAATTATAAAGTTACGGGCTTTAGATGAAGAAAATTTTCAATTTTTAACAATTGACAATAGGCAAGAGGATGATTGGAGAAAACCATTGGTCGACTATCTGTGTTCCCCTACGGGTTCGATAGAATGTAAGATCAAATACCGTGCCCTCTACTATGTTTTGATAGAAAACAAATTATTTAAGAAAATTGTTGAAGGAGTATTGCTTAAATGCCTTGGAGAAATTTAGGCATATATAGCAGTGTCGAGTACGCATAGTGGAGCAAGTGGTGTGCATCAAGCTGGACACAAGATGAAATGGCTTTTGGTGCGCTCTGGCGTCTATTGGCCCTCAATGCTAAAAGATTGCATTGAATTTGCTAAAGGTTGCCAAGAATGCCAAATGCATGGGGGCATACAACATATTCCTGCAAGAGAATTACATGCAATTTTGAAACCTTGGCCATTTAGAGGATGGGCCTTAGATGTGATTGGATAAATAAAACCATCTTCTTCAAAATAACAAAGGTACATCTTAGTCGACATTGATTATTTTACAAAATGGGTCGAAGTTGTGGCTTTGACGAATGTCGACCAAGAAGATGTTATTGATTTTATACAAAATCACATCATATGTCGGTTTGGAATTCCATAAACAATTACAACAGATCAGTGTTTACTGTGCGAAAAATGCAAGAATTTACGCAAGAAGTTGGAATTAAATTGTTAACTTCCACTACCTATTATGCTCAGGCAAATGGCCAAGTTGAAGCCGCTAACAAAATAATCATTAGCCTGATCAAGAAACATGTAGGAAAGAAGCCAAGAAATTGGCATAAAACACTAGATCAAGCCTTATGGGCATGTAGAACCTCTCCTAAGGAAGCAACATGAACTACTCCATTTCGACTTGTATACGGACATGATGTTGTGTTTCCTGTGGAGATACATATGTAATCAGTAAGAATCCAAACACAACATAAAATACCATCTGAGGATTACTGGAACATGATGGCAGACGAGCTTGTCGACTTAGATGAAGAGAAAATGTTAGCTCTTAATTTTTTATGAAGACAAAAAGAAAGAGTTGCCAAGGCTTATAACAAGAAAGTAAAGGATAAGGTTTTTTTGTCGATGATTTAGTTTGTAAAGTAATATTACCTATGGATAAAAACGGCAAAATCCTAGGAAAATGGTCTCAAAACTGGGAAGGACCTTATAAGGTGATACAAGTTTTTTCCAACAATGCATATGAGCTTGAAGAATTAGCCCCAGATCGACGAATTCTAAGGGTAAATGGTAAGTACTTGAAAAAGTATCCTATTCTTCAAGAAATTAAAGTTTCGACAGAATAAACAGATGTCGAAACAATAAGCTGGAGAGAGTTATGTCGAAACCAGAAAATTAAGCGTGTATAATATATTATGTAAAGCAAAAAAGAAAGGCATTGTATTAAAATTGGCTAAGAAGCCATTGTTCAAATATTACAAAAAGAGATTACAGGATAATGGTTGCAAAAACTAGAAATGCTTAAACTTGTCCTGGAAAGATAACATTTCTCCTTGGAGGCGCGAGGCAAGATCTTCAAAGCTCTCTGCTTTAACTTTAAGAGATATAATCTTTGTTTCAACATTCGAGATTACACTGCTTACAGTTATAGCGTTCTTGGTCATTTTATTCACTTGTGTCTGAGCAGGAGTTATAACTTTGTTGATCTTTTCCTCTTGCATAAAAATTGTTTATAGTTCCTCATTTAGTAAAGACATTTCTTTGTTCAAATGAGCAATTTGACTGCGTATTTCAGTAGCTCTTTTCTTTTAGGGGCTTAATTCTTGTTGTTTTTCCTCAATCATTGCCAATATCCTGTTAATCGTCTGATGAGCTTGTACCACTACTTCCAAATTATCCTTCACAAAGGCCCGCTTCACCTCGACCAATTGCTCAGTTTATTTCATAAGCTCAACATTTGCAAGCATAAGAGTAAAGAATTTTTCAAACTCTGTCATTATAAGCTTAGCCGAATCAGAAATATCAAGTATCTTCAGCTGAGTGAGTGCGTCTGAAATTTCTGAGCCAATAGTTGGATCTTCATGAAGCATTGTAGGCAACTCAGGATTCAGGGCATAAGTTCGAATTGTATCTGTCAATTTCTTGACCTTTGTTGCCTCAGGTCCTAGCTTGTCATTATGTGTTTGAGATTGGTCGGAACCATAGGAGAAAGTGTGAGAGCTCATAGAGCTGCATAGCCTTGCTAATGCCTCCTGAGTATCAACAGTGATCCCCAACTTCGATGAAGTCGTTAGAGTCGAATTTCTTTTCCTCTGAAAGCTTAGGCGAATCAATTTTCTTTTATTTTGAAGGTGAGGGTGATTCAACCTTCTTTTCCTCAGTAGAAACTTGAGATTTGCCTTCAGGTGGAGGAAGATTTTGAGAAGGTGCAGCAATTTTGTTTGAAGTGGTGGCAATTTTGTCTGCCTCTGAATCCTGCAGGGAATCTGGAGGACTAGAGTCAGAGCTAGTCGAACTATAACCCTCATGTTTGGAAGTAATATTGACTAAATCAGAGTCACTAAGAGTCGCCGAAACAGTCAGGTCAATAAACTCACCAGCGGCTACGTCGAGAGTAAACAGATGGGAAGGAGAAGAAACCTCCGACAGTGGAGTTTAATCAGCCACACTTTATTGTGGGCCAGAAGCTTCGACCTTAGTAGAACATGACAAATTGTTAGCTAGATGAATTTGGCAAACAAAGAAGAAAAGAAGTGAAAAATTTAGTAAATACATGTGGCATTGGACTAAGATTTACAGGCTCACCCTGTTCGATAGAAGCAACAACAGCGTCCCCCAGTGGATTATGAGCTTCATCAGTTATGGGGGCACGAGTCAGATTGACGATGGCTGTACTTATCATTATAATATCAACGCCTAAATTTAGGTTATCTTCAATATTTTTAGCCAAAATCACTTTACCTCTCCTTTTTGTGACAATGGGGTGATCGTCAACATTGGTTGTTGCTTCGACTTGATCGTCAACCTCTGTTCCAAGGTCTTGGGCCAAAAGGGCTTTCTTTTTTTCTTCTTCGCCACTTCTTCTCCAGTAGAGGAATATTTCTTCCTCTTGTGGCTTTTTGATTTATGGGAATGTTGAGGAGACTGAACATCAGGTGATGTCTGCATACCAAAAAGGAGATAAGTTGAAGTAATAGCGCAAGTTGAATAAGAAAAACTTGAGTCGAAAAAATACATTAGTCTTCTCAAAGACGTGGTGTGTGTCCTTCTTGGACCTTTTGGATGTTTTGAGGAGCAACAACCACGGCTTTCGACCGCGATAAAAAGAAATTTAGTACATTTTTAGTCATAAAGTCGAGATGATTAGAAATGTGTAAATACACCTATAGGGGAACTAGTTTTCTTAAGCGAGGGTAAAATTAATTCATCATTAGAATGGGTATGATCAGGTACGATCTACAAATAACATTGTTGTTAGAAATGCCAAGTTACAAAAGATAATTGGTAAAGGAGTACAATCGAACCTTTGTTGTCGAAGGAGCAGATTTGATAATAGGAACTTTTGGTGGTGCTACCTGAAAAGGGATAGCTAAAAATAAAATTGGCGAAGTCAAATAAATGGAAGGGTCGAGATAATAAAGAAAGAAAACTTTCCAGAAGCTGTTACCATTTGGCACAACAACAAGTTCTTTTACATATTAAGGATCAATATGCAAGAAACCTGGGTAATCATGCAACTAGTGCTTCGTCGGTACCACTATGTCGACCTTTTTCTTATAAGCATTCTCTATATTCGACCAAGAGCTATACCTCCAATCTGGGATAGGTGGCCAAAAAGACAAGGCCACCAGACTAGTCGGTAAAGGAGGGAATTTAATGTTTCCAAAATGAAGTGCATAAAGATATTTGTCTTTCGCATAACCAGGAATTTTGAGTTGTGGAATCATGTCGGTTACCTTCTCCTTTAACTCTTGGTCCGCGCCAAAGATGGTCCGGCGAAGGTTAGTTGGTATATATACCACCCTAAAATACTTCTGAAAAGCTTGAATTTGTTTGATGTTAGTGGCCTTACATGTGGTCGCCTTGCCCTGAAAAACATCAAAAGTTGCAGTTAGTTCAGCTATTTTCTTGTCGAAATCACCAACAAAAGTAATATAATATGACTGCCATCAAGTCTCAAATTCTTTGGTGCAGTAGAAGGATGGATGAAAAGTTGTAAAAGTATAGGCCTTTCTTCCCAGAGGGTGTCGACATCTTCTTTTACAGATTCCCAAGGTTGGTCGGAGACGATGTCAGCCAGTAATTCGTGAGAGTTGAACAGAGATTTGGGAACAAGTTGACAAAACCCAAATTTTTGGGCCACCAAGTTAGGCTGATAAGCAACCAGTCCTGGATTTAGGCCGATAATCACAGAAGATAAGAATTGCGGAGTCAAGAAGTGTCTCTAGCAAATGAAAGATCTTTTCTTATCTTCTTCTGCTACTGGTGGAAATAATTTGGTAAGCCACTCTGGGCCACTTCTTCCATCAGAGAATGGGGCCATAGAAGATGTAAAATCGACCCTCGTCAACATAATGTTGAACAACATTTTGAAAATCTTAGGGTTAGGAGAGGTTTTATCGATCGGGGTTAGTGGCAGGAGACACTGCCAAATGATATGTGTTTGGTTTTGGGGGCAGACTATTTTCCTACTTTTGAAAGGTTTAATATCTTCAGCAAAGGTGACATTCAACCATAACTGTAGAAGCCAAAAGGGACCATGCACCAAAATATTTTTTATTTTAGGATTAGTAGGGTCGGAATTCTTGATTTGGTTGAAGACTTCAGTTAAGGAGGTATATAAGGAGGCCAAAATCAGCTGGCCCAAAGCAATATTCTCACCATTGTGCAATTGAGTAACAAGGTAAGAAAACTTCTTGGCCACCTGCATCGACCTAGAGCAAAAAATAAAACGTGAGAGCCAAAGAGTAAAAAATGCTATGTGTTCTTGGTTGGTGATGGGGCCAGATTCTTGTTAATGGTGGTCGATGAAATTGTTGTATGTTGGGATTCTACTTTCGCCAACGTCGAATTTTATGGGCAGAGGGTCAGCATCTGTATGGTTGAAAACTTTGCCATTGGGTTTCAACCCCGTAATGGTAGTAACATCAAGCAAGGTGGGAGTAACCATATCACACTTAGTGTGGAAAGTATTTGTCGAACCCTCCCAAAAATGTAAAGAAGCCAATAGCATGCTACTAGTATAGGGCTGACCATAACAAGAAAGTTCTAGAAGTGTATCAATGCCCATTTTCTTTCAGTGTTCTCTTTTGTCAACTTCTAGACGTGTCATCCAAGCACCGAATTTGGGACAATTTAGAGGAGGAGTGGTTCTAAAATTTCTATCAATGTATTGTAAAGAAATAGGTTTCGGAGAAGAGACTATGGGTCTAGTAGTAGTGATGGTGGGAAAAAAGTCCCTTTATCATCTACGTATATATTCACAAGGTGTGTCCGCAGGGAGAGGACCCAGAAAAGCTAAGGGGTTTCCTTCAAGAGTGAAAGGAATTAGTACCTGAGATTTCTAGATTTTTGTTTTCTCCTCAGCAAATGGAGGTTCTTGCACGTAGGGTTTGCCATCGACAAGGTGTAGCTGGAGTTCCATAGCTGGAGAAGTGGTGATGTTGTCAGTATTCACCATTGAAGAAGTTGTGAGGAAGTTTGAAGAAGATGAACAGGGATGATGAACTTGAATTTCTGGGTTTTTTCTCTAAAAATAGGTTCAAGAAAGCGAAGGAAAAGGAAAAAAAATGAGAAAGTGGAGTATTTATAGACTCGTGGAGGAAAGAATAAAATAAGAAGAAAATCTTTGTGATTTCCTAGGTCAGAAATCGTGTCAAGTCGAAGGACACGTGTAGTGAGATTAAAGCGAAGTTGGTGGGCCATGTCTGCCACTAAAAGTGTAATGATGACGGGAAATTAATGAGCGCAAGTCTCAAAACTTAAAGTGTGATACATTTCCATGATTACATGAATGTTATACCCCAAAATTTCCCCCCTTTTTCTCAAATCAATCCACATATCCATATTCAAGAATTTCTCAAGGGGTTGACCAGATGAGCCCTCTCCTAAGCAATCAATCCCCAAACTAGGGTTTTGATTCTCTCAAGTCAAAGATGGTTTCCATTGCCTCAAGTGATCATCATACCTCCTCATATGTCTCAAGGTATCACCATGTCAAGTTTCAATCCTCACAGCTCAAGTTTGCTCAATCAATTACTCAGATGGTTGAAAATCAATTATATTAGACAAAAAGTCAACTGTGGTCAACATATAGTCAAACTTCATCATTTTTGGTCAACATCAAGATTTTGAAGTCACATCCATCATTTGATCAAGGGTTGATCATGATTCATCAAGAAAACTCAAGATTTGATCAAAAGTCAAAGTTTCTAAATTAGGGTTTCTTGATAAAAAGTCAACAGAACTTTGATCAGGCATAACTTTCACATACTTTATCAAATTTTTTTCCACCAAAGAAAATTTTGAAGAGAATTCAATTCTCTACAACTTTGTGTCTCACAAGCTTTGGCAAAAAATGCTTCATTTGAGAGTTATGGATCAAGACATTATAGGTCCTTCTAAAAGTCAACAAAAAGTCATCTTTTTCAAAAGAAGTGTACATGAACATGGAAGCTTCAATGAAGATGAAACGAAAAGGAGTGTTTATAGTACGTCTTAAGCTTTCTAAAAAGTCCAAGAAAACTTCAAAATGTTTAAAATTGAGCAAGATACAACTTGTGCAAGTTTGGGAAATTTGAAGAAATGCATGAAATGTCAATTGAGCAATTTTGACTTTTTGAGTTAATGGGCCTAATTTTTGAGATGTGAACATGGATATAACATGTTAGAGGACCTCTAAGTCAATTGGTGCATGGCCATGATTTTTATTTCATTTATTTTTTATTTTTATTTATTTAAATTCAAAATAAATCAAGTAAAATATCAAATAAATGATAAAAGGCGTATGAGATTTGATTTACAATCAGAAATCAATCAAATATCATCCTTGAATCTCAAGATATTCATTTAAACATGATTGGAAGAAGATTGATACCTAAATAAAAAGATTTGATCAAATTTTCAATCAAGTTTCAATTATCATAATTAGCATATATTTGATGGCAATCACTTGACCTAATCCTTCATCTATATAAATACAAGAGATTCAGATCACAAGGACACAAATTCCTGCCTCCAAGAACCATAGCCAAGCCTCAAAAAATCGTGACATACAAGTAACTTGCAGCCAAAGTTTCAGACTGATTCAAGCCATTCCAAGGTCACCATTAGCTCCATCGGTGTCCTCTGATCCATCCCAGGCCCTTACAAGCAATCAAAAGCTTCAGAAACGTAAAAACGCAATCACGGTTTACCAAACTTTTTTCAATTTCGATTTCACATATTCATGCTTTGTTAATTGAATTTGATCATATATTTGTGTTATATTGATGTTTCGGTGCTTTCTGGATAGTTTGATTGGAGTTTAAGTGCAGGAATCGTGAGTTGCCATTGCTATGGTTTAGAGCTCAGAATTAGGACTTCACGAATCAGGAAAAATTGGATGAAACTAAGGGCATGGTTGTGCTCAGAGTATCAAACCCAGTTGATCCATGTCCTCACAACTAATTTCTATTTCGTATTTGGAGTTTTGTGATTTACAGGTCTTATAGCTACAGACAAAATCTGTAGGTAAAGCCTTTAGCAACGAACAACGTCCGTAAGTAAAAGTCTGGAATTCAAATGGGGACGATGACCCCCTTGGCGCGCGTTTTGGTTTGAATAAATCTCTGGAAAATATTTTCTCTTATATGCTTATTGTTTCATTATGCAAACAACAAGTGCAAGTAGCTCAGATGGCAAGGCGCGTGACCTCTCACCCCAGGGTCAGGGGTTCGATCCCTGGCGCCCCCAACCTATTTTTTTCCCTTTGTTTACTAACCCTATTTTTCTTTTTCTTTTTTCAATTTCTTTTCAATTTTCTTCAATTAATTTAATTCTTTTAAAACATTTTCTAAAAATACAACAAATCTTATAAAAATAATTTTATTTTTAGAATTAGGTTTTAAAAATGCTTATTTAATTTTTTACATTAAAAAAATTCTTTTTTTCTCTTTATTTAAATTAATTGTTTAATTAATCTTAAATTCAACTTTTAATTTATTTTCTCAAATAAAATCAATCCAGAAAATTCACAAAAAAATATTTTTATTGCTAGTAATTAGGTTTACTAATTTTAAACATTCTTATTAACCTCAAAACATTTTTTCTTTATTTAGTTATTTCTTTATGCCTTTTAAATTCTAGAGAAAACAATGTATAGGTCGCAAGGGCGTTTTTTGTAATAGCGTAGGTTAACTTTCTTCGCACTTTTTATATATTTCTGTAATTGCTCATAGGATGTAATAGCTTAGGTTAATTTTACTTTTTCGCACCTCTATTATGTAACTGCCCCAAAGCCCTGTAATAGCGTAGGACCTTTATCTTTCCACTTTTACTTTTTGCACTCTCTTATAAACTGTATATACACTACCTAGATGTATGCTAATAGGATTGCATGACAAGACATAAAATCAAATTTAGATCACTCTTAATCAAAGATAAAATATCTGAATTGAATCATTATTTCACACTTGCACCCCCTAGGGTAATCTCTCTTGTTGCCTTCGGATAAAAATGGTCATGTCCCTCGAACATAAGGGTATCATTAGCAAAAGTCCCTCAGTTAAATCATTACAAAGATCATAGTACCTCGATGACCCTCGATGTTTCCTACAAATATATGATCTCGTCCCTTGGTTGTTGCCTACGAATAAGTGATGATCGTCCCTACGAATTTGCTAAGGTATCCTTACAATGTTGCCTTCAATGACCATTCGATGACCCTACGCTTGTCCCTTCACATCCAACAGATATGGTTACCTACCAACTAATGGTATGGATAGCACTATCCTAAAGGAGAAGGAAAATAACACGAACGACCCTTTTGAGTAGGCAATAAGACTCTAAATTGCTTGCTTTAATCAAAATCATTTTCACACCTCACACTCTTTTCAAAAATATTTTCAAACAAACACTTTGTATACATTCATACGAGAATCATTAAAAGTTACATTTTCAAATAAATATTTTCAAACACTTCATATACATTCTTGAGGTCTGATACAAAAATCATTACGAAGTCAAAGCAAAATACTTTTCAAATCACGCAAACACAAAAAGTAAATTTTCAAAAGTGAGCTAAGTAATTAAGAGCCCGTAGATAACTATGGATGGAAAGGGTATTAATACCTTCCCTTTTCATAATTATCTCCCGAACTCAGAATCAATAAAAGGTCTTTCTTGTTTTTTTCACCTTTCTTTTATTGGATAAAAAAAAGTCGGTAGCTGTAATACGGTGAACTGACTTTGTAGGTTTTTGTATCGCAAATGTGCGGATAGCAAGAGTCGCCACCGACTTTTCTTTTATCCAATTAAGGGAAGGTGAAAAGAACAGGAAAATACCTTCGTTAGATTCTGAGTAAGGGAGAAGGTTATGAAAAGGGAAGGTATTAGCACCCATTTTCATCCGTAGTTATCTACAGGCTCTTAGTTGTTCTTGGATCACTTTAAAAATGTGTTTTCTGTGTGTTTGACAAAATGTTTTGAAAAGGCATTTCGCTTTGACTTTGTAATGATTCATGTAGGAATGTATACAAAGTGTTTGGAAATGTTTCGTTTTTGAAAAGAGTTTGAACTTTGACAAAAGTGTGAGGTGTGAAAAGTATTTGATCGAGCAAGCAACTAAAAGTCTTATTACCTACTCAAAATTGATCGTTTTCGTGTTATTTTACATTCCTTTAGAATAGTGCTATCCATACTATTAGTTGGTAGGTAACCTTATTCGTTGGATGTAAGCGGGACATTCGAAGGGACATCGGATGGTCATAGAAGGCAACTTGTAGGAAGTATCCTAGCACATTCAAGGACTATCATCATTTTCGAGGCGACAATCGAGGGTCAAGATAATGTATTCGAGGCGACATCGTGGGTCTATGATCTTTGTATCAAAGGGACTATGATGATTTGTTTTGAAGGCAACGGTGCTAGAATACCTCTACGCTCGAGGACATGACCATTTGAATTGTAGAAGGCAACGAGAGAATTACCCTGCATGTGAAAGAGTGTGTTGATTTCAGGTATTTTATCTTGGCATTATGAGTGAGCTATGTCCAATTTTATCTTGCCATACACGCCTAATTACTAGCAGTTTATAGGGTGCGGAAAGTAAATTGCGGAAATATAAAGTGCGGAAAGTAAATCCTACGCTATTACATGGCTTTGGGGCAGATACATAATTGAAAGGTGCGGAAAATAAAAGGTCCTAATTAAACTATTACATCTCATAGGAAATTACATAATATGAAAAGAAAGCGATAAAAATTGTCCGAAACGGTATAACTTGTGAATAGATGAAAAATCGGAAAACGGAAAGAAATTGCATAAGATGAAAATGTTAGTAAAAATAACAATTTTTGAATGAGAAAAAGTTTTCATGCTATAAATAACATTAATATGCTAAAATAATTTTTTGGGATTTTTTAGAGTTAATTTAATAATTAAAAATCAATTAAAAGTGATTTAAATGATAAAATAAAAATTAAATTAAATATGCATGCAAAAATAATATTTTTAATTTTAAAAATTAAATAAACATTTTTCTGATGTGTATGCAAAAAATAAATATTTTTGGTATTTTTTAAATGCATGATAAAAATTATGAAAGGTAAATTAAATGGTATGAAAAATATTAAAAGAAAATATGAAAATAGAAAAAATTGCAAACATGTAAAAATCACTTTGCCATGGCTGGGATTCGAACTCAGGTCCCCTGGGTGAAATGTGCGCAACCTTACCAACCGAGTCAGCGTGTACACGTGTTATAAAAACGAAGCGAATGGCTTTTGGACGGTTGTCACCCCCTGATTGCCCAAAATCACGCGCCAAGAACTTCATCGCTTTCGTTTGAATTCTGGGAATTTTGCGTCGGTCTTTCTTTGACGCTAAGGCCCCTGCAATTTCTAAAATCTCATACACATAATATAAATGAATTGTGAGTACATGAATCGATTGCAAATTGAATTCTAAACACAATGGTGGTGCTCTTTTGGTCCAATTTTTCCGTTTTAAGGAAGCCCTAATTCGGTTCAGAAAACCCTAATCATGGTGATTCGTGTTTCAGGCCATGGAAATGCAATTAAATCATCCAGAAAGCTTGCAAACTTTGTTCTAAACACAAAACAAACATCAAAACACGTTAATAATGCATGATAAACAGAATTCGATTTTTGAAAAAGTAAGAACAAACCAAATCGTGTTTTCTCAATTCTTGATGTTTTTGGATGATGTAAAGGTCTGGACTGCTTCAGGAGATGTCAAGGAATGCAATGGGATGCTTGGAATCGATTGAAACAAGCTAGAACTGTGGCTGCAAGTTACTTCAAGAGCACGATTTTTTGACTTTTAGGTTAGGGTTCTTGAGGCAATTTTTCTATCCTTTCTTGTGTGATATGCATTGTATATTTATAATGGATGGAAATTAAGCTGATTTGAGGAACAAATAATGGTTAATCAATGCAAAGATTATTTGATTTTGTACAAAATCAAATCTTATCTTTTTTGATCAATTTCAATCAAATTCTTGCCAAATCTATGATAATTTCGAAATTTTCCAGCCTTTATGGGTTACTTGGATCCCAAGAATGAGAGAAAAATCAATTTTGCAATTAATTTTGATTTTATACCTTATTTCTTAATTTAATTTGTATTTAAATGAATAAAATCCAAATTAAATAGAAAAATAAGTTAAAATTCGTGGCATTGGGCTTGGATGTTCCAAATTGTATAAGGAACAAGTTTGAATGAAGAAAAACTAGGCCCATTTGCAAAAAATTTTATTTTTACAAGTATCTCTCTTTGTGCACTCCTTCAAAATTGCCCAACTTGCACAAGGTGTATTTTGCTCAATTTTCCACATTTTTTAGTGTTCTTGGACTTTTTAGAAATCTCTAAGAGTCCTCTAACCAACCTCTTTGGTTTCATCTCAATTTGAGTTTCCATGCTCAATAAATCTTCAAAACAAAATGTTGACTTTTTGTTGACTTTGAAAAGGACCTGTATTGTTTTGATCCATACCTTCCAAATGAAGCTTTTTTTGAACATTCTTGTGATACATGAAGTTTTAGAGAATTGAATTTCCTTCAAAATAAGAGGTGGTGGAAAAATTTCTAAGAAAGTATGAAGAAGTTATGCTCAGTCAAAGTTTGGTTGATTTTTCACTGAGAAACCCTAATTTGGAAAGTTTGACTTTTGAGCAAATCTTGAGTTTTCTTGATGAATCATGATCAACCCTTGATCAAATGATGAATGTAACTTCAAAATGAGGATGTTGACCAAAAATCAGGAAGTTTGACTGTATGTTGACCACAATTGACTTTTTGTCCAATACAACTAATTTTCAACCATCTGAGCAATTGTCTGAGGAAACTTGACTTGTGAGGCTTGAAACTTGACATGGAGAGTCTTTGAAGCATATGAGGAAGCATGATGACCATTGGAGATGTTGGAAGTCCATCTTGATCAGAGAAATACCAAACCCTAGTTTGGGTTGATTGTCTAGGAGGGGGTTTGTCTGATCAACCCTTGAAGAATCCTTGAGTATGGATGTATGGAATGTCTTGAGAAGTAGGAGGGAAAATTTTGGGGTATGACAGTAGCGAATCTTCTTATCCGAACATTTGTGATAAAACGCAAAACAAACAAGTCAGTTCTTCCACCGTATTACAATGACGTCACAGAAAAAGCGGAACCATAACGTCCACTTTTGGAGGTAGTGGAAACGATTTAGTCGAATGTTGAAACCGACGCTTCAAAGATACCATTATCTCATATAAGTCGAAAATTCAAATGGCATCTTTGGGGGAATTTTGTTACCTTGAAAAATCTCAAGGTATTGAGCATGTGTATTGAATGCAGATGTTCTTATAATTTAAGGGTGAATTTATGAAATAAAGACCCTTTAGGAACTAAGAACTAAGTGTTTGAAAGTTTGGTTTTGGTGTAGTAAAGAAAACAATGGTCGAAAAGGATATTAGTTTAAAATGGAGTCGACTATGAGAAGAATATGCTGAAATATAAAGAAATTGGTCGAATCGACCAAAGCATGGAAATGGTCGAATTTGGTCCTGTCGACCATAAGGGATTCTGGACTTAGAGAAATTCTGTTGTTTCCTTGTGTTAAAGAGGAAGCACATGTTCGAAGCAAGCCATAAGCGGTTGAGTTTATTAGAAGCGGGAAATTCGAAATTCAAATTCTCTAAGCAGTCAACTGGCAGCGCATAACTCATTCAAGCGCCAAACAGGTGGCAGCATCTGATGAAGCGGTTACCTTAAAGTTCAAACTTTATCCGTCGATTACTTTAGGGTAGTTACCTTGTAAATACTATAAATAAGTAGTTTCAATGTAATTTTTGGGTGTTCACTTGTATACTCAAATCACTTGCAAAAACTCTGTTCATTCCGAGTGTCAGGAGGCAAAGAGTTCACGAGTGCTTGATGTACGTGAATCACCACTTTTATTTCAATGCAAAACCTTTACATTTCAGTAATTTCTTTTGAAAACTTTACTTGCATTTTATTTACGTTTCAACAATATCTTTGAATTATCGTTTATGTTGATTCTCTTTTAGTTACAAGTTTCGAGTTAACAGAAGAGTCAGTCGACACTCATTTCGGATAGAACAAGACTGAAGTTCACAACCTTCTGTCAGTCACGAGTCACCATAGTTGGTACAAATCATATTGTGGGCAATCAGATTGTTAATTGTTTCGTTTAGACTCCTTCTTTCGGTCACGAGTTACCAGTCAATTGAATTTAGTCTAATCATAGTGTGGAAAACCATTGTATTTGTTCCCTTAGTCTTAGAAAACCATTTCTTATATAAGGATTTCGATAGAACTAGTACAATCTTAAAAAACCTTAGCACATGTCTTAAGATCAACTGGTCGATCTTGCAAGTGACCCTTTGTTTTAAGACTTTGGGAGGACCAACGATTGTTTACCATTTTCCACAGTAAACAACTCCTCCTCGGAAGAATAGGGTTTCCTCTCTCTCTCTCTCTCTCCAAGTCAAAGTGACGAAAATGAACATCATGGTCCTCTTTGTCAGGCGATCATGGATATTCCCATCCCTTCCGGGTTGGAGAAACCCCCGAAGCTTGGACAGTATGATGACACTACTGACCCCGAAGAGCACATCAAAAACATTGACGCCCTGCTATACTATCGATCCGTTAGGGGCGCCATCAAGTGCATATTGTTCCCACAACTCTGAGGAAAGGGGATATGTCTTGGTACAAAAGCCTCCCCAACGAGTCCATCACCTCATGGAAGAAGTTAGGGAAGATGTTCTCAAGGCACTTCATTGCCCCTCGCCGTCACCCAAAGACAAAGGCCTCGCTAGAAGCGATCATACAAGGAGAAGACGAACCTCTCCGAACATACATCGAGAGGTTCAACAAAGAGGCCGTCCAGGTCTCCACAACCGACGAGATGAAGAAGTACTTGCTCGAACGAGGATTACGCTCCCACATCGATTTTGTCCAAGCAATTGGCATTGGAACACCGTCAAAACTGGATGCCCTCCTCCTAAAGGCCCAAACATACATCCAGTATGAGGAGAAGGAATCTGCCAATTATGCTCGACATTGCAACATAAACGACCTCGCCAACCTCCCTGACGGGCGGGCATAAACTGACAGAGATAATTTTCTCTATTATTACTGATAGAGCAGCATGTGCTATTTAATAGAATACAATGTATCTAGAAAAGGAAATTCCTAATAAACACTCATCATTGCCCTCATAACTTTTATAGTTAAGAGCCAATAATTTTTGTACATACACACAGCTAGTCAAATCCTATTTATAGAATTTTAACAGAAAATATACAGTTGATTAACATATGTGCAGCTGGTTCTAACAAAAACCAATCGTCCCCCGCAGACACAATTGCCTGGCAGATATATGTTCCCTATGAACATAAATGTCAGACAGACATATATTCCCTACAAACACATCGGCAGACATATGTTCCCCGCATCCGAGTAAAAACGGAAAGAGGCATACTATCTCAAAAACCTACATAGGGAAGAACTTGCTCGATCATAAAACACCGAAAAACTTAGACAATACTATGGTTAAGGTACGAACAGTCAACATGCCTCGGAATACCATCTGAGTATCAAGAGCTCGACATCAAGCGCATGCCCCGGTACCAGCGATGCGCCACAAACATGACATTAAGGGATCTTCGTTCCATATATATATAACAAGCCAGATCCTCGCCTCGACACGAGAGACTCAAACGAGCCCCATCGTCTAAGTACCTCGCCCAACAGAACACCTAGCTCGCAATGGGACGTTCACGCCACCGACCTCAGGTCTTTAATTAGGACTTGAGTTCCGGATCAAGCTCGGTAAGCAAACTGGCACCCTTCGACTAGTCACCCCACACTAGTGAAGACATACATTAAACGAGAAAACCCCCCAAACACTTAGCAAAAACAAACTTGTAAGGTAGCTCAAAACTATGAGCATACAAACAAATAAATAATGTACAAGCACGTCCTCGTAAAAATAACAAAACGTCTCTATCGCAGATGACAAGCTCCATCAAACGCACTTCCCCCCTCGATGCCTAGGCTGGCTTTAAGTCATCACTTCTATGCCTAGAAGCAACGACTTGGGGGGCTACTGTTCTGGACTGCCCGAATGGTTTTCGGGCAAGTAATCTCTTCGAGCCTAGTAGCATGTCGAACAGAACAAAAGGCATCCAAAGGGCCCCATCTTCCCGTTCTGCACATAGCTAGAACCCGTCTGCTCGACGGATGTCGAGCAGATCAAACCAACTCTCCCCGTTAAGGGCCATGCCCGTTATGCCTCCTCTGCTCGATATAATGGCTAGTTACGGGCACCATCGCCCGATTTGACCTAGTTATCTCGGACAACTATATTCGCGAATCCGCATATCTCTGCCCAAATATAGCAACCAATGAGAGTCTCCTAAGATCATTATATAAACCCTCATACCTCTGAGGGCAAGGTATCACTTTCTTACACTCAAAACCCTAATATTTTATATCCTCTTCTTTGAGCATTTGCTTACTTTAGCATCAGAGTTCCTTGCTCAAAGGATCATTAATTGCTCCAGACATCTCCTCAATATCAACTTGCTTGAAGGATCATTAATTGTTTCGACCGTCTCCGATTCTGATCACTTGTTGAGATCATATATATATATATATATATATATCCATATCCATTTTACCTTAGACGTGAAGGGGATTTTACCTTAGTTAGATGAGGTAATGAATGGTGTCTTAAAATATTGTCACCTTACTCATTCGATTATAAATAATCGAGGGGATAGATGAAAAGGGCATTGGTTCGATCCCCATCAACAACATTTTTTTGCAAAATCATGTAACGTGTGTTTTATACCTCTCGATTTTAGTTAATAACTAAGAGAAAAGTTACAGTATTTGCGTCGAATTTTGTAAATAACCAAGGGGTATAGCCAATTTTTTTGTGTGCTAAATCTCATTTTGACCGACCTTATTCATTTTTTACGCAAAACCTACAAATCATGTATGAGAATCAAATGATTTGTATTTTATACAAAACATAACATAGAATACCAAATTTACATTGTTTACAAAACGAAATGTGCAATGCTTATAATGATATTTGGGATACAGTAAACCTGTATAATATGTACAACAAGCAAATAAAACTATTGTTTATTAGTTTCATGATAAGATAGAAAAGAACTAGTCCAACGTGATTGAATGTCATCTTGTGGTAACGTAGTTTATTCCCTAAACCACTATAATTTGAATATAATTTAAATTATAATAAGATGACAACAAGAACAACATTAACTTAACAAATATACATAAAATTACATGTATATGGATAATTATTATCTCAGTCCATGAAATTATAATATCTCTGGACACAATATTAAATACATGTCTCGTAACATAGTATCCACATGCATAGTTGTTCGGTTGTTATGCAACTACAAATAATTACTATATAGTAACTAATTAATACAAACAAAACATAAGTAATACATTAGAGAAAATAAAAGAATGTCAAAAAAATACAAGTAATACTTACATATGGTTCTATGAACTTTGGAGTTTTACCAACTAAATTACGTTTCACAAAACTAAATTCCTCCATAGCTCTACATGTCGATAAATATTAAACATGGATAAAATCTATTCAAAACTAAAGGTAAAATTTGAGTATTACAAATAATACCACTTACCCGCTCATAATCTTTTGTGTATCTTTATTAAGATGATAGTGTAACGAGCATAACATAACTATAATACTTTGTTTTAGGGATAAAATAATTAGTATTGCCAATGGTCCCTATGTAATCACTCTAAATAATTAATAAAGCATATACTTACTTATGGATATACGATTCCATATAACATTATTTATTCTCCTTAACCAAGTTATCTTGTATGTGCATCTTGACAGTGTTTGGTGCATTACCTTGAAATTGAATGTTTAATGGATCTATAAAACAATAATTTTTCTATTTACTTTTAACACACATCTCATGCAGGACCTTAATTAAAAGTTAATGCAAATGTCAAAAATTTATGTTAAAGTATGAGAGCAATGAATATAAATTTATGTTAAAGTATGAGAAGAATCATTTTCCTTCAAAAATTCCATCAGACAAATCTTATGAAGTATAAAAGGTTGTTGTGGTTCATGTTTTGATCCAAAATGAGGATATTTCTGAAATCTCGTCTATCATACTAGAAAATCTTTGAGTGTTATCTAATTGAGGTGGTGTGGAATCTCGTGTGTCATACTAGATAGTATTTGAGTGTTATCTGATTAAAACATAAAATGTAGTAAATAGGATTTAAAGCGAGCTCCCTCGTAGTTATGTTCTCTCGATTTTGGAAATAACCGAGGGTATAGGTTGTATATATTTAAAAATAAATAAATGATGGCACTGCCAATACATATACCTCAGTTATTGGTGGGTCGAGGTCAAAGCTTTGTCATGAAATGTAACGTGGAACGCCTCTAAGTATTAGAATTTCTAAGACAAATGAGGCATCCCAAATATCTTTCATCTCAAAATTATTTATGATAGTTTCGTGTAATAAACCTATGATGTTATTGCCAAAAGGATATCATCTACATATAGTACCAAGAAAATGAACTTACTCCCACTAAACTTTTGGTACACACAATTATCAACTGGATTAGCCTCAAATTAAATTAGGATATAACTTGATGAAATTTGTAATACCATTGACGAGGAGTCTATTCAAGGACATGCCCATAAATATATTTCTTGAGTTTCCAAACCATAAACTTTGGGTCTCCTAATACAAAGTTCTATGGTTGCACCATATATTGTCTCTTCAATGTTTCCATTTAGAAACTCAATATTTACATCCATATGATACAACTCTAAATTAAAATGAGCTATTAATGTCGTCATGATCCTAATAGAATATTTGGAAGAAACTAGGGAAAAAGTCTCTTTATAATTAATGCATTCCTTTTGAGTAAAACCTTTGATGACAAGATGAGATTAATATCTCTCAACGTTACCCTTTGAATTTATTTTGGCTTTAAATATTCATTTACATCCACCGGGTTTCTTTCATTCGGGTAGTTTAATGATATCCCAATCATCATTGTCAGCAATCGACTTTATCTCATACTCCATGGCATCAACCCACTTAAGAGAGTTTAGACTCCACATAACTTGACTAAATTTGATAGTGTCTTCCTCAATCAAACCAATGTCATCCTCATGTTCCTTAAGAAATACAACACCTTCATTTAATATTGCACTCTTCCTCACTCTAGTGGATCTTCTTAATGGTGGAACTTAAGGTTGTTGAGTTTGAACTATAGGTGATGCTTGAGGAAGAAACTAAGTATTGTCTTATTCTTGAGGGATGTTAGTCATAACATCATTGTTTATTTTTGGATTTGTTTCTAAAACAAAGATAGGTAAAAAGCCTTGATCAATGTGAGAAACAATTTATTCATCAAAGACAATACTCCTTATGTTTCCTTCCCTTCAAAATTCTACATCCTCAAGAAATCTAATATTTTCCATTTAAAAAATTATCCTACTGATGGGATTATAAAACTTGTACTTGTAAGAACATATGACATATCCAATAAAATAACATCTAACTCTAATTGCATCCAACTTACCTTCATGGGGCCTATAAGGCCTCGCTTTAGTTGGACATCCCCAAATGTGCCGATTCTCGATGTTGGGATTTTTCCCATTCCATAGCTCATAAGGGTTCTTAGTTATTGTTTTACTAGGTACTATATTAAGGATATAAATTGTGATCTTTAATGCCTTTCCCTAAAGTGACTATGGAAGAGAAAAATGACTAATCATACTCCTTACTATATCCTTAAGAGTCCGGTTTCATTAATCTTCAACTTCATTCATGTTGGATTTTCCTAGCATTGTGTATTGTAGAACAACTCCACACTCATTAAGGAAAAACGCAAAGGGCCTTGGACGTTGTTCTCCTGATCCATCATACCGACCATAGTATTCACCACCACAGTTGGTTAACCAACCTAAAATCTTTAACACGTATTCCTAATTCCCTAGGTTAACTACCCATTTTACCCAAGCAACCTTGGGTCCCCCTTTTGACCCTCTCCAAAGAAACATTATTTGCAACCCAACTAACTCATTCCTAATTTAAATTGGCATATTTGTAAAAAAGAGAAAGAAGATTGGTAGAGCATTCAAAATTGAATTCAGTAGGACAACCCTCTCATATAGACTCATATACCTATTCCTTCAGGAGTCGTGTACCTTATAAACAACCATAACAAGAAGATCCCACATTCATACTCTTCTAGGATTAGCTCCAACAGGGATCCCCAATTACTTGAATGGAAGAATACCATATTTGTAATGCAAAAAATCCTCTGTCAAATCCAAGAACTCTCTACCCACATTCACCTCAAACATGAAGCTCTTAGAAAAAATCAACCTTTAGCTCCGAAGCTAGCTCAAAGATCCTAAGGATGACCTTAATTGTCAACAGATTATCCACCGAACGAATAACCAAAACAGTGTCTTCCAAAGATGAGACACTTGTAAGCCATCTGAACCTACTTTGAAATTTGTATACACTCCAAGCGAGATAACCCTCTTCATAGAGACACTCATACCCTCGACCACATAGGAAGAGGAATGAAGCCAATGAGTCTGCTTACTTAAGTCCCTTCTGGATATTAATCTCCTGGACCAGAGAGTCATTAATCAAAACAGAGAGACTATCCAAAAAGATACAAGCTCTAATCTAAGTCCTTCACCTTACATTAATCTCAAACCTAAGCAACATGTAATCGAGAAACAACCAATTAAACATGTCATAAGTCTTCTCAAATTCCATCCACTTTAAACACAAAGGCAAGGATGATCAATCCAAACCCCAACCCTGAGCAACAAACCACATTCTTCCCTTTATGTTTTTTTCTTTCTCTTTTGTATAATGAGTTTTTGTTTTTATTTTAATGTTTTTTATTATAAAAACATTAATATGCCATTTTAGAATGAGTTTGATCCAAATTAACATGCTAAAACTATAAGTTAAAATAAAGTAAGAGCAGACTGATTAACTTCAACACACATTTGCCAAACATAATAAACGTTGAAGGTGCCGGTGGTGGAGACCACTTTGAATAAATGGTTCAATATCTCTGTCTAACTTATCACTTTCTGTTAATCCTATCGATAGAAGTTGGTACTTTATATTCAATCAAAAGGGCGATAATTGTTATAAATTAATTAAATAAAAAGCTAGCAACACTCCTCAACATGTTCAAAAAAAAACAACTCAAACTCTGCCTCGTGATATAAATAAACTTTGATGTTTCACTATTAGCCCAAATGGTCCATTCGTGTTGAAATCACAAAAAAGTTAAAGTTGTAATTATCATTTTTTATTTGATCGAGTATTAACGTATAACTTATATATCTGGTAGTATTATATTTTTATTTTAAATGACACATATTTTTAAAATACACATAAAACCAAATAATATCGTATTTAATATTAACTTTTTAATAGCAAAGTACTTTTCTTAAAAAATAAATAAATCATTAACGACAAAGTCAAATATGTTATTAAAACATTTAAATTGGTCAAGGGTCAACAAATATTATACTAAAGTAATACCATTAGTTGTTAAAATGTGTTTGAAAGGAATAATATGGTTGATGTACAAACAGATTTATATCGTTAACAATAATTATCCTGTTAAATTATATTATAATGTTTAAATTATTAATATGACATAATAGAATAATATATTTTTATTAGATAATAGAATAAAAAAATTTATACATTGTCGTGTAATTCCATTAACCTCATAATATATATGTTTTGTTATTAATGTAATATATTTTCTGATCAAATATAATATAAGTATGAAGACTGATGCTAACTTTTGAAGAGAATTTTATTTGTTTTTAGGAGGACAGACAATAGAAGGTGGGGTCATGGGGTAATCAAAGGCATGCCTTAGGAGTTTATTTTTTGTCTTGTTTGTTTATCTTCTACGTAAAGTTGAATCACAAATTCACCAACTTGTGACTTACACGTTGCTTCATCGCACTGTTGTTACGTTTTCTCTCCTTTTTTTATAGTTCCTTCCTCTAAATACTTGTCGAGAAATCATTCGAAAGACCGTAATGCTACCTTAAAATAAAATTGAAAAAAAATAAGATAATGCGCATATAATCTTATGTTATGCTATAGTATTAGTATTACTTTACCACTAAGACTATAATTAGCAAAAAGTCGTTGTTGTGAACATGTTTATTAAAACATTTAATTGAAAACCATGTGTTATTGATCGGATCTAAACTTAAATTTATTGTAGACTTGACAATATTTAAACTGCAAAATAAAAAAGAAAGATTACGAAGCTCTCGCCATCTTTCAAAGAGATTATTTTTCATCTTAAAGTTGTTCTCACATTTTTTGAATAACATAAAATATTCATTAGATATGAAAGTATATTCTGGACGCACCAAAAATATCAAGAAAATTTTGGATCTGTACTTCTAAAATTTGTTGTGCTTGAATACTAGAAAGTAGAAACATAAGCAAAAACAAATGTAAAAAATTAACATAAATTAATATCAATTATCAACTATCAATTATAAATAAATATAAATAAATATAAATAATATGTATAAACACTTTATAATGTCTTTTTGAATATTTTAAAACACATGTTACAAAAAGATAAAACATTAATCAACTACACATAAAATTTAAATTCATGTGGCATTGAATTTTGAAAAATTCTTGATTTGATACTCATTAAACCGGAAAAATATATTATAAAATAAATATAATTTAATTTAATTTAATAAAAAATATCATAAATAATTATTAAATTTTGACAGATTCTTGATTTGGTACTGATTAAATTAAAAATATTTATTATAAATAAATATATTATAGTTTATTCAAATGAAAAATATTATAAATGATTATTAAATGTACAATTCCATTGAAATTTAAATAGATAACATTTTAAATGTTATTGTAGTAATATTTTGCTTTGTTGTATTATTTAGTAACAAATGCTTTGTTATGTATTTTATAAATAAACAATAATTATAAATAAATATAGATATACAATATAATTAAATATAAATAAATATAGATATAAAATATAATTAAAAATATAAATAAATATAATTTCATTTACATAAAAATTTATTATATAACAAAGCAAATTTTGCAATTTCTTATTTAAATAAAACTATTTATTTTTATTTAAAATATTTCGTTTTCTAATTTCAAAATATATTATTTTTGAAATTTTAATAATTATATATATATATATATATATATATATATATATATATATATATATATATTATTAAATTAGTCTCAATAAATTAATTTCAATTTGAATAAACTACGTAATATATATAATTTTGAATAAATGTAATATAATTTTTGCGTTAATAACCGACAACTAAATTAATGTTTAAGTTTTTTTTATTTTTCAATATAACCATTTAATTGTAAAACGTGGTCTGCTCTGCTCTGCTCCATACAATTTCACATATTCAGTACCAAGTTTTCCTCTGTAGAAAGGTTTGTTTGTCTTCACAAAAGCTTCTTTTTTTAATGTTGTAATTGTTTTTATTCAATCCATTTATGTTCTGTGATTTTTCAAATTATGTTTCAGATCTGTTTCAAATATTTGTTTCATGATTTGTGATTTTTCTACGATTTTTCATGTTCTACGAATTTTGTCGATTTTTAAATAAAGCAACTTACCTATTTCATGATCTATAATACTCTTACAAAATGAGTTTCAAATCCTAATTTTATTTTACTGCCTTTATTGCTCACTGAATTAGTTTTACTTGCTTATCATATTAATGTACTCAAACATGTGCAGAATGTCAAGATCTCCTATCTTTATTGGTGACTTGAAATAAATGATCAAGATATAGAAGATGTCCATTCGTATTGTTGACCTTTGGACTGTTAGAGAGCGCAATGACCAACAACATCTTGAGTTGGTTATACAAGATGCAAATGTCTTATCTTCTTCCTTTTGTTTGTATGATTCATTATTAGAAAAATCTCTCAATATACTTTTTGTTACATTCCTATTGTAGGGAGAACATATGCAAGTCGTGACACGCAGTAGGGAATTCAAATAATGGATTGACAAACTGATTGAGTACAATACTTATATGTTGTATAACGGTGAGTGTATGATCAATTCTTTACAGTTTAAGGCTTGAGACAACAAACTGAAACTACCGATTTTGATGCATTTGAACATTTAACTTCTAAATTCTTGAATTCTCTTAAAACATCAAGGTTTCCAAATAATTCCATCAGGTTGAAAATTGACACAACTATTATTTTGTTGCATAATTTGGATCAATCCAAAGGATTGCGCAATGGTACAAGGCTTATTGTTACCATGCTTGCAAATCACGTGATCGAGGCAAAAACTATTTATGGAAAAAATATTAGAAATATCATTTACATTTTGCGGATGTCCATGTCTCCTTCTCAATCACCTTGACCATTCAAATAGGTTAGGAGACAATTTCTCATTGTTGTTTCATTTGCTATGACTATTAATAAATCACAAGGTCAATCATTAGAATTTGTTTAACTATACTTGCTGAAAGATATTTTTAACTATGGACAACTTTATGTCGCAATGTCTAAATTGAAAAGCAAATATGGTCTCAAAATATTGATTCGTGACAAGGATAAACATTGTTTCAAAACTACAACTAATGTAGTTTTCAAAGAAGTATTTCACAATAGTTTTAGGTGTGTGGGTTCTCTCACTTATATAGTATTTAATCTTTCCTTTTCTAATCAATGTGAGACTTTTTCCTCACACTTGATTATCAACACTCCCCTTAAGTGTGAGTCACAATGCTCCCCCTCATGTGACTCACCATTGACACTCTCCAACAAAACACCTTCTACCCATTACCTTAGTCGGTCCCTATCTCGAAACTATAGGCTCATGATACCACTGTTTGGACACGCCTTTTTTTGTGAGAGGCACACCAAATATCCACCTAAAACCTTAAGGTTATGGGTGTGTGGGTTCTCTCACTTATACAGTGTTTAATCTTTCCCTTTCTAACCAACGTGGAACTTTTTCCTCACACTTGATTCTCAACAAATATTTAATAAGTAACACTTTATATTTGTTTCCACTATAACTACTACTTAATGCTTTTCTGTATATTTTCGTTCATAAAATACTATCATGTGATGTTGACATATTTCCTAAGCTTTTTATAATATTTCAGGTATACAAAGAGTTCAACATCATGAAGTGTGCTTACTGCTTTTTTCTTAGGAAATCTGGATTAAGTACTTATCCAAATAAATTGCACACTAATTCAAAATGTTGTTAAATTCACACTACATTAAAATTCTCGAATCATGTGACAATGTTGAATTTTTACTTATCCTTTTTGTTTGGTTTCATTAATTTTTTATTAAGGCAGTACTAAAATTCACTACATCTTTGATATGACTATATGGCTTTAGGAATCTCATTACTTATTAATTAGTTGAAATTATGGAATGTTAGTGAAGTTAAATATGGTATACTTAAATATTTTATTTTAAATGTATATGTATATTTTAATATATTTTATAACGATTAAATTAATTTACATGTACGGAGGCACGTGTATCTTACCAGTTATTATAATATAAATTAAAGTGTAACATTACATAGATATTCTTTAATGTAAATCTAACATTATATTTTATCATCAAGTGATAGTTGAGGATATTTCAATATCTTCAAAATATCTTTGGTCGATATCACGATATCACAATATTTGCATTCACTTCAATTAGACCTTTAATTTTGTTGTTGTAATTAATGAGAATTTATTACAAATGATATGTTCCAAAATGACAAGAAAGTGGAAGTGAGTAAATATTAATCAATGCATGGAAAATAGTCACACATAGAAATATTTTTTCACATTGAAAGCTTTTATAAAGAGTTAAGATCATTAACTCAACAAAAGGACAAAAAGAATAAAGTGCCACATGGAAAAGTGTGGTGGTCCCAAGCATTATGTCATTTGTCTCGTCCATACAACCATTCGCCTGTGTTGCCATCGACGACACCGATTTCGGCTCCGGGACCAGGTCCGAGGGCGTGGACGTAGAGGCGATAATGATGGCTTGTACGCAACACTTATGCATGACACATCGAAACAATCAGGTTATTCACGATATTAATGAGGCGGCTCTAGCGGGTGACCTATTACCATTGCTCTTATTTTGGTCGTTGCTTGTATTTTGAATTTTGAGATTGACAGTGGCAACACTTTATGAAGTGTTGTAGAATGAAAACATGCAACTCTTGATTATGTTGATCTATGCCAAACATTATAATATTTCATAAAAAATGAATTGTTTCATCAAGGTTCGCCACCTTGTGAAACAATACTAACGTAGCCTATAAGTGTTTCATTTCGCATTCAGAAATTAAACAACAACAAAATCTACATATCCTCTAGAAACCATTCCAACAATCTTTGCTACATTTCGAGTTTTCTTCCGTCTTGTACAAACTCCAGAAGACTGAATTATACAAGGTATTCCTACATAAAAACTCTAAGACAACTCGAGAAGGTTGAAGTGTTCCATAAACGATTTTAGCCTGGATTCTTTCAATTTTGAAGCTTTACATAACAATCTTATAGTATCTCAAATCATGGCCATCGATGCTACTGCCTCAAGCATAAAACTGATGAACCAGGACCTTGTCAAGTTGGATCATTTCGATGGAACAAACTGGCAAGACAAAATGATGTTACTCTTGATTGCCCTGAAGATTCAATACGTCTTAGATAATGATCTGGAACCAAGTTTAGAACCAACAGAAAATGACACCGATGAAATAAAAAAGGAATGAAAGAAACAAAAATTAAGATGAATTTCTCTGTCGTGGACATGTTCTAAACACACCGACTGGCCGTCTTTATGATCTACACACCGATACTCCTTTTGCAAAGGAAATATGGAAAAGTACTCAAATTCAAATTCAAGGTCGAAGAAGAAGGTACGGAAAAGTTCTTAATATCTAAATACTTTTATTTTAAAATGTTGGATTCCAAGTCAATACTTGCACAAGTACACGAGTTACAGGTTCTCGTGAATAAAATAAAAGTCGAGAAAGTAGACATTCCTGAGATGTTCCAAGTCGGTGCAATCATTAAAAAACTTCCACCTTCATGGCAAGGACACAAAAAGAAATTGTTGCATAGTTCTGAGGATCTCTAGTTAGAGAAAATTCAGTAACACCTTCAAATCGAAGAGGAGATGAAGGACAGAGAAAAACTTAGTCCTCTAGATTTTCTAAAGCCAATTTTGTTACTGCAAAAGGAAAGAAAAAACATGAGGGCATGAAGAACCATCTTGGCCTTAAGAAGGAACATAATAAGTTCAAGAATTCAGGAAGATCAAAGAGTACTAAAAATAGATGTTATACATGCAGAAAACCCGACCACCAGATTAACACATATTGGTATCAGTACTATGAATAGACTAATTAAATTCGGATTGATCTCATGCAATATTCACGATTTTGAAAAATGCGTTAAATAAAAAATGATCAATAATCCTTTCAAAAGTGTTGTGCATTCTGATTTGTGTTAATTTAATGGCATGCTATCTCGTGGGGGAAACCGTCATTTCATAAAATTTATCGATGATTGTTCTAGGTTCACACATGTATACCTTTTAAAGCATAAAGATGATGCTTTTAATGCCTTTAAGGTTTATAAGCGGAAGTAGAAAATCAATTAAATAAAATCATAAAAGTACTTAAAAGTGATAGAGGTGGTGAGTACTTTTCTACAAAATCTGATGCATATTGTGAAGAATATGGCATTATACATGAATGTTTCGCGCCTCGTACACCACAACAAAATAACTTGACCGAAAGAAATAATCGAACATATCAAGAAATGATAAATTCTATGTTAATGCATTATAAATTTCCATTTAATTTGTGGGGGTGAAGCATTGTTATCCGCATGCCACATAATGAACCGAAATCTTTTGAAAATAATAAGTATTTCTCCATATAGATATGCGAAGGAAGATCACCACATATTTTTTATTTTATAGTTTGTGGGTATGTAGCATATTACAAGAATATGGATCCCAAAAGAACTAAATTAGGTCCTCGAGGGATCCGATGTGTTTTCATAGGATATGCACCCAACAGTAAATCATATATACTTTTAAATTTAAAGTCTAATGTAGTTGTTGAATCCTAAGATGTGGAATTCTTTGAAAATCTTATCACAAAGGATAAGGAACCTGAGAAACCCATGAATGAAGAATCTCGTGAGAAAGATTCTTTGCGGATTGTTGAAACATAACTCGAGCCCATGATAAGCAATAGGGCCCAAAAAGATAAGGATCTAGGACCAAATGAAATCGACTATCAAATTATTTCCTTTTATCTAGTTGAAGGAAATAGCAAGAATGGTGTTCATGAGATTCCTATTATTCTTCAAGTAGAGGAAAAAAGGATGATCCAAAAATCTATAAAGAAGCAGTGGCTTCAAGGGAAGCTTCCTTTTGGAAGGATGATATCCAAGACAAAATGGACTCAATTATGTCAAACCATACTTGGGAACTTGTCGATCTTCCTAAGGGATCAAGACACATTATATGCAAGTGGTTGTTTATAAAGAAGTATCATAGTAATGGTACATTAAACACCTTCAAGGCTATATTAGTAGCAAAAGGATTTAGACAAAAGGAAGGTGCCGGTTACTTTGACACATATGCACCAGTAGCAAGAACTACGACAATTAGGATCTTTGTGCACTATCTTCTTGAAATAACCTTATTGTTCATCAAATATATGTTAAAACATCATTCCTAAATGGAGATCTCGATGAGGAAATCTACATGGAAAAACCAAAAGGGTATGTGCTTCCTGGAAATGAACAAAAGGTATGCAAACTGGTTAAATTCTTATACAAATTAAAATAGGCACCAAAACAATGGCATCAAAATTTGACTCCATCGTACTTTCAAATCAGTTTACTCAAAATTCTTGTGACAAATGCTTGGACACAATAATGCGTGGAAACATTGTAATATTTATGTGTATATATGTTGATGATATGTTACTCATTAGCAATGAAATGAGTGGGATCTTAGAAACAAAGATATTTATAATTTCCACATTCAAGAAGAAATATCTTGGACTAGCTGGCACTATATTAGGGATCAAAGTAAAACAAAATAGTGGGAGTTATGAACTAAATCAAACACATTATATTGAGAAAATATTGGATACGCTCAAACACCTAAACTTCAAGAAAGTAAGCACTCCATTTGATCCTAGTGTCAAACTTCAAAATAACAATGGAAGAATTGTTGTTCAATTGGAATATGCAAGTGAAATTAGATGTCTAATGTATCTAATGCAATGTACCAGACCCGACATACTATTTTCAGTTAGTAAGATGAGTAGATTCACTAGAAATCCAAATAATGAACATTGGACGACCATAACTAGGAATATTTGGTTATCTCCAAAAGACCAAAAATCTCGGCCTTCATTATGGTAGATTCTCTGCCATACTAGAAGGATATAATGATGCGAGTTGGATATCGAGTGTTGGGGATTACAAATATACAATTGGGTGGATATTTACATTAGTCGGAGGTGTTGTTTCTTGTAAGAGCAAGAAACAAACATGTATTACCCTCTCAACCATGGAATCAAAGTTTATGGCTCTCGTATCCACTGGAGAAGAAGCAAAATGGTTGAGGACCTTATGCTGGAAGTTCCATTAGTTAAAGATAATGTTTCAAAAGTGTTGATACATTGTGACAGTCAAGCCACCCTAGCAAGATAATTTAGTGAAGTATACAATGGAAAGTCTAGACACACATGTCTTAGACATTCTCTAGTGAGAAAACTGTAGTTTTAGTAAAAATTGCCTCAATAGGTATGGGATTAAAACTCCTTGAATAAGGGTTCCGACAATGATAGCAACCCAATATGAAGTTAATAAATCTTGAGTGAAGATTCAATGGGTAATAACAAGTCATTGATTTGGATGTCTGTACAACATTGCATGAGAATGTTGACTATTACATAATTGAGGGTTGAGTTTTCAAACTCTTAAAGAATTTCTATATTGAGGATATGTATCTCAACAAATAGACACAAATTGAAATTTACCTATATGAATTTCGAGATGGGGACATCTTAAAGTGAGAGTTGAAGTTTCTCTCATGAAAAATTCATGAAATCGGGAAAATCACATGGCCATAAATAGTGCCATGAAAGATATGTAGGTGAAGAACCCTTAAAGAATGTGTAAAAGGTAACGTCTACATAATCACAAGGGGTAAAGATTCAAAGCATAGCTACCTAATATTCCGATTAAACTTTGCATTATTCTTACTAACGATAAGTTCAAATCGAAAGATACCTAAGTGTATTAAAATTCTTTTCTACCCTTTCTAGAATTGGTCTTGTCATTATTAGAAAAAGTGGAGAATTATTGTAATTAGTGAGAATTAATTACAAATGGTATGTTACAAAATGACAAGAAAGTGGAAGTGAGTAAACGCTAATAAATGCATGGGAAATAGTCCCGCATAAAAATATTTGCTAACATTAAATGCCTTTATACAGAGTTAAGATCATTAACTCAACAGAAGGACAAAATAGGATAAAGTGCCACATGGAAAAGTGTGGTGGTCCCAAGCATTATTCCACTTGTCTCATCTATACAACCCCTCATCGGTGTCTCCATCGATGACACTGTCTCTGATTCCAGGACTGGGTCTGAGGGCATGGGCGTAGAGACGCTAGTGGCGGCTTTAGGCGGCACTTGAGCACTTAGGCATGACACATCAGAGCAATCGAGCTATTCACGACGTTAATGAGGCGGATATGGAGATTTTGATCGTTGCTTGTATTTTGAATTTTGAATTTGAAAGTGGAAACACTTCATGAAGTGTTGCTCTAGGCCAAACATTATAACCTTTGGTAAAAACGAAATTGTTTAACCATGGGTCACCACCTTGTAAAATAATACTAATGTAGCCTATAAATGTTTCATTTCACATTCAAAAATTCAACAACAAAAAAATCTTCATATCCTCTAGAAACAATTCCAACAATCTTCGCTATATTTCGAGTTTTCATTTGTCTTGTGCAAACTCGAGAAGGCAGAATTATCTTAGGTGTTCTTGCATCAAAACTCTAAGACAAATCGAGAGTGCTTGAAATACTATAAGAAAAGTGTTCCGTACACGATTCCAACCTAGATTCTTTCAATTTTGAAGCTTAACATAACATTTGTAACGGTGAAATGTACTTCTTATAACAATTAAATCTTTATCTGTATTCAACTTAAACTTGCTGAAATGTATCTTCACTTCATTTTCAATTGAAGCTGAATGATAATAGAATTTCTCAACTCTTCGACTGTTTTAGTGCAAATTTCTCTAGTATTGATGTTAGACTGACAAGACGGATGATCTCTGTGAACCTAAATTCAAAAGGGGGCTTCTCGTTGTTAAAGTAGACAAAAGTGAGATATGCATATTGAGACATTCTGTGCGTATTTGTGCTAAAAAATTATAGTGGCACCCATATTTTTACAAGTTTTAAATCAATAAGAACCTTTGTGAAACTCAATCATGTCTCAGAAGATATTTTGGAGATCTATTTCCCGACACACCCAATTTTGTTTAGTAAAATCAGGGTGTATACAAAAATGTATTTCTGAATAAACACATAATAGTTTTTTATAAAGAATATAATGTGAGTCCGAAAATATATTTTCGAATAAACCCCTATTAGCATTTTTAAAAAAACTCTGGGTGCATCTAAAAATGTATTTCTATATCCACACTTAACTTTTCAATATAACCTATTATAGAAAATTTAAAAAATTTAAATATACATTTCATATCGTTAATATTAATCCAAAATTATATGCAAAACATGTGTCACCACCTAAATGCATTGTTAGATAAAAATTAAAATGAGTCAAAACAAGTTTCACCACCTAAATACACACACACACACACACACACACACACACACACACACACACACATATATATATATATATATATTAATTTGGTGAATTCTTTCATCCTATCCAAAAGATGATCCGACCAAGTTTCAGCTTCCTTTATTTAATGAGTTGTTCACTCTAATGATGTTTGTGGTACAGGAAATCCCGATTTCAAATAAACTTGAACAAAATATAGTGACTTTGAAAGTCATCCAATACACATAATGCAATCAATTGATTTTAATGTGGGGCACTCCAAAGTGGAAAAACATTTTTGAAAACTTGTATCTCGTGAGATCAATACACACATATTGTAACACCCCATATTTTTAATTATTATTAAATTGGAATTTTAATTATTTAATTAATTAAAATTTGATTTTTGAGAATTATTGAAATATTAGAATTATTGGAAAATAAATAAAGAAAAATAATTGAGCTTATGTGGTGATTAGTAGAGGAGAGGGGTGTATGGAATAAAAGCCTCTAATTATTTTGTTATTATTATTATAATACAATAATAAGAAAGAAAAAGGAATTGGAAACCAAAATTTGGAGAAAAAGTGAGAAAAGGATTATACGTGAGAAGAGAAGAAGAGGCAATGAGGAAGAAAATCTAAAGCTTGAGGAATTCAAGAAATTGGCTAAGGTAAGGGGTGACTTATCTGATTATGATGTATTATATGTTTTGGGAACTATAGGATTGATTGAGTGAATTAGGAATATCAATTTAGAATTTTCTAGGTTTATGAGTTTTGATTCGAAAATGCTTAATTGTGTGAAATCGAGTCAATTACATGTTATAGGGTTGTTAGGTATTGTTGAATTATGTTGGTATGTACTACGATGCTGTTTGATGGCTGATTCTAGTGTTAATTTGTGATTTGGTTCGTATTGGATTGATTGAATTGAATGGGAAAATAAAGAATGCTGTCAAATTGCACTTTTCTGCTACATATGTCGCAGGAACCGGTTACCTTGTGGGGGGAACCGGGTTCCTCATATAATTTTCAGTAAGGTGATTTTCCTGAGTCATGGGAATCGGTTACCTTGTGGGGGAAACCGGGTTCTTAGTACATTTTCCAAAAAAAATACTTTTTTAGATTGTGGGAACTGGTTATTCCCTGGGAGGAACCGGGTTCCCCATACACTTTCCAACAACGTGTTTTCACATGATTGTGGGAACCGGTTACTCCCCTGGAGGAACCGGTTACCACTGATACTTTTTGAAAAAAATAATAAACTTTGAAAATTTATAACTTTTAAACCGTAAGTCCTTTTTAATCGTCGTTTTGGACATTATTCCTTAAATTAAATGTTCTATTTTATTAAATAATGAAAATCATGTTAAGTTGATTTTATTTTGGAAGTATTGGTTTTTTGACTTTGTGGTTATTCGTACCTTGTGTACTTGGTGGATAGGAAACAGTATGTTGTTGTGCTGATGTATTTTGTGTATATTGATGGTTGTACGCTTGTGTTGGTGATGGCATTACTGATTGATGGGTAATTGCTTGCATGTTTATGATGTTTAATGATGTTCATGATAAATAATGGTTATCATGTTTTGGTGATGATGTTGCAATAATTGCTTGTGCATGTTTATGCTATTTGATGATGTTCATGATAAATGATGGTTATCATGTTCTGGATTGATGATGGTTTATGATGTATGATATTATCATAACCTGTGTTGATTGTTGCATGCTTTTATGATGTACATGCAATGTTATGTTGATGTTGGGATGAAAATTACAGGATACTTTTTGAGTTGTCGGCTTAAATAGCCAAGTTGAAGTTGAAGTTAAAGTTGATTATGTTGTTATGAGTTGAACTGTTATGGAATGTTGTTGTTTGTATGCCATGCACATTAAGTCGCATACATTGCATTTCTAAGTTGGAGTGTATGCTCACCACGTTGGCCTGGATTGGCACAAGTTGAAAGTTGAAGGCTTATGCCTTGTTGAATTCCTCGATAACCTGACATGATTTTAAGTTGGGAGTTTTACTCCGATGGATCCACATGCATAGAATCTTGCATTGCATTTGTAAGGATTATAACATGACAGAATGGTTTCCAGTATTATAATCTAGTTGTTGTGTGTGATGTATGTTTATGATTTGTGTTGTGAAATGAATGAATAAATCTGATTATGCTGAATAGGGTGGAATAACAACTTATAAAATTTTGTTGTTTTATGAATTTATAATGCATTTTAATTATGATGTAGTCTCACCCTTACTTTGATGATTTCAGATTGAAGCTTTAGTAGCTTAGGAGTTGGTGAGAATGGCTCATAGAGCTATTCTATTTATGTTGTCACGTGTCGGTGTCATGCTCTGGTCATGTAACACAGGGGAACACTTGTTTTAGAGTCATCATTAAACTCGGTTGTCTTAATTGATGTTGCTTTGGATAATTGTTTATGAACTAAGGCATTGACCTTATGGTATTTATTGGTTTTGAATTATCCAAGTTTGAATGAAAAATTCCGCTGTGTTAAACGTGTGTTGATTGAAGTTATGTTCCTCAGTTAAGCATGACATATATATTAAAATTTTATATGTTTAAATCAATTGTGACGCCCTTGGTGACATGTTAACTCTGAGTTAATTATATTATTCGCGAGGTATTTAGGAGGGTGTTACACATATTATATGCATGAGAGCCTATTTTTCTTCGGTGCTAGACCGCTAACACATGGAATAAGAGATTCACAAATTGCATAAAAATGTTCCTTTTCCCTGTATAGTGTAATCAGTGGCGAATCTTGCCTAAGACATTAAGAAGTGCGACAAATATCTTTTAAAATTTATAACAATATTTTTATTTTATATTTTATCTTAAGAAAAACAAAAACAAAAACATTAATATTCTTGTTTTCAATTATTGTATCACTTTCAAGATTAATGAACATTTCCCGTGAGTGTAAAGAATTTTTACACGGGTGTTCAATAAAAAATCAATAATCTATCAAATTATCAAATTAATTTTAAAATATAAATAAAAATTGATGGAATGCACATTGTTTATCGAATAACGGATAAACTTTACGATACATCTCCTTTTTTTTTTTAATTACTAAATAAATACTAACTTTTATATAACATTGATGATATGTCCACATTAACTATCATCTTTTCTATTTTAAAATACGTACAACTTTGTCAATAAAGAAAGACAATTAAATGATTAAAATCGAAAATCAAATTAGTCTAACACCCATATAAATACTATCTATCATAGTAAACATCAAAACACTAAAATCAAATTAGTCTAATATCAAAAACAACAAAAAATACAACACTTTTAAGAAATATTAGAACCTGCATAATTATGTAATCCATATAATTAATTTAAAATAAACACTTAAATATATCAATTATAAGAAAAATGAGAGAAATAATCATTTGCAATCTAACCCGTTTTAATTTAAATATAGTTGATTTAGTATTTGCTTAGTCGAACTTATTTAAATTATTTGTAGTTAAAAATTAATTTATGAATTAATTTTATACGGAAAATAAGTAATTTAATATAATTAAAAAATATTTTAAATTTATTTATTATTACTTAATAAATTTATTATTGGACCTTTAAAAGTAAAATACCTCAAACAATATTAACAATATACTAAAATATAACAGTAAAAATAATATAAACAGTAGGTTTCTTAAGGCCAGTGTTGTATACTAAAAATATTTGTTGCTTTTGAGGGGTGCAGTGGCACCCTCCATTTCCCGTGTTCCTCCACCACTTAGTGCAATGTATGTTTTTTATGTGCCTTCAACTCTTTGATAAATTGTTGGCAGATAAGTGTATGATTCTTCTCTTTTTTATTGAGCAAAGGTGAAACAGATCTATAACCACAGTTATTGTGAACCTCAACATTTACAATCCGTTTAATACTACCTCTGTTCCTATATATAAGAGACAATTCATTTTTTAAATTCATTGAATAATCAATGTATTTGGTCAATTTATAGACTAGGTACATTGATTATTCAATGAATCTAAAAATTGAATTGTCTCTTATATATAGGAACGGAGGTAGTATATTTGTGCATAAAAACTAACATCTCTACAATGTGTTTAATTTTTGGTGAAGGTGGTGTAGGAAATGGTTTGCTAATGTGCGCACCTTTGAAAAAATATTATATAGATTTTGAAGGTTGAGACTCCAAAAAAGTGTGTCAACATGTTTAAAATAGGAAGGAGGCCGCATTATTGAATTGTCATTTTGTGTTGGTTTGACCTTCTTAGGAGCACAATTTAGTTTTACTGGCTGCGACAGTGATTTTGCATATATGGTTTGTGATAGCAAATATTCCTTAATTGTTATTTAATGTGGAGTTTCATTTGTCATGGACTTTCAAAAATATATCTTGAGTCACTTCCCATTTCATCAAGATAGATATATTCGATTTACCTTCCTTCATCATACCATCATCATCAAACTGAAACTCTTGCTAATGAGTGTAAACCTCATCCATTCGTATTGGGAATTAAACAAGCACATGGAAGTCCGCACGTCTTCCTAAGTGTACAACCACACTTTTATCTATCTAAGCTATTTTCGCAACTCCTTTGCTTACATGTAAAATAAAATTCAGTCTCTCTCGAGATGTATTACCCACCAACAATAAATAGAGAATGATGTCTCTGATCTATGTTCTAAAATTGTAATGTTGAGACCAAATGATGTATGTGTCTTATTATGTTGATTTTAGATCATTTGGTTCACAAAGTCACAATCTCTATATAAATCACTTTTACTATTTCCGAGTCAATTCTTCAATGTAGCATGGACATGTGCAACTCGGTTAGTTGTTATATTTCTAAAGTGTCTAACCTGATCGGTGCGAGCATAAACAATATTCTCCTTCACATTGCCTACAATTTTACTTTCAACAAATTTCAAGAAATCAAGATATTTCCCACACCTTCCTAAAATGTATAACAAAATCTACATATAACTCTTTCATAGAAGAAATTATTATAACATTTCAGGCATCCGTTATGCTTTCTAATATCACACGCTCTTTGACCATTTTCCCAACTCCACTTTTTATTTTTTTTGGTTTCTACCGTAGGCTTAAGTCTACTTCTCACATTTTTTATTATGTGATACATGCAAAGTAATTTAAATGATGTAGAAAACACCTTTTTAACCAAATTCATCAGTGCAATAATGCGATCAATGATAATGTTATTTGGCATGTTTTCTCGGTCCTTCAAGAAATTATGCACACTTCTATAAATGCAAACCCAACCAAAAAATTCTCTTACATAGAAGTAACAATAATAATTTCCAATAGAGGAAGTATGTAATTGTTCGTCTTATATGTTGAATCATTAATGTGTAGAATGAGAAATATGTTGAATAATTTTATGGAATCAAGATAACTCCAAAATATATCTCGAACAGTTTCTTCATTCTTTCACACTATGTACCTAGAGGCATAATGGTTATCATCCGAAACCTTCAACAATTGTTTCATTTTAGTTATATCCCCTCTTATCACCATGTTGTTTCGGACACAAACATTGTATACTTGCTTGATATTTGAGATTTTTTTTAGGTCTTTTTCGTTTCAAAGTTGCAAGTATTTTTTTGGGCTGCACCATGTTCATTGTCATGTCAGAAAACAATTCCCTTCTATGCATCCTTAAGGCAACATACAATGGGATAACTGGCTAACTTGTAATACATGTCATGATTGTGTATACCAAAAATCATATTAAATCTCGATGTATTATTTTCTATAAGATATCCACGCTACTTAAAAGGACACTTTCACAGTTTCTTGAAAGTGTATTTTTGAATGCAACGTTCACATTTTCATATATAAAACCAGATTAATGTAAGTAATGAGGAAGAAAATACATGTACATTACCTTAAATTCTAACTTCTTTTGCTTCTTTTAATGTGAAAAAGTACACCAATGTTATTTTGAAGTAGAAAAGTTGATTGAGTTTGGAAGGAGGTTTTGGTAGGGTTTAAAGAAGAAATAATGTTTTTGATCATGAGTGAAAGAAACATGCAAGGTGGTATTTTACTAAATTTCCGCTTGAAATTTTCAAAAATGCACTTTCGGAATAGTCACTGAGTTGAAAAATTCATGCAAGATAGTGTTTTTTTTTAATGTGACTTGACAAATACGAACTACACTTTTGTATTTGTCATCGAGTTTTTAAATAAACAAAATCATTGAATTGATTTGTCCGACACAATTTCATATTAGTTTTTGGAAAATAAAGGGTGTGTATCACTTAGAATATATTTTAATATGAAATGAATGCGTTCGAAATTATACTTCTAAAATTAAAATATTTTTGAATTTGCATAAGATGTTTCTCTATCATTTAGGGCGAAAGAAGTAACCCTCTTCTAAAATCATTCGTCTACGTCTAACCAAATTTATTTAATATCATCAATATGTTATCCTAATAAGGGAAACAACTTTGCTTATCTGACTAATTTAGTTTTCTTTTTCGATAATCAGATAATTTAGTGGCTAGACCAATAATATTTAGATATGGACAAGAATTTTTTGTCAATTAGGTTTTATACATATGTAGACATTATTGTGGCTATCAGCTTAAATAAATTATTTTTTTCAAACAATTTAGTTGCTTTAATTTGTTAGAATATGATAATAACAACAATATAACATCATACGACAAAACATAAAAATTAAATTTCACATGATAAAAATTAAATATAATGTCGGGTTTAGGATAAGTCAAGTTGGTGGATCTTTAATTTATTATGCATGATTTTTCTTTTTTTGGAAATTAATTATTTGTGATTTTATATATTTTATTTAGTATAGAATTTTTCGTTAAATTAATTATTGAATTAATTAAATATGAATTGATATAATTAATTATTAATTAATTATATTATAATTATTTATTATTAACTATTGACAAATGATTTGATTGAACTTAGTATCTAAATGAATGCGATGGTTTCAACTATTCAGTTAATCTCAATGAAGGGCCAATGTTTTAATTTTTTTAGTTATTTAAACTTTGTCCCATTAAACGATTAACATACCTTGCAAAATATTTTATTTATTATACCAATGCTTTAATTCTTTATTATTTTTTAATATAATAATAATAATAAATAATATGATATAATTTATATCTATTAATTTTAAGATAAATATTTCATTTTCAAATGGATGGGTAAGGAAATGGCGATTCCTTGATATATTTCATTTGTTCCTAGTTTTAAGGGTTTTGGTAGGGGTAAGACTATAAGTTCTAGGCCGGGAAAGGATTCAGTGACTTTTAAATTTGGGGACTTTGATGACCCTGGTGATTTTTAGTGCAATTGGAAAATATATGAATGGTTAAAATAAGATATATGAATAACTTTGATTTTTAGTTACACTAAAGTCACCAAATTAAAAAGTCACCAAATCTATCCTTATAGGTTTGGCATCAATTTGACATGAAGTGATTTTGATTATCTAAAAGGTCTATCACAATATTATCTTTTTGTAGGAAAAACTTGTTTGTAAATTATGGGGTGAGCAAAATTGTTTGTCTTTCATGTGAATATGTTCAATTTTGTTCCAGATATGTCTTTCTATTTTAAAACTTGATATCATAACCTCTTATGTGTTTAGGCCTATAAAGGATGCGTTAGCTGAACAACCATCCCACCTCTCTATCCTCTTTGAATGTCTCTTTAGTTTTTCTTCTACTTATGATTTTAATGTGGTATGTTGAACTCATATAGAAATCACGCCTCATTCATAAAGCAACAGAAGTGTAACTAGTTACTCGAGTACCAAGTCATGATAAACTAATTTAAACTAAACTATCTATACAAAATTCAACTTTATTAACAAAAGTCACCACAAAGATGGGGTAAATGGGACTGGGTGAAATTGGATAAGTAGGCTGAGTAAAAATAATTTTTATTGGTATAGTAGGGTGTGCTTAGCGTCAGCTGTGCTGCCCAGAATATCCAAAAGGTCAATTTACCTCATGTTTTCCATCCACTTTCACTCATTAATTCCTCTCTTACTAAATTCAAAGTTTTCAAATAATTATAAAGTTAGGTTGCCACCCAACAAGCACTTGTTTACTGACATTAGCTTGGCACCTTTTTCAAGTAGACGCTCCTGTAGCGGCAAAAACTGCGAGTATAAGCCATTGAATTGACCAAACTCAAAAAATAACAAAAAGAGTTGTCACCGCGCTTTTATTTTATCCAAAGGACTAGGAAAAAGAGTGAATAAAATCCTTAAAAAAATATCAGAGATCTGGGACCAGGGGTTAGTTATGCAAAGGGAAGATGTTAGGCACCCAAAGCATCTAAGGTACTTCGACGAAACCTTTTTAAAAATTTGTATATGTGTGCTAAAAAAGAGTATGTGTACAAAATGGATGGTGGGGGGAGAGAAGAAGTATTTTTTTTTAATTTTTGGTTTGATAGAACTTCCAATGAGTTCTAGACCTACATACCAACAATGTGCAATGATGAAATCAAAACCAAGTAGTTCGGCTAAAAAAGACCAAAATTGTGTGTTGGTTGATTTTAAGAAAATGTTTGTTAGAAAAGCTACAAAGAGCTCAAAACGTTTGGATGAGGTTAGGTGTTTTTTAGTCTTATGAAAAGAAAAGTCAAAGTATTATTAAATGAATTGAAAGTTTATTAAGAAAAGAAGTTTGAAAATCCATGGACCTAAGTCCAAGTTTTTTATGAAAACGGTTCAAGTTTTGAAAACAATAATCCTTTGAAAGAAAGGGGAAGATTTTGAAAATCAAAGAATGGGGAGGAGATGAAGAGGCTAACCTAAGTTCATAAAGTAAAAGGTAAGAGTAAAGAAAGATCTAACCGGGTAAAAAGACTAGTACTTGACATCAAGAGACAATACCATATCCCATCCTTTGGATTACCACATAAGCAACAAATAACTAGACAAAAAACACAAGCTTCAGATAAATCAATGCTTTTAGGTGAACTCTTGTCTTACAAAAACGGACAGAGTAACGACTGTATTTGGAGGAAATTCACTCTTAATCGAGCATAACAGAATAACCTGCACACAAAGATAATAACCAGACAAGACAAAATAACACCAAGGACACTGAGATCTCCCAGCTGAGGTAAGGGTCCTAATCCTAAGTCCAAAGATCTAGATACAAGCACAAGGATAGTAACCAAGTCCAGTTGAGAGTTTTTTATCTTTAGGTTGAATTATTAAGTGTTTTGGAAAAGAAAAATAAAGCTTAAGTGAGCAAATTCAAAATAACAAGAAAATAAAATGCTCAAGTGAGCAAAGGAAAAATGACATAGAAAGTAAATGCTCAAGTGAGCAAAGAAAAAATGATATGAAATGTAATTGCTAAAAGTAAAGTGCATAAAAATATAGAGCATAAAATTAAATGGGGAAAGTAAAGAGCGTAAAATAAAAAGCAATTAATAAAGGTTAGCAAGATGACCATCTTGAAACTTGTCAAGTATATCATTGAATTGTTAATTGTTAGTCGTCAGCAAGGTGACCATCTTGAAACTTACGAATGAAGACTTTCCAGAAGCTTGATAGAATCAACGCGACCACACAACAAATTTCAATTATTTTTTGTCAAGTATATCACCGGTTTTGGAATTATCACATCAATTGATCAAAGATGTTTGAGAATTTCAAATGGACAAAGTTAGTGGAAACTTGTCAGAAGCTTGATTAGAAATCAATGCGACCACACGACAAGTTTCACAGGTGTTGAACCAAGATAAAAGCTCAAGTCATCTCTTGGGGCTTATGTTAGAACATTAAAGTTCATGCCACCAATTGATCACTTTTTCTGAATTGAGACAAAAAGAAAAATAAGATGGAGAAGAAGAAATAGTTTCCATATTTATTTTGCACCAGATGAATTTATTCAGTCTAACTTCGTCAAAATCAATCAACTTTCTTGGTGGATTTTGTCAAGAGACCTATCAACACCCAAATTCCATTGATGTTGAGGAAATTTGTGACTCCAAAATAAGTTCAAAAGTCAGCAAAATAAAAATGAAAATAAAATCAAATAAAAGGATTAAAAGTAATTTTGAAATTAGGTTATTTAATTGGACTTTATTGATGAAATACATAAATAATATTTTTTCATCAAAATAAAATTCCAAGAAAATTACTCAAAGTCAAACAGAGGTCAACAAGTGTTGACAAATTTTTTAAGAATTTTTGTAAGCATAAAATTATTTTTTAAAATAAAGAGAAAATGATGAAACAAACCAAAAATGTGAAAAATAGTAAGATCAGAAATAAAAATAAAATGAAGTCACCAATATTTATCAAAGGACCATTGGATCCTTCCATAATTTTTCCAGAGTTTAAGAATGTCAAAAAGTATTTTAAAACAATTAAAAACATCAAATAAAAGAGAAAAATCATAAAAAATATCAAATATGAAAATAAAATTATGAAAAAAATAAAATTCAGAAAGATAATATTTTAAAATATTTTTGTGAATTTTTCATAATTTTTGAGTCATAAATGAATTTTATATGATTTTTTGAAGTTTAAAACATTTAAAATATAAAATCAGAAAATAAAATAAAAGCCAAAAATATGTTGACCATCTGATCACAATCAAAACGTGTTGTGCTTGATATGGACCTTCTTGGTTTTCACGCTGGATTGAAAATTTAAAAATAAAACAATAATTAATGTCACGCGTTGGATCAAGTCTGACTCACAAAAGTATTCAGATCCAAGGGCTCCAGATACGCGTGTATGGTAAGGCGTTATCACATGATCCAATTTGAAAAAATTACCTGGTGTGCTCTCATTGGTTGAGACGAGACATGTCATCGTCTTCAACCTCCAGCCACTCCAAAAATTGAGTTCCTCAAACTGTAAAATCAATAATCATGAGTGGTATTCTTGGATTCATCTCTTTAAGACGATCTCAACCACATGCTCGCGAAAAATTTATTTAAACTGAGTAAAGAGAAAATTGGAAAAAAAACTCAAATAATAATGAATAGGATTTTGATGAAATTCTCAGCCAATACTTGATGAAAACACAATTGGTGAAGATCACAAGGATCAGGGAGATGAGGAGAGTGCAATGATGCTTTATTGTACAAGGTTCAATAGAGATTCCTTCCTGGACGAAGTTCACTTTCAGAGCTCAGAAACTGGACTTGGATAGCACGATTTAGGAAGCTTCAAGGCACGATTCTTGTTTTGTTAGCTTCAGTGAAGTTCAAGGAAGAATAATGAATGGTTAATTTCAAACTGGAATGACTTTGAGAGTGCAAACGAAGTTGCAAAAAATCTAGTTCGAGAGAGAGTATTGCGAGGGTTTTCTGGCTATCAAAGCTTGAGCAAATGAGTGAGAAATGATCCTCTATTTATAGGGAAGCGAGTGGTGATGAGAATGAGGAGGAATTGTGAGATTTGGAGCGAAATCGTACAAGGTGTGTGCACGAAGGAAGTGTGACCTAATGTGCATCAAAACTCAGCCAAAACTTGTGTTTCAAGGTGCTAATTAATTTTGAACAACTTCTAAACATGATTAGTCAAGAAATCAAGGCTTAACTTTGGCTTAAAATTGATCGGTAGCGCAAAATGCACAAACTGATGGTGTGCTCGAACAGATTTTGGCACAAACTTTAAACTGAAGCCAAATCAAATTCCCTCGTGCGTTTTCCAATTTTCCTTAAGCCAAATGAAGTATTCAAAGAGTATAACACAATTCAAAAATAATCAAATCCAATGGATGCTTTGGTTGAGAGTTATAGCCTTTAGGATTTGTGAAAAAACACTGATTTTTCTGGCCAGGCCTTGGTCAAGCATGTCAACTTTCTAAAAATGACATATAATCTTTTCTTTTCAAAAATGATCTTCCACTCAAAATTTGCTCTTGACTTTCAAAGATGATATGAATTAGACCTCTCAAGGAAAATTTGGCAAAAAGAATCACCCAAAAATTCCAAAAATTGAGAAAGTTGTGGCCTTGTGAAGTTGATGAAATTTTATGAAATGACCTATAATCTTTTGATTTCTTCAAGCAAATTCCAAACACTTTCAATATTTAAAATTTATATGGAGATAAATTTCACATCCTCAATATTTTTATGCAAAAAGAATAACCTTAATGTGATAAATAATGATCAAGATATGATATTTTGAAGTTGATTGACCAACAATTGAGAAATTCATCAAGGACTTGTAATCTTTTGACTTCATAGGAAAATTTCCAAGCATTTTCTCTTCCTACCAATTAAACTAAGTTGTATAATACATACTTAGGTTCATTGTGAAAAAAGAATGAGCTCAAGTAGACAATGTATGACCAAGTTATGATCCATTGAAGTCATACAAGATAAATGAAGCATCAATATAGAGAGTGGCCAATCATAGACTTCTAAAACAATCTTCTCATCAATAAAACTCCTTGGATCCAAGCATATTCATATTAGAAGTCCTCTTAAGAATAAAATGAGTTTGAAATCATCTACAAACTTCACACAAACACCAAGATATGATCCTCAGAAGTCCAAAACCCTAATTCAAGGTAGATGGCCATAGAATGGTGCATTCTTTGAATTTGATGATCTCTTTCAAACATGAAGCATATACTCAAGATGAGAGACCATAGCTGATGACATGAGAAATATTCAATGAGATACAATACTTTCAATAATCTTGAGAATTGAGGAGAGAAGACATGGAAATAAACACATGAACCTATTGACTCCTTGAATAAGAGATTTGTGCACCATTCACCTACAACATTTAGAGAGTGAAGTATACATATATTATTGTTAGTTAAACATCAATCATCACATATATTCAATGGTGCTTGGTGATATCCCAAAGGCAAACCCAAAGATAAGAGAGAGATAGATAGAGGGAGAGAGAGACCATTTGATCTTTGTGTAATGCAATGGTATGAAGTATGAGTGAATCTTAGGGGGGGAAATTGGGGTACAATAGTTGCCCTTATTTAAGTGTCTTATATCCGGAGATAAGAAGGGAACCTTCGCCTCGACGGGATAGAAGATACTTAAATATAATATGAGCCCTATTTTTGGCCCTATGATATTATGCAATGCTTAATGGTTATGCAATGTAATATGATGATCTTCACATGGGCAACAGAACGCCGCTGGGGGAAGCAAATATAATGAAGACGCGCTAAGAAAGACAACTCATCCAAGAAGACGAACTAATGGGGAAAGAAGCTCAATCTTATGGGAGAGAGAAAAACATGACTCCATTGGGGAATGGGAATCCAACTTTTTATAATATTATCGACTTAATACAGGACGAGAAAACGGAAAGGGAATAACAACAACAATCCATAGATAGAAGGCGAACTATCTCCTCATAGAGGAGTTAGCAAAAACAAACGAATGATGCCAACTTTCTAAAGATAGTAAACCATCAACCCCAAATAAACACCAAAAATTGTTTCTAACCAAAAGGTGGTAAGAAGACAACATCAACAATAGACTGAATTTCCAAAGAGTTCTGGCGCTTCACCAAAGACGGGCTGGAACTCCTTATTTAACCATAATACTTTATCTGGAAAAGGAAACAAAGCAATCATACAATCAGTGAGCTAAAATTCCGCCCATTGGAGTATTCAACAAATCAACGACGTACTATCTCCCATAATGACAAGATTGCCATCCATCAGAATAATAAATCTTCGATAAACTACCTTTCATAAAGATAAGGCTGCCATTCTTTGGAACAAAACTTCGATAAATTATCTTCTATAAAAAAAAGGTTTCCATTCATCGGGACAATAAATCTTCGATAAACTATCTTCCATAAAGACAAGGTTGCCATTCATCAGAACAATAAATATTTGATAAACTACCTTCTATAAAGACAAGGTTGTCATTCATCGGAACAACAAATACTGTTTGCCACAACCTATCCCTCCCCTCCTCCAAGAACCTTTCTCACAGCTTATCCCTTTGTTCCCCCAACTTAACAAAAATAATCTCTTCAACCTCTCTCTTACTCATTTTCTCTGATGATCGACAACGTCCATAATATGCCTTGAAGCCAATGCCTCTACCAGACCACAGACACGCTCGGGATGCTCCTCCATTCCAATAACTTCTACCAATATATCATGATAACCTTGTGAAGTGAAGAGGTCGACTTTGGTTTGTTCAACAAGATCATCATATAACACATTAAAGTTTATCTTAATTACCAAATTGATTTAACTAAAATAAATATTCTTGAAAAAGTATCTACTTACAATCCTTTGAGCCACTTCGCATGTATCTTTTGATGTGTACTCGTCGTCTTTTCTTTGGTGTGCTATCTTCCATTTATCATGGTGTAATGGTGGAGATAGACTTTGATCAAGACTTATAGAATCTCCTAGATCTTCTTCCTTTTTTTTTCGTCCATTAATTTTTTTTCAATTCTTCGATATCCTCCACGAGACAACCTATGTGGATAGATATTTCTAGCTCGGTTTTCGCTTCCTTTTTGGCTCTTTTCCAAGAATTTAGGAGTTCTGTGAGACTCTACAAATTTCTCCCAAGTATCTTGATCAATAAATGAATATACCTCGTATGGAGGTGGTTCTTTATGATGTTTAATATAATCATGGATGAGTTATGTCTTAAACCCCCTCCAACGCTCACCACAATAAGTAATCATTTTCTTCTTCATGTAGTCATTGTATGGAGTAACAATGAAGTTATCTTATGTTTACACAATTGAGATGTTATTAGTAATGCATAAAAAATATACTCGTAAAAACAAATGATAGGATACGAGATGAATAATGTAATATCAAACTATATGTCTTTTTAAACTCATCGTCAATGTCATGCCAACTATTTACCAAAATACTATTTTACTTCTACCTTGTAACACAATGTAACCTAAAAAATCATCAATTTTTTCACCTTTAACATTGCCAGTTTCTGCGTCAACTATCACCTGGTGTCGAATACCAGATTCGTTGGCTTTTTTTACCTTTGTATACATCCTGACACCTCTAGTTTTTCTTTTATGACTTTGTGTATTAACAAAGTTTGCAGTAGATGTTGTATGGGAGGTGCTTGTTGAATCGGCCATGACTATCAATAGTAACGAATAAAGATGAAACAAAAGGATCAATAGACTAAGTAACGAATAAACCCTAAACAAAATGATCAATAGACAAAGTGAAAAACTAACGTTGATGAATATACAAACTAACGATTCAGTGAAGAACAAACATGTTGCAAAAATGATGTTTGATGAATATCTTTTGGAAGAGTTTTGATGTATATAGCATAGGGTTTTTTACGAAATAGGAGCGACGAACTGACATTTGAGTGTTGATAGGGTAAATGAAAAGTTAGGAACTAGCTAGATATTTCTATGAAAAGTTTCTCATGCAAAATAAGTGTCAGTTCGATTTTTTACAAAAAACCGACGTGGTAGTGTTATTAAAAATATAAAATTATAAAAATAACTTCATAGCGCCATATTATGGGAATCATTTAAAATATATATCACGTCAGATATTTAAGAAAAACGAGGGGTAAACATTTATCAAATCAAGAATTAAAATAATATTTTGAAATTAGTATTATGAAAATGTTAATGCAAAATATATTACGTCTCAGTTGGATTCTGTAACCGAGGTAAATACTAATGGAAGAAATAGAAAATAAATAAAATTGGAAGTTGGAAATGCGCCAAGTGAGAAATGCATATTATCAATTGAAAAAACAAACATAAAATGCAGCAACTGGATGTCGAAGCGAGCTTCCTTATTGATATATTACCTCGATTATATACTATAACCGAGGTCTAATGTTTTTATTTTAAAAAAACAATACAACATAGCGCTCCCAAGACATATGCCCTCATTTTTTCAATGTTCGAGGTGTAACCTTCGTCATGAAAAGTGTTATTCGTTGAAGTGCATTAAGGCATGGTTTGAGAGGCTGAAAGGTGCTTTACTAGCCCTAGATTTTACTCTCAGTAAGTGTGATCCCTCCATATTCATGTTACACACTCCCACCAATTGCACTTTGGTCCTTGTCTATGTTGATGATATAATCATCATAGACATTTTAAGTCTTTCATTCAGCATCTTATTGCAAATTTGAACCTTTCTTTCTCTCCCAAGTATCTAGGGAAACTGGATTATTTCTTAGGACTTGAAGTTAAGCATCTTTCTAATGGATCACTTCTCTTGTCTCAAACCAAGTATTTGAAGGATTTACTTCTCAAGAAAAACATGGCCTCTTCCAAGGGAATTACATATCCCATGGGCTCTAGCACTAAACTCTCCAAAGTAAACTCAACAAATGTCACTGATCCTATAAATTTCAGGTCCATAGTTGGTTCCCAATAGTATGTTACTATGACAAGACCAGAAATCTCATTTGTTGTCAATAAAGTGTGTCAATTTCTATTTAATCCTCTTGAAGATCATTGGAAATATTTCAAGAGGATTCTGAGGTATTTACAAGGGTCACTGCATCATGGCCTTCTTCAGGTTCCTACCTCTTCTACAGCTCCCTATCCATCACTGGTTTCTATGATGTTAATTAGGCCTCATACCCAGATGACCGCATATCCACTTCTGGTGCTTGTATATTTTTTTAGCCTAATTTTGTTTCCTGGTGGGATGAAAAGAAAACATTGGTGGCCATATCCATTGGTGAAGCAGAATATCGCAGCTAAGCACATGCCACTGTTGATATTCTCTGGATTCAGTCACTTTTAATTGAGATTAAAGTCAAACATCAAGTGCCTAGAATCCTATGTGACAATCTAAGTGCAGTGGCACTATCTCATAACCCAATGCTTCATTCTAGAACAAAGCAAACAGAGTTAGATATCTTTTTTGTCAAAGAAAAAATGCCCAGCAAGAGCCTCATTGTGCCGCACATCCCTCCATAAAGTAAATCGACTAACATCCTCACTGAGCCCCTGACCACTTCTAGATTCATTGAACTCATAAGCAAGGTAAGAGTGGTTATTAATTTATCTCTCAATGAACCAACTTCAACTTGAGGGAGGAATATTAGATATACCCTAGGTATCAGTTTGTAATATAGTAAGATTGCTGAGCTGTCCAATAACATAATTCAGTTACAAATTCAGTTATATGATTGGTTACACAACTACCTATATAAATTTTTGTAACTGCCTTAGATCTAATCAATGGATTCCATCTTTTAACAAACACAATAACAAACAACATGAATAAAACACAAAATTCCAACAAACAAACATGAGAAACATCCTCTCGAAAAAAACTACAAAACAAGAGACCTCCTCAAAATAGTAAGGTGAGGGAAAACTGGGAAAGACATCTATATAAAACTAGTGAGACAAACTAGCCACGAAACACATCTCTATATGACTAAGCACACGATATGGTATTGCTCTCAATCCCTAAGAAAGAAAGAAAAGTTCAGAAGATGACATTAAATCTACTTTCAAAAAAGAAAAATGATTGTGCTCACACTATGATTAACAATAAGTTTTTCCTTACGAAAAAATTGCATGTTTATGAATTTTTCAAACTGGTCATTACACACGCTACCCCACTAAGATCAAGTAAAGTTCAAATCTTAAGAAGAATCACTCTAGGATGACATTATCCTTAATGAAATATTAGTACTCAAATTTTTTATTAATGATCATGTTGGGAATACACATAAGCCATAAAAAAATAACAAGACAATAGGGGAGAGTTACCTCATATCTTCCCCTAAAACTTTAAAGCACTAAGTATATGTATGAGTCACATATCTTGATTCATAGTTGAAGTGAAACATAAAAAACCACACTTGAACTCATTAATATGTTTTTGTCAAGTGTGAGGCTCCCACATCCTATAACTTGATTCACATATGATTTCACTTTCGCTCCTTCGCCAAGGAGCAATAATTCGTCTAATGATCGTAGAGAGAGAGAGAGAGAGAGAGAGAGAGAGAGATAGATAGATAGAGAGAGAGAGAGAGAGATGAAGGTTGAGAAAAACAAGAAAGGGGGTTTGAATTGGGTTTTCTAAATTAAAACAGTTTGACGCAGCTATTTTTATCTTGGTTCATTTGAACTCAAACTACTCCAGTCCACCCGTCAAGGTGATTTGCCTCTCTCAACAAGGTCTTAATCCACTATTCAACAATATATTACAATTCACAAAGACAACTGCCTTTGTCTTCTTGATATAAACCACAACCTGGCTCTCAAGGAATTACAACTGATTGAACAATTACAACTGTGTATAAAAGATGCTTCTAATAAGCTATATCACTACTATGATGTATTACACAATATATTTTGAGCTCAATTGAAACTAGATAAATATGAATGCTTTCATTGAAAATTTTCTCTGCAATATGCGTGAAATATATGATATGATATGTGTGAAATTTTCTCTACAAGGCTTAATTTGGCTTAAAATCAAGTTACACGCGCAAATGCACAAACTGATGGTGAGTGTAAAACAGGTTTTGGCTCAAACTTTGAACTGAGGTCAAATCCAATTCCATCGTGCGTTTTCTGATTTTCCTTGAGCCAAATGATGTATTCAAAGATTAAAACACAATGCAAAAAGATTCAAATCAAATGGCTGCTTGAGCTGAGAGATTGATCCTTTAGGATTCTTGAAAAATCATTGAATTTTCTGGTCAGGCCTTGGTCAAGCGTGCTTCTTCTTAAAAAATGACCTAAAATGTTTCTTTCTCAAAAATGCTTTTCCACTCAAAATTTTCTCTTGATTTTCAAAGATGATATGAAGTAGACCTCTCATAGAACATTTGGAAAAAATAATCACTCAAATACTCCAAAATTTGAGAAAGTTATGACCTTGTGAAATGACCTATAATCTTTTGATTCTTCCAAGAAATTTCCAAACACTTTCAATCTTCAAGGCTTATATGGAGGTAAAGTAGACATCTTCAAGATTGTTGTGCAAAAACAATGACCTCAAAATGATAAATGATGATCAAGATATGTTCATTTGAAGTTGATTGACCAAAAGTTGAGGAATTCATCAAGGACTTGTAATCTTTTAATCTCATAGGAAAACTTCCAAGCATTTTCTTTTCTCACCAATTGAACTAATTTGTTGTAAACATACTTAGGTTCATTGTGAAGGAAAAATGAGCTCAAAGAGCAAGGGATGACCAAGATATGATCCTTTGAAGTCATAACAGATAAATGAAGTATCAATCTAAAGAGTGGGCAACCATAGGTCTTCAAAAAAATATTCTCATCACTTAAAATTCTTGAATCAAATCATATACATATTAGAATTCCTTTAAAAATCAAATTATCTTGATTTCATCCAAAAACTTCACACACACATCAAGATATGGTCCTCAGAAGTCCAAAACCCTAATTTCAAGAGAGATGGCCATGGGATGGAGAAATTCTTGAAGTTGATGATCTCTTTCAAGAATGGAGTATATATTCAAGATAAGAGATCATGATTGATGATAAGAGGAGTTTTCAATGAGATATAACACTTTCAAAATCTTGAGAAATGATGAGAGAAGGCATGGAAATAAACACATGAATCCTACCAACTCATTGAGGAACTTGTGCACCATTCACCTACAATATTTAGAGAGCAAGGGATACACATCATGGTTAATCCAATATCAATAATAACACACAAACAATAGTCATCTCTACAAGGTGCTTGGTGATCTCCCAAAGGAAAACCCTAGAGATGAGAGAGAGAGAGAGAGAGAGAACCAACTTGTGATCTTTGTGCAATGCAATTGTATGAAGTATAAGAGAATCTTAGGGGGAAAATGGGGTACAATAGACTGGTGGCTAGAGACACGTCCGAGATTGGAAGATGTAGGTGAGGAAATCACTTGGTTGTGTTCCATAGGGAATTCTTAAGGAATTACTATCCTGAAGATGTTCGGGGTAAGAAAGAGATTGAGTTCCTTGAGTTGAAGCGGAGGAACAAGTCTATGACCGATTATGCTGTGAATTTAATTGAGTTGGCTAAGTTCTATCCGCATTTTGATGGAGAAGGTGTTGAATTTTCTAAGTGCATCAAGTTTGAGAACGGGCTGCGCTCGGAAATCAAGAAAGTTGTTGGCTACCAGAAGATTCGTGTCTTTTCTGATTTAATTGATAGTTGCAAAATCTTTGAGGAGGATAGCAATGCTCATCAAAAGATTCTTAGTGATAAGAGAGGCAAAAATCAACAGAATCATGGCAAGCCTTATGATGCGGGTAAAGGTACACAGAGAGTTGCTTCGGGTCAGAGGTTTAGGGGGGAGATGCTCTTGCTAAAATTGTATGTTTCAAATATGGGCAACCTGGTCATAAGAGTTATACTTGTAATGCTGATGTGAAGAGATGTTTTCGTTGTGGTAAGTTTGGACATGCAATTTCTGACTGCCAACATAAGAGTATGATTTGTTTTAACTGTGGTGAGGAAGGACACCTTAGTAGTCAATGTCTGAAACCAAAGAAGGGGCAGTCTAGTGGGAAAGTGTTTACTTTGGTTGGGAATCCTACAGCTAATGAGGACAGACTCATTAGAGGTACATGTTTCATTAATAGTACGCCTTTAATTATTATTATTGATACTGGTACTACTCATTGTTTTATTGCTGCTGATTGTGTCGAAAGATTGGGTCTTGTATTGTTTTCTATGAATGGAGAAATGGTCGTCGAAATTCTGGCTAAGGGATCGGTGACTACTTCTCTTGTATGTTTGAATTGCCCTTTGTCGATCTTCGACAAAGACTTTGTTGTTGATTTGATTTGTTTTCCGTTAAGCGGACTAGATGTAATCTTGGGTATGAACTGGTTAGAATGTAACTATGTTCATGTCAATTGTTATAGCAAGTCCTTGAGGTTTTCTACTCCTGAAGAGGAAGGAGCTGGTTTTTTGACTGGTAAACAGATGAAGCGATTGATGCAAGACGAAGCACAAATGTTCTCGTTGATGGAGACGTTGTTTGTTGAGAATCAAGTTAGATTGGATGAGTTGAGAATTTCAAGTGTTTATGAAATTCGATGTACCTGAAAGAGGTTGAATCTTGTAGGTACTGCTTTATGCCACCGTACAAGATGTCTGCATCTGAGTTGTCTGAATTGAAGAAGCAATTAGAAGAGTTGCTTGAGAAAAAGTTTGTAAGACCAAGTGTATCGCCATGGAGAGCGACTGTGTTATTAGTAAAGAAGAAGGATGGAAGTCTGAGACTTTCTGTTGATTATCGATAGTTGAATAAAGTGACGATTAAGAACAAGTATCCGCTTCCAAGAATTGATGACTTGATGGATCAATTGGTGGGTGCTAGTGTGTTTTCTAAGATTTATTTGAGATCCGGATATAACCATATTAGAGTGAATGAAGATGATATTTAGAAAACTGCGTTCAAAAATCGATATAGACACTACGAGTATTCGGTGATTCCGTTCGGTGTTACCAATGCGTCGGGAGTATTCATGGAGTACATGAACCATATTTTTCATACTTACTTGGATCGATTCGGGGTGGTATTCATTGATGACATTTTGATTTACTCTAAATTGAAAGAAGAACATGCAGAACACCTAAGAGTCGTATTGCAAGTTTTGAAGGAGAAGGAGTTGTATGCGAACTTGTCCAAGTGTGAATTCTGGTTGAAAGAGGTTAGTTTTCTTGGCCATGTCATTTCTGGTAGTGGCATTGTCGTAGATCCTTCTAAAGTTGATGTTGTGTTGCAATGGGAAACTCTGAAGTCGGTTACTGAGATTAGAAGCTTCTTGGGATTAGCTGGTTATTATAGACGGTTTATCAAAGGGTTTTCTAAGTTGGCACTTCCGTTGACTAAGTTGACTTGCAAAGGAAAAGCCTTTGTGTGGGATATTTGATGTGAAGAAAGTTTCAATGAGTTGAAGAAGAGGTTGAAGTCGGCTCCAGTTTTGACCTTACCTAATTCAGGAAAGCCTTTTATTGTGTACTGTGATGCTTGTCTAATGGGGTTAGGTGGCGTGCTTATGCAGAATGGCAAAGTGGTTGCTTATGTGTCTAGGCAATTGAGGACTCATGAAAAGAATTATCCTACGCATGATCTTGAACTGGCTGCAGTGGTCTTTATGTTGAAAACCTGGAGGCATTATCTTTATGGTTCTAGATTTGAAGTGTTTAGCAACCATAAGATTTTGAAGTACCTTTTTTTATCAAAAAGAGTTGAATATGAGGCAGCGAAGATGGTTAGAGTTGTTGAAGGATTATGATTTCGGTTTGAATTATCATCCCGGAAAAGCTAATGTTGTAACCGATGCTTTAAGCCGAAAGACTTTGCATATGTCGGCCATAATGGTTAAGGAGTTGGAGTTGATTGAGCAATTTCGAGATTTGAGTTTGGTTTGTGAAGTGACACCGCATAGTGTTATGTTGGGAATGTTAAAGATTAACAATGACTTTCTCGACAATATCAAAGAGGCTCAAAAGCGAGATCTGAAGTTGGTGGATTTGATGATAGGAACCGATCGACCTGAGAACGATGATTTCAAGTTGGATACACAAGGTGTGCTAAGATTATGAGGTCATATTTGTATTCCTGATGATGAAACGATTAAGAAAGTGATTCTTGAAGAGAGTTATAGAAGAAATTTGAGTATCCATCCAGGAGCTACGAAAATGTATCAAGATTTGAAGGGTTTGTTTTGGTGGCCTGACATGAAACGTGATGTGGCATAATTTGTGTATGCTTGTTTGACTTGCCAGAAGTCAAATATCGAACATTAAAAGCCTGCAGGGTTGATGCAACCGTTGGAAGTCCCGAAATGGAAATGGGATAGAATTTCGATGGACTTTGTGACGGGATTACCTAATACCTTGAGAGGACATGATTCGATTTGGGTGATTGTTGATAGGCTTACGATGTTGGCACACTTTATACTTATTAACATTACTTATCTGATTGGGAAGTTGGCTGGGATATATGCCAGGGTGATTGTGAAGTTTCATGGTGTTCCTTTGTGTATTGTGTCGGATAGAGATCTGAGGTTTACTTCTGATTTTTGGAAGAGTTTGCAAGAAGAGTTGGGGTCTAAGTTGAGGTTGAGTTCGGCGTATCATCCACAGGCGGATGGTCAGACCGAGAGGAATATGCAGTCATTGGAGTACTTGCTGAGGGCATGTGTTCTTAAGCAGAGAGGCTCGTGGGATACTTATCTTCCTTTGATCGAGTTAACTTATAATAATAGTTTTCATTCTAGTATTGGGATGACACCTTTTGAGGCATTGTATGGTTGGAGGTGTAGGACTCCGTTGTGTTGGCATGAATCTGGTGAGAGTGTGATAGTCGGACCAGAAATTGTTCGAGAAACTACTGAGAAAGTGAAGTTTATTCGGGAAAAGATAAAGGCTTCCCAGAGTAGGCAGAAAAGTTACCATGATAAGAGAAGGAAAGATTTAGAATTTCAAGATGGAGACCATGTGTTTTTGAGAGTCACACTTGTGACTGGTGTTGGGCGAGCTCTGAAGTCTAAGAAGCTCACTCCTCATTTTATTGGTCCGTATTAGATATCGAACCGTGTTGGGAAAGTTGCTTATCGAGTGGCGTTACTGGGAAATCTTGCTAATTTGCACGGCGTTTATCATGTATCGCAACTCCGAAAGTATAATTCTGATTCGTCTCATGTGATTCAAATGGATGATGTATAAGTACGGGATAATCTCACGGTAGAAACGACACCGGTGATAATTGCGGATCGCGAAATGAAGACTCTTAGAGGGAAAGAGATTGCGTTGGTGAAGGTTGTCTGGTTGGGAGCTGCTGGAGAGAGTATGGCGTGGAAATTGGAGGGCAAGATGCACGATTCCTATCTCGAATTGTTTGAACCAGGTAACTTTTTGAGGACGAAAATATTCTAAGTGGAGGAGAGTTGTAATGTCCGTTTTATTTAATTATTGGATTATTTAATTGTTGAATTATTTAATTTAATATTTTCGTATATTTCTCTGAATAATTGTTAAATAGTGTAGAAATGAAAATTTAAGTTATTATTTAAGTTATTAATTGGGAACATGATGAATGATAGGTAGTGGGGTTTGTGAAGTTGCTAGGTTTGTGTCTTCTTGTTGTTGTTGGGGATTTAATTTGAAACTTGAAAATCCATGGAACTAGTTGAATGTTGTGGTAAATGTTGTCTTTGTTTGATTATTCACGTTGTTAGGGAACTAGTTGAGTTGTTTTGATCATATTTTTCTGATTTTGAGTTCTGCCCAATTTTAGACGCTTTAGCTAGGGAACCTTAAGTAGGCTTTTATGAGTAGAATAACACTAGTAATTAGTAAGGAATGACATAGGAATTGATTAGAAATAGTTCTGAATTAATATGTTGGTAAATGTAAGCAGTTTAGCCGATTAATCGAAATTGGAAGAATTGAGGAAATGGCTCGTATATGCTAGTAAGCTATCGTACCATGTTTGTTTTGCTAAATCCATGCTGAATATAATGAATTGTTTTATTGAAAGTTGTTGTTGTTGAAGGCTTGATGGCCAACATTGATGGTTGCTTTGTCGTTTTATGTTGTTGGTTTTGGTTGTTGTTGTTGTATGCCATTTACGATTGTCACATACATACATTACATATTATGTTGGCCTATATTGGCAAAAACACGTTGGCCGTTGGGGGAAAAGTTGATTATGTTGAAGGCTTACGCCTTGATGCCTCGGAATTATTGGCATTTGATTATGTTGGGAGTTTTACTCTGATGGCACCACATGCATTTGCATTTGTTGAATTGCATATCATATCACATAATGATGTTGTCTTACGATTGGATTGTGTTTGTTGTGGATTGGTTGCGAGATTGCAAAATGGTGATTTTACATAATTCTAACTATGTTATTTATCATGATCTTAATTATATAGTTTGATATCTTACCATTTCTTTTGTTTTGTCGTTTCCTTTATATTGGTAACGTGCAGGTAACCAGGAGGAGTAGTCGTTACCTTTTTAGTCCAAATTCAGTGTCATTGTTCTGATACGTAGCACTCTGGGGGAATGAATACTTGTCATATTTTGTTGTTTTTAATGTTGAATATTATGTCATTAATTGAGGATTTCATTATGTTGATGTTGTTTAAGACTCAAAAGATGTTATGTCTTGTATGTAAAACTATTATGACTCTGCTGCATGATTAATGAAGTTGTTTATGTTTGAAGACTAATACTTATGCATTTATGTTAGTTCCGCCTCTTTAAAAGTGTTATGTATCTGTTTAAATAAAAGTGACATGTTTATGTGTTTACGTTGAAAAATATGACATCTTGATTATGTTGGAAATTTTTATACTCTGATTTTACTGAATAATTACTTGGGGTTAAATTGGGGTGTTACGTTGGCTCTTTCATCTTCCGAGTCTGACAAAGCTTCAGAAGAATCTGAATCATCCCATCTTGCCATAAGACTTTTCTTCTTTTCTTTGTCAAACCTCTTCTTCGGCTTCTCTTTTTGAAGTTTAGGACAATCACTTTTATAGTGCCCAGGTTCCTTACATTCGTAGCATACAATCTCTTTGCTTCTTGTCTTTTTGTATCTAGAGGATGAATCAGAATGATTGCTAGATCTTCTTGGATTTCTGAACTTCCGATGTTTGTTCTTCCAGAGTTGTTGAACTCTTCTGGAGAGCAGAGATAGATCATCTTCTTCTTCTGACGATCCTCCAGAGTTTTCTTCTTTAGCCTGAAAATCTTTAGAGTCATATTTTTTGTTAGATTTAAGAGCAATAGACTTACCTTTCTTCTGGGACTCATCTTCTTCTAATTCTATCTCGTGACTTCTTAATGAGCTGATGAGTTCTTCCAGAGAGATTTTGTTTAGATCTTTTGCAAGCTTGAGAGCTGTCACCATAGGTCTCCATTTCTTGGGAAGACTTCTGATGACTTTCTTTACATGATCAGTAATCGAATATCCTTTGTCCATAACTTTTAAACCAGCTACCAGAATTTGAAACCTTGAGAACATTGCTTCAAGAGTTTCATCTTCTTCCATTTTGAACGCTTCGTACTTCTGAATGAGAGCAAGAACTTTTGTTTCTTTGACTTGTGTATTGCCTTCATGCGTCATTCTTAAGGAGTCGAAAATGTTCTTAGCTGAGTCTCTGTTTGTGATCTTCTCATACTCAGTGTATGAGATAGCGCTTAGGAGGATTGTTCTGGCTTTGTGATGATTTTTGAATTCTTTCATTTGTTGATCTGACATTTTCTTTCTTTCAATCTTCTGACCACTTGCATCAACAGGATGAATGTAGCCATCAGTTACCATATCCCAGACATCAGCATCATGGGCCAGAAAGAAACTTTCGATTATGTCTTTCCAGTAGTCGAAATTTTCTCCATCAAACATTGGGGGTCTGTCGCTGATTCTGTCTTTGTTGTCATAGTGGTCATTGTTGTTCTGAATTGGTTTTGTCGTTGTGTTTTCAAGCTGGATCTTTTATCTGACACAGTTAAGTGTTAGCACCCACAACCAGGCGCTCTAATGCCAATTGAAGGTTGAGAAACACAAGAAAGGGGTGGTTTGACTTGGGTTTTTCTAAATTAAAACAGTTTGACACAACTATTTTTATCCTGGTTCGTTTGAACTCAAACTACTCCAGTCCACCCGTCAAGGTGATTTGCCTCTCTCAACGAGGTCTTAATCCACTATTCAACAATAGATTACAATTCACAAAGACAACTGCCTTTGTCTTCTTGAGATAAATCACAACCTGGTTCTCAAGAAATTACAACTGGTTGAACAATTACAACTGTGTATAAAAGATGCTTCTAATAAGCTATATCACTACTGTGATGTATTACACAATATATTTTGAGCTCAATTAAAGCTAGAGAAATATGAATGCTTTCGTTGAAAATTTTCTCTGTAATTTGCGTGTAAGAGTTGTGTGAAATTCTTCATGATTTTGTCTTTATATAGGCGTGAGAATTTCAATTTGTTGGAGACATAGATTTCACAAATGGAAGAATGATATTTGTCATTAATTGTGCTTTCCATAAAAACGAGATCCTGTTGGAAATTGGCCGTTACTTCAAATATTCTCATTTGAGTCTTTGTAACGCATCAGAACTAAGCAGACAACATATAGGAATCAGAGTTTGTAGTGCAACATGGTGCTTTCAAGAAGTTTGTCTTTTAATCATAGCAGAACTTCTTCTAACGAGTGTGATAGTCTTGAAGACTGCTTTTACACGTGTGTCTTTTTAAGTTCTCTTAGAATTTCTCTTACAAAATATTAGAACTTCTTATATCTTCAGAATTGTAACATGTTCTCCTTTTCCATTCAGAATCAGAACATCATCTGCATACTTCATTAAAAAATTAGGAGACAACAATGTTTCATACAAAATATTTATTTATTAGGGTCAGAACATAATTGTCATCAACAGTACTTGTTATCATCAAAACTTCTAAGGTAGGTGTAGAACCAAACCATGTTCTAAAACTTATTGGATCAAGCGCTTACCACTAGGCCAAAAGCAATTGCTTGTAGTCAATGTGCTACTCTATTTTCTTACAACGAACCCAACAAGAGGTCTACCTGATCCACCTAATACACTTGTATAGGCGCCCATGGGAGGATGTTAAACATTTACGAATCCCTCGTGGAGACGCTGAGAGACTAAATCCCTATTCAAATATTAATATAGTACTAGGTGTATGAATTTCACATATTTGATAAATTCAACATTTTATTTACATATTATGTGTTTAATCACTCTCATTTAAACCCAAAGACATGTATGTTTAGTCTAACTCCCGTGCAGTTATAGTTATGAATGAACTAGATGGAAATGTGTGCCATTTTAGTTTATTGAATCCTTGATGAGAGGTAGACATATTCTGTCAAATGAAAAGCAAAAGAAACAAAAAGAAAAGGTAAAAGGTGAGAATGTTAGGCAATGACGTCACTACATGGGGGACAACCATGAACCCATGCGCAATTTGAACTGCGGTCCTTCCTCCCTCCCTTACTCTTTTCTTTCTTTTATTCTTTATAATTAATCCCCTCTCTCACTCCTAACACAATTCTTCACCCTCTCTCTCGCTCTCTCCTTCTTCATCTCTCTCTTCTTCAACTCAAACCTCCTTCATCATTTTCTTCTCTTCTCTTCATTTCACTACACTTGTCTTCTTTAAATTACTAATAAAACTACTCTTCAGGTAAGCTCATAGCACTAGCTATAAAATCTATTAACATGTTCATGTTCTTCATGCATGCATCTTTTTATCTTTTCCAATGAATGCTGCATCTGCATCTGCACCTGCACAGTGCACATATTGGATTTAATAAACCATAAAAGTAGTGCAGAACAGAAACATTTATCTTAAAGTCCGTTAAGAGAATGAGTCAGTGAGATGTGACATGAAAATTCTAGACAAAAAGACAACATAGTCAGAGTCCTATAGTTTTCTCAATCAGAAAAACCAAAGACTCTCTTACTCTCTCCCTATACCTAATGTCTTCATCTCAACTACCACTCTTCTTTTTCTCTCTTCTACACCTCTCTTTTTGTCCCTTCACTTTTTCACTTTCCGCAAAACGCGTGACACATTTTATGATTACGTCACTAATCACAATTCTTAACTCTCGCAATTTTACATAAGCATGCATTTCTGTTACCTTAAAAAGTTGTTTTTGTTTCTTTATCCATCTCATTAACAGGTTAATTAATCACTTTACATTATCTCTAATTAAATATACATATAGATATAGATATATAGATACATAATAATGAATGGTAATGTGGAATGGGGAACCCCGTTTGTTAATGAATCATAATCTCCACCACCATTCACTAACACAAGACAACATCATTAGCACAACCCTCTACATGTCCGTTTCTTATATACACCCTTGCTTCATCAAACTCAAGGGCTACCCTATACCAAACCTCTTCTGTTTTTTTACCTTATCAAAACCAAACCCTCATCATTGTTTCTGAAATTATCAGGTTTTGTTTTATAACACGCGCTTATACTTAATTTCTTGCTCTCACCACCAAATGAACTTATGATTATCTCTGATAACACTTGTCACCTTTTCTCTCTCACTCTCTCTCATATATATAGATATTGATATTTGCACACACAAACATCACATCCTGTTTGGTTATAATTCAAACATGATGAAGAAAGTCAAGTGAGTGTGGTTGTGTGTACTAATTGTGGTGGTGAATTTTATGCAGCAAGAGTTATAATTTGATATCATGGAGTCAATGGAGTCATGTGTCCCACCAGGCTTTCGTTTCCACCCAACTGATGAAGAACTTGTTGGTTATTATCTCAGAAAGAAAATTGCTTCTCAGAAAATTGATCTTGATGTTATCAGAGAGATCGATCTTTATCGTATCGAACCATGGGATCTTCAAGGTATATACATACATATACACATACAAATACTTTTATACAAACTATATATGCTATTTTCCAAACAAAATATTAGGGTTTTGATTTTGAAGATCTAATATATATGACTAGGGTTTAGTAAGCAAGATACCAAGATCTGTGTTTTGTTTGTAATGAAAGAATTATTGTGTGGTGCAGATAGATGCAGGATAGGGTATGAAGAGCAGAATGAGTGGTATTTTTTCAGCCACAAAGATAAAAAGTATCCAACAGGAACAAGAACTAACAGAGCTACCATGGCTGGATTTTGGAAAGCTACAGGAAGAGATAAATCAGTTTATGACAAGATGAAACTAATTGGAATGAGGAAAACTCTTGTTTTCTACAAAGGAAGAGCACCTAATGGACAGAAATCTGATTGGATCATGCATGAATATAGGCTTGAATCTGATGAAAATGGTCCTCCACAGGTAATTAACTATTTAACCTAACCATATATATTATTACATCTAATCCTAACATTATCATATATAAACTTTTTTTCTTTTTTTATAGTCATCCCAGTGTTGAACTTTATCTAGTTGTTATTACTGTCTCGTTAGTGCTTCAATGTGATGTCACTGCTACTTATTCTCAATGCAGATCGTGCACACTTTCTTTCTCTAATACTCACTTTCACTTTTTTCACTAGACCACTATAATCTAAATGTTCAATAAGGCACATACACACTTTCTTGCAACATATATAACTTTCACCAAACAAACAAGTCAAAAGTCACTACTTTCAATAGGGAATAATTAAACTTCTTTCATTCCCTTCCTTTTTTGCTTACACACTTTTGTTTCCGTTTTCATAGTCAAAGGTAAAACCTCTTTTTAATTAGATAGTTGACCACACCTATATACTACTACCAAGATATTAACCCCGCATAAATGGCTGCGACAAAACAGTATCAAAATGTGCAGATACCGATACCATTATTCACCATTTTTTATTATAAAAAACAAATTGTAGTTAGTTCACACCGTGATGACTGCAATAAGTACATCAACACTTGTACTCACTGAAATTGCGATAGTCTTTACGCGACTGTGAGTGTTGATTAAAACCATGCAGCTTCTTCATAGAAATAGCTTGGTGGAAAATTATGCAAAAGATAAAGGGACAACAAAACACACATTAAAATAGACTCACTAATAAGTTTTCTTTTTTACTCTTTTTCATCCCTTTAAACTATATGCAGGAGGAAGGATGGGTTGTTTGTAGAGCATTTAAGAAAAGAGCAACAAATAGCCAAAGTACAAAAAGTACTATGGAAAGATGGGACACAAGCTATTTCTATGAAGAAGCTGCAAGTAGGGTAAACAATTCCATGGTGGATCCAATTGAGCTTATCTCAAGGCAACCTCAAAGCTATTTATCTCAAACTTACAATATGTGTAAGCAAGAGATAGAAGCATGCATGCATGCAGAACAATTTATACAGCTTCCTCAGCTTGAAAGTCCTTCACTGCCAATAATAAAAAGGCCAAGCTCAGTGTCTTTAGTATCATCAGAGAATAATAACGATGACATCGATGATCAAAACAGGTTGTTATTATTATCATCCAACAACAATAATAGTACTACAAATAATGTTACTGCTGATTGGAGAGATCTTGATAAGTTTGTGGCATCTCAACTGAGTCATGAAGTTGAAATTGATCAAGGAGTGCTCTCAAGTTTTGGTGGAACAAATAACATTCCTACCTCAGATGTGGCATTGCTGTTAATGCAGCAAGGTGTTAGGGATGAAGGGAACAAGTTTTTAAATGCAAGTTCAGATTGCAGTGATATTGGAATATGCATATTTGAAAAATGAAGAGATTATGAAGAAATTAATTTCCATTTTATATGTGCTAATACTATATATAAATGTTTTCCATGGATATATATGGTATATCTGTTGAGAAGAGACATATATATTATATAATTTTTGTAAAAATATGTGTGGATGAGTGCAAAAATGAGATGCATGCGTCAAAATGTCTCTTGAATCTAGACATTTATATATTATTTTATGTTATCACAAAGAAGAAATTAAACATTATTAGTTAGGGTTCTTGTCTTTAAGCATGCATATTTTATATATTGTTGTATGATTGATCAGCATTAATTTTTTTACAAGTCATATGCATTCACTAATCTTTTTTCATCTATTCATATATCCAAGGTTGAGTTTTACACAGTTACTTACATTTACATTTGTGTTTAATTTGTAATTTGAGTTTCATTAAGTTTGTTATTCAAGATGTGTGATTTGGTTATGAGTTATGAGAGTTGTAACTTAGATACTTTCTCATTGAAAGGTCAAAAGACATCTTTGTAATTTAGTTTTCACATAAGATTCTTTCTTTTTCTCTTCTCTCATGGAGAACTCCAATATACACAACACGTATATAATTTGTAAGTCACTTTAGTGTGTAAAGTGTTGTCATTTATTGGTTAATATTAAAAAAAGGTAGATATTCTTAGAAATTGTAATTCATTGTTTTGTAAAAGCTAATATTCAACCGTGTTGTAGTAGTTGTGGAAAGTAGTGGGAATCAATTGTATTCAATAGAGTCAAATACATTATTTAGGTGTTGTGTTAAAGTCAAAATATAACTTATATGTTTTAGACGTGAGTTGTATGTTTTGGACTTGAGTTTTGATCACTTATAAATAAGCATATTATTGTAATAGTTTTGTACAACTACACACTTAAGCAATAACAAAATTTTAAAATACTTTTTTCTCTTTTCTTCTTCTATGATCTTTTTTGAAAACTCTTTGTCCTAACAAATTGGTATATGTAATGACAAACGAGACAATAACATCATCGCAATTTCAAGCAAATATACCAATTTTTAAAGGTGATGAGAACTACGAGAGGTGGGTTGTGCAATGAAGGTCATCTTCAGATTTCAAGATGTGTATAAAATCGTGAATGATGGAGTTCCGACATTGGAAGCAAATGCAAATGTTGTTCAGAAAGTTGCGCAGAAGAATCAAAAGAAGAAAGATGCAAAACTTTGTTCTTGATTCACCAGTGTGTGAATCCTACGTGTTCAAGAAGATAATTGAAAAGGAAACAGCCAAATGAGCAGGGGACAAGTTAAAGAACTTATACGACAGATATAAAAATTGAAAAGGGTGTAGTTGGGGAAGTTGAGAAAGTAATTCGAGATGACTCAGATGAAGGAAGATGAATTAGTCTCGGAATACTTTTCACGTGAGGTGTTATTGAAAAATCAAATAAAGGTGTGTGCTAAATGTATCAAAGATTTATAGAAGATTGAGAAAGTGTTGAGACCTCTTACTGCAAATTTTAATTACATAATCGTATCCATTGAAGATTTCGAGAACCTAACTGAGAAGAAGTTGAAATAACTCCAAGCTTCACTAGAGTCTCGTGAGATTAGGCTAAAGCAGAGAAACTCAGAAAGGGATAAGGTGACTGAATAGGCACTACAAGTAAGATTCACCAAGAAATATGGGAAAGAGAAGGCGAAGCAGAGAAAGAAACTTGCTAATGATGAAAAGTAGAGAAATAATTCACTCACTTTAATTTGACTAAGAAAGGCATGGGCAACAAGTATTCTAGGAAGAAAGTTGACATGAAGGAGGTGCGGTGTTAAAACTGTCAAGGATTTGACCACTATGCTCGAGACTGTCGAAGAAAGAAGGAAGTACGAGAGAAAAATAACGATGAAGAAAAATATGCACATGTTGGAGATAGTGATTCTGATTACGTGCTCATGGTCAACAGTCAATCAAACTCTGAGTAAACCAACATGTGCTATCTAGATTCAGGATGCAGTAACCACATGAACGATAGTAAAAACTTGCTTACCAAGTTAGATGAGTCATTTAAGAAGGTGATAATAAAGTTTGCAGATGGAAGACATGTGACATCAGAGAGAAAAGGAAACATATCTATGGTGAGAAAGGATGGTCGAAGGGCCAATATCACTGATGTGTTGTACGTGCCTTCGATGACAAGTAACTTGATAATCATATGTCAATTACTTTCCAAAGGGTGCAACATACAGCTTGAAAAGTATCAGATGAAGGTGTATGATGGTGATGAGAGGTTGATTTTGAAGGCACTATTAGCATACAATAAGACCTTCAAAGTAGATCAACACGGTTTATCACTAGTGTCTTGCTTCGGCTGTAGAAGAAGACAAGAATTGGATATGGCATCACATATATGGATATCTAAACTTCAGAAGTTTAGGGAGGCTCAACCACGAGAATATGGTATATGGGTTACCTTAGGTGAGAGAACCAAGTCAAGTGTGTGAGGAATGTTGCAAAGCAAAGCATGCTAGGAAATCATTCAAACATGACTTGTCCATGAGGTTTGAGGAAAAACTAGAGCTAGTTCATTTTGATGTGTGTGGACCTTTTGAAGTAAGGTCGAATGGAGGTAATTGTTACTTTGTAACCTTCATAGATGAATTTACCAGACATATGCATATTTATCTGATTAAAAAGAAGAGTGAGGTATTCAAACATCTCAAGAAATTTAAAATGCATGTCGAGAAACAAAGTGGATGCAAGTTAAAGAAATTGAGAACTAATGGTGGCGATGAATACACTTCTAGAGAATTTGCTAAGTTATGCAATGAGTAAGGTATAGATCATGAAGTATTTGCACTCTATACACCTCAACATAATTGTATAGTTGAAAGAAGAAAAAAGTATACTGAACATGACTAGGAGTATGTGAAAAGTTAAAGATATGCCAAAGAGATTTTGAGGTGAAACAGCTTCGCCAGCAGTATACATTCAAAATAGATGTCCAACAAAGAAGACAGTCGAGAAGACACCTTATGGGGCTTGGACAGGACATAAGACAAATGTCAATCATCTTAGAGTTTTTGGATCAATGTATTTTAGGCATGTTCATGAACAATTGAGAATAAGCTAGATGATCAAAGTCAGACCATGGTGCTCATTGGTTATCATTCGACTGGTGCATACAAGTTTTATTTACCAAATAATGATAAGCTAGATATCAGTATATATGTTCAAGTTGACGAGATAAAAAGGTAGGATTTGAGTCATGGGTCACTTCGACGGGAATTAGATACACTCACAATTGCGTTTGAAGAAGATCAACAAACTGAATTCACAACCAATCAAAATGAAGAACCACCTGAGCAGAATGTTTGAAGATCGACTAGAGCAAAAACTGAGTCGATAAGGCTCGCTAAATATGAGATATTTCAAAATCAAGCAGTTGATGCAGATGGTGACTTAATAGAAGAAGCAATTATGATGGATTAAGTAGAAACAGTCAATTTGGATCACGCCATGAATACACCACGCCAAAAAGACCAAAGAATGCACTTTTTTGGCCTTTAACAACGCTTAAAAGCTCTGTCGTAGGTGGCGCTGCTGTAGGTTTTAGCAGCGGTTTTTGTTTAGGCAAAAGCGTTGTCTAAAGTAGGCCTAAGGAAGCGCTTTTTCCTAAAAAGCGCTTTCTAAAGTAGGCCTTTAGCAGCGCTTTTTTCTGGAAAAGCGCTTTCTTAGGCATACTTTAGAATGCCTTTATGCTTTCTGTAGGTATCTTTAGGCAGCGTTTTTTCAAGGAAAGCGCTGCCTTAGGCCTACTTTAGAAAGCGCTTTTTAAAAAAAGTGCTGTCTATGGTATACATAAGACAACGCTTTCAAAAGCGTTGCGTTTTGTATACCTTTAAGCAACGCTTTTTCTTAAAAAGCACTTTCAAAGATAGGCCTAAGGCAACCCTTTTCCTAGAAAAGTGCTTTCTTTGAGGTTTTTAATAAACCTATAATTTTTATAATTCATAAACCTGCATTTTTGGAAGCATTATTTCTTAAACCTGTAATTTACAATTGTAATCCCATAAACCTGTAATTTACAATCGTAATCTCATAAACCTGTAATTTACAATCGTAATCCCATTAGTTCAACAAAGAAGTGATTATATACAAAAAAGGCATTATAATATCATTACATTATATACCATTATAATCCAAAATATATATACACCATTATAATTCAATTCACATATTTCTAACACAACCAAAATTAGCCTTACAAAGTCATCCCTAACATTAATAACAAAATCATCCCAACAACAACTAAATTATCCCTAATTAATAAAAACAGTTCAAAATTGCCAAAATCCGACGAGCGGACGGTCCTGGTCCTACAAGGTATGAACAAAACAACACGGTCAATAATGTATTCACACAATAATGTATTCATAATACTTTTCACACAATAATGTATTAATACCTTATATGATTCTTTTCTCAATCAAATATTCACTCAATTCCTTCTTGATATCTTCCAACTGATTTTTCGTGTAATATGCACACTTGTATTCAGGAAAGTACTACATAACAAAACATAATATGCATGATTTAGTTAAAGGTAATAAATTATATGAAATATCTGATAAATATTAAAACAAATTCTAAGTTATAAATCCATACTGTGATTGAAATCTCTATTCGATCTAAATGAATGATTTCTCTCATAAACCTCATAACAAAGTATCTGCAATCTATATTGTTTCGTTGTTGAGCACACTACATAGAAAAACAAATAAGATATGTAGTTGCCTTTTTTTATCAAGTAGCATCACTATTATAAGCAAAATTGTGAAAATTAATATACCTCCATTTTGATCCATGTAATGTTGCTTGATCTAACCCGTGGTACTCGAGCGTCTCTTTGAGATCGGCATACTTGTATTGCTCTAACAAAATAAAAATATATATTTAGAAAAATCTCACAGAAATAATTAATTATATAAATACACACGAATATGTAGAACAATCTCACTTACGTATCAATCATTAACTTCACTTCTGGATAATTTGTCCAATCACCATCTACCGAATTCAGATAATAGACCACTTCTTTTATAGGATCCACAGCAACCAACAACCAGTGACGTCTATAAATTAAAATAAAAGTTTAGATTGAAATTTTCTCTATAAATTAAAACAAAAGTTTAGAATAAAGATATAACCCTGTAGGAATAGTATTATATACTCAAAGATATAAGCTTTCTGTATTGTTGGACATGAATCTCTCGACTAAGTGCTCTCTTACTGAATGGGGATCGTCAACAATAAACCGTTGGTTGACACGGGAGGAAGACAAAAAATGGAATCTGTTTGACAATTGATTCCCGCGCATCAATTTTTCATACAAGTACCTTAAATAAAAACATAAAAAACATTAGACTATTTTCATTGAAATGTGTAAACAAATTGTTCAGCTAATTAAATAATAGATTGATCGTATTACCGGATGTATAAGTATACAATACCGACACCTAATTCTTGATTCAAGAAAATTTGATCCATGTCCTCTTTTCCAATTGTTTCGAGGCAAGAAAAACCAAAGATACCTTCCTCCATATCCATTTTACGAATAACACCATTCATCAAATCAGATGTTGTAACAAGTGTTTCAAGCCACACCCGGAATTGAGGTACTATTTTTCTTGGCACGGTCTTTGGAAGATCCCTTTTTTGTTGGGTACGCTACTATTTTTCTGGCTCATTTGATGTGACCCTTGAGCAGGTACCTAAAAATCATATAACTTAGGTAAATTTTAAAATCATGCAGTTTTTTATTCGGATCATATAATTAACACTTTAAACGTACCTCTTTTTGTGATGCAACAACTCACCGTGCTGCAAAATCCCTTTATCCTTATATGCGGGTTTTGTAAGAGTCTAAAATTACCATGTAAAAAATGAGGTCATAATTAATATTTCAATACTTAAAGATTCATAATAGTTTTTTTCTTACCTCATCATCTATGAAAATAAGGTCCGATGGCCATGCAACAAAAGATCCTATTGCATCTCGCAGCAATGTTGCCTCCGAAACAGTGTCAGATATCAGTAGAAACGCATCCAAATCTAATGCAACATCAACTGATACTTTCAGATGTCCATCAGGGAGAGGTCGATGGTGAAGTAAATCTACCAAAGTGTTATGCACTTTTCCCTTGCCAACTAGGCGATAAGTCGGTGACAATAAGTATAGCTGACAAGATGAAATTCCCTAAACCAATAATAAATATGTTACTGTTAATGTGTATATATGTCAATTAACATAAATGTGTTATTTTAATTTCATAGTAACATATATAATTACCTCGGAAAATTTATTTTGACAGTTGATACTAGCTTTGTCACTAGTTTCTTTCAACTGTGAACTGCACTTTTCTGCCACATATCTCTCTTTATCCTTTTGTAATTCAATTCATGTACTTGTGCTTGTAATTCCTGCAATGTTTGCATCACTTCATGATTTCTAGGATTTCTTTTCCTTGGATGCTTATACAAGGAGGTTGGAGTCACACCATGTCCTTTATCCCTCACCCGACCGGGATACTCTGCAACATTTAATGTTCGACTAAGTATGCTCATGTTATCCTGGTCCTCACCTGTGGATACCGATTGAAATAGAGTCTCCTGAAATTCATTTACATATCGAAAATTATTAGTGGAGATAAAAAATTAATTATATATTAATAAACTTTTGATTTAATTAAAGGCACAATGTTATACTTACACATTCATCATAAATATGTTGAACATCATCCCTAACAACTCGATCCTTGCCCACACGAGCTACCTTCCACAAAACATGTGTCGAAAGTGATGTTTCATCACTTTTCGTCTCGTTTAACTACGCATTGACACAAATAATAAGATCATCAATTTTAACATATTGAGACAATTAATAAGATTGTAGCATTTATATTTACTTACAATTTTTTGCTGTAAGTGTGCATATCCCAGACGCCCTTTTTTGTATGGATATGTGAGTTTTGATGCTCTCTCATGATTTATGACACTCACTTTCCTGAAATTTTTGTCTCTTCTTTAGTCCACAAAAGCAACTCATTCTTCAGGTGTAATGAAGCTCTCATAGTTCTTTGGACGGTCCGCTTCAACAAAATTTCCTTCCTCATCCTTAAGAAGCTTGTTTATTAAAAATGATCTCCACCCTCTGTGTCTTTTTCCGGCCAATTGAAGACAATATGGTTTTCTCTTATCTTCAATGTTAAAAGACCTCTACGAAAAAACATACGCATAGAGTGTGTTAATATAAGTAATTTAAACACATTATCGTCAACAAAAAGCAAATAACAACAATCATATATGGTACCTGTATCTCAGTCCAAATTTTCTCTTTACCGACTTCCAACACTTCTACCTTCCATCTAGGAGTGGTGATTGGAATGTTCATACGAACAAGTGTACCAATGTAGCTTGTCAACTTTGCACCATTAGGCTCAATTAGGCAATCCTCATCATTCCAATGTACATTATATTTTACTCCTCTATCTCTATCACGGATGATTCCCCTCATAATAGTTATGCCTCGTGTAATGTCTCTATCTGTAATTTCATCTAGAGCATTTGCATCTTGTGAGTTTTCTTGATTACTAGCCATTTGACCTGTAATAAAGAAAAAAATATAAATGAAATGACAAATACAAAAATCCATAATCCATATATTGAATATATATAAAATGACACATATTTTAATTTTATTGAATCATATAGGCTATAATTATACTATTACCTTTTTCACTAACGTCTCTTTCTTTTCTTGGTAGAAATATGTTCTACTCGTCTTTTAACAACGCGGACGGTTGGATTGATCCAAATACCCTCATTATGATCATTTCTAATACATGATTCATTCTCATTTTAATCATTTCTGATCAAAGATTTAATCTCAACATCAATGTCACCTTGATCTCATTATGAGTGATGTACATATAAAACAACATCAAAATGATATTCAGCCGGGCAGCCACTAATCTTACATGAGATATCTTAATAATTTCGACTAAAACAAACTTAAAGCAACTGGAAACCGAATTTGGTTATACATACACTTTGATTAATCTTTTGCGTGATATACTATAAACATTTCAGATCATATTTGGTTTCATTTTATTTTTTGACTTTTTAGACTCTTAACATCTCTGGATGCATAAACGAAGGTGAAAATGACTAAATTCCATTACTTGGAGATCTTTCAACTTGATTCTAGCAGCAACACAGAAACCAAAAGCTTGTTCTTATCAGAAGCGGCTTTAATTCCAACACAATGTCCTTCGCTGCAACAAAAACAACAAGCTAGTTCATCAAAAAATCACCTCACAAGCTAGTAAACTAATCCATTTTAATAAACAAGCACCAATTAATTAAAACACTATAGAGCTAATGGCTTAAGATGAAAATAGAAATCGGAAGTAGAATGGAATTATGAGGAGAAAAGAACTCCAGAACTCTTGGTTTTTTGCTCAAACCATAAACAAGTTAGTAATCATAAGGTATAAAATCCAAATGAAACTTATATAATGCACACGAACAATTCAAGAACCAAGTAATCAATCATTCAAGTATTTCAATTCACAAATGAAACTAAAACCAAAGAAACTCAAAATTAACATGATAAATCAAATTCAAAGTGAGCTACAAATCAAACAAAATCTAGGCAGCCGTGACATAAGTATAAATTGACACTCCAAATTCGTCTTGACAAGTGTTTAGCATAAACAAAAAATCTTGGTATCACAATTGAAATTTATTGTTCAAGGAATACAACCGAAACTTAATCAATGATTCATTCTAGTTCCGGGAAGCCACAATTCAAACGATTACTCAAAATAAAATGACTTTTTCATAATAACAACAACATAATTAATTACCAAAAACAACTTCAAAACATGTAAAGCGAAATCGGAATTAAACGATAATTAATTACATCGAAAACCGAATATCAACTATATGTACACCATAAAAATCCTTAATTCCAACTCAACATATTCAAGACAACATAAAGATGAAGCTTTATCGATTGAGATAGTCTTCTCATTCAGAAATAATACTAAGTGTAACACACAAACTGTGACGTGTACCGACATAACAAGTGAATGAACATCGAAACAAAACGTAAAATCTCTACCTCTCAATACACACAATCATACCACCTAAACTAAACAATGTCAAACTGTTTACATTATTCAACAACACATATACATGATTATTTTAACAGGGCCAACTCAAACAACTCAAATTCAACTCACACACGACGATACGAAATGGCGGACAAAGGAAAAAAACACATAATCACATTCAAACTCACCAATGTACTTCCACAGCAGAAAAACATAATCAACAATACATTAACATCCATTCTTTTAACATTCTCATCGGCAAAAATCGATGTCAATAAATCGTATTAAAAGAGTGAAGAAAAGTTACCTGAGAAAATGTTGTTGTTGTTGACCGTGACAGCGAGTTGGTGGTGAAGGGCAGCAAGAGGATGAAGCACACAGAAGAAGGGCGATGGAGGTGACAATGCAGAATGTTGAGGACGTTGAGTTTCCTGAGAAAAACGGAGAAGAACGGCGAGAACGGCAGAGGAGTACCAGTGGAGGTGTTTGAACGGCGAGAACGGCGTAAGGAAGATAAATATATGGAGGTTTGAGGTTTGAACGGCGAGAGTAGCTGAGGAAGATGAAGATATGGAAGTTTGAAGTTTGAATGGGAAGAGAGAATCGTGGCTGAACAGAAGAGGGAAAATAGAAAAATAGGGTTATTCATATTTTATTTTTTAAAATGCCTTATGAAAACGCTTTCTTAGGTGATGGAATTAGCAGCGTTTTTTCCTCAGAAACACTTTCTTTTCGTTCCCCAATTTAAGGCCTTTAGCAGCGCTTTTCAAAAGCGCTTTATAACGTTAACATTTAGAAGCGCTTTCTTAGGTGGGGTCTCCGTACAGCCTTTAGCAGCGCTTTTAAAAAGCACTTTCTAAAGGTATCCTTTAGCAGCGCTTTTTTTAAGCGAATTTTTTTCAACCTATAACAGCGCTTTTCATAAAAGTGCTTTCTGTGTAGTGCTGCCAAAACTCATTTTTGGCGTAGTGATAATTTGAACTGTTTAGAAGCTATATAAGAAGAACTCAGGGAAATCGAGAAGAACGAGGCATAGGAGTTTTTCGAAAGAGCTAGAAATAACCTAATTGATGTTGAAATTCTGGCAGTCATATCTCAGATGTTCTAAGAGATGTCGAGACACTAATTCCTGAACAATTGCACAATGACAAGGTATAACAATATAACAATGTAGAAAGATAGTAAAGAACATATGAATTTTTTAACCCAGTTCGGTGTACAACAACACCTACGTCTAGGTGATACCAAGCTAGGGATGACATCAACTAGATAATAGAACTTCGTAGACCCGCATCAAACTCTCACTAGTTTGCAATCTACTCACTTAATCATTACCCGTGCTTAACTTTTACCTAAGACTCACCTAGGTATGAGACCCTTCTCAAATCCCTTTCAGTCACAAACAATGGCAATAATATAATTCAACAGAAAGTTTTGAAGACACGCTTCAAAGACACAATGTCATTTAATGCTTAAAAGCTTATGAATAAGGACAAAATGTACAACTCAAAGAATAGTCCTACTCTTCTATCAAACTGATATTAGAGAGGCTCACAATGCACAAAACCCTAACACAAATACACCGTAAGTTCCACACAATCATTAGAGTTGAAGCCTTCTTTTTATAACCTTGATTGAACTAGATTTGGGCTTCAAATTCACAGCTGATCTGTTGTAGAAACAAATTAATCTTCAAAAAGCAGCAACAATCACTGATTCTTCAATCTTAAATGACACATATAATATCCTGATATTCTCATAATATTAATGATCTGTTAAAATATAAAAAATCCAAAAAAAAAAATAGTCGTTAAATATCTTTCGAAAACTAGGTTAAATATCTTTCTAAATATTTGGTGGTTTGATTCGAAAATTAGGTTAAATATCTTTCTAAATATGATGGTAATTCTTATCGCAAGAAACTAGAGGAATATCCTCTCACATGTTTGATTTCATAATTAATGTGAATTTCTTATTTCATCTCATACTACTCTAAAGCACCACGTGAAATTCCAATAATGCCACTAGAAATTAAAAATATACTTCCGGTTCGCACCCTATATCATACAAATGAGGTTGAAAAGGATTGGGTGCAAACCAGAAGTATACCTCTGGTACCAAATCATAAGTATATTTCTGGTTCCTGAACGCACTTTAAGGGCGCCAGAACCTCTTCCCCTTCCCATAACAGCAAACATTTTAAAATATAAATTCTCTCAATCACTCATTTCTACCTTTTCTCTCAAAATAAAATTTTTCCTCAAACAATCAACACAAACCATCAACCATTGCATAAATACAATAACTAACAGAATCAATCAAGCAACAAACATCTTCAATCAATCAAGTAAGTGATTTAAGAAATTTTTAGAGTTTATGTAATTTCTATTGAAATTAGTGAAATACAGTAAATGTGTTGTTTTTTTGTAATTTATAGCATTAGGAGTCATTATAACACTAGTTGTAAATTATTTTTGACGATCAATTCGTGTTTTTGGATGCATTTGGGGATTTGGGGTTAGCTTTCACAAAACTCTGCTTCGTAGAAGAAACCGGAGGTTTATTTCCGATTTTGTGTAAGAACAAAACCGGAACTATACTTCTGATTTTCTATCTGCATTTTTTTTCATTTTTTCTATTGTAAGCCATATGTTAACGTTTCATTCTTACTTCTACATGAGATACGTCTGAGAGACCGTCACGTTTGAGGCATGGTCGGGTTGCCCAACATGCTTATGTGCAGAGAGAGAGGAGTCAGGCAACACATGCTCCTTCGACATCTGGACAGGCTAGGTCGGATGCACATTCTACTGGTTTCGATTCTACCCGTTCTACATCTTTCTCCCATAGCAGACGGGAGTCTTTAGTCGATCCCTCGCCGCCTTCATCCTACCGCAGACGCACATCCTCACCACCGCGGATTTTTGAGACGAGATCCTCGTCTTCTTCACATGTGGGGCCATCTGAGGTAAGACCTAATGCTACACCCCCAGATTGCGAGACAACGATCACACTCGATGACGTCGCGTGTCTGCTTCACCTGCCGATCAAAGGGAGGTTTCTGGATCACCAGAAGTTGGAGAAAGAAGAGGCGATTACTTTGTTGGTTGATAGGTTGGAGTTATTGTGGAGAAGGATCTGGCAGAGGTTGATAAGACACGTGGTTGCCTCGTGAGATATAGCTGGTTGGAAGAGGTTTTTAGGGATGAGCTTGCATGTGCTACATCTGCTGATGGTGATCCCGAGCATGTTACTCTTCACATGGGGTATGCCATGAGAGCATACCTCTTGTATCTTGTTGGCACACAGATATTTGTGGACACCAGTGCCACTTACACTGACATCATATACCTTAGGTTCTTTGCTGATTTTGATGCGATCAGTGGGTGGAACTGGGGGGCTGCCTGCTTGGTTTTCTTGTATACCAAGTTGATTGAGTGGACTAAGTAGACGAGGAGGAAGATCACCGGTAGCATGTCTCTGTTGACGGTATAAAATATTTCTCTTAGCTTCCTTTTTTAATAATTTTGATTTTGAAACTAACTGGTTTAATTTTGATATTTCAGGGATGGATCCTACAACACTTCCCCTAAATTTTAGGATGGTCACTTACTGAGGGTTATATTGAGGAGATGTCGCGTGCTTGTGCATACGAATCACTTAGAGGGAACTAGGAGACACTATCGTCGCGTGCTTGTGCCTACGTCGACCACCGTGAGACGATACCATTTGATGAGGTTTTTCTATTTACAAGTTGGTTGCCTTGCGGTACTTAGAAGACTGCTTATATGCCCGAGCGAGTGATGCGTCAGTTCGAGTATACCCAGACCATTCCTTGGCATCTTGTTGTATCTGCCACTCTGACAGTGAAGAGGAGGGAGATGGATGAGATATTTGATTATTTTGAGAATCATCTTGTACTTGAGGAGACCAGGAGTATCGTGGCTCCAGACGACTGGAGTTACGCGTACAGTTACATGTTGTGGTTCTTCAGGATTTCTCATCCATACATGATACATGATGCTCCAAGGAACCCATCCAGACCGATTCATTAAGAGATCCTGGAGGAGGAGCTGACGAGGAGGGATCATGCCCAGGACGTGCTGCCTAGGTACCGCTATATCAGGGAGCTTGCTAGGGATGACATTGACAGAGGGTTGTTTCCTGACAGATCTGATGTCAGAGGAGTTTTGGAGGCCATCGTGGCGGAGGCTCAGGATGCTCTGGTATACAAGAGACATCGGAGGGACGCTTCGAGGGTGACAGGTCAGCTCATCGCCCGTCATACGCAGTAGTTTAGTTTGATTGTATTTTGACTTTAGTTTTTTTATTTCGTATTGTATCGAATTTGTATTTTGAATATCATTATTATGAAATGTATTTTGGATAACATTTTTAGACTATTATTCTATTTAAAAATTGCAGGTCTTTAATTTGATTTATAAATTGAATAGTGTGTTAAATTGGTTATTGTTTTAGTTCTATTTTTGTGCTAATTGTCATGTCCAGAATTAGATGTATACTTCCGATATGAAAATCGAGATATACTTCCAATTTTAATTCAAATATTTTAAAAAATAGTGCGTATTGAAAATATACTTTTAATTTTCTAGGAGCATTTTCAGAAATGCATAGAATTTTATTTTATTCCATAAAATGGATTATGAAATTCAGATTGGATAGTTTGATTTAAAAAGTCACTTTGGAATCTGTGAAATTACATGTTACATTTCTATTGTTTCTTATTCTTTTATTAGATTTGACTTTTAATCATTTTCAGCTACATTTTCAACTACATCTGGACTTTGTGGTTTTCTAATTTATTTTGTTGTGTTGTTCATTTACTTCTCTTTTACTTTTGGTATTTTTTTTCAGGTTTATATCGATAATTTCCTAGTAAAACTTTAAACTTCATTAAATCTTTGAAACTTTAAAAGATCGAATAGTGAATGGGTAAGATTGATAGTACTCGTTGGCTTGTTGATGAGCAAGGGGAATTTTGGTGGGTCCAAAATCCGTATGTTGTCTAGCATGCATTTTGCGCCATTGCTCTTGTTGACCATGCTTTGTATTATGGTATGCACTAACCATTCTCTCATGCATTTTTCTATTGTCTATGCCTTTCTAGCTAGTGAAGTTTTCTTTCTTTATTTTAATTTCTCCTAGATACTTTTATAGCTTAACTTTGGTTGAAGTCGTAGCGTACATCATTTCAAATATAAGGATTTCAACTTAATACGTTTGTTTACAACCCTTCAAACATCATAGTAAAATTGTAGTACATTTTTAAAAAAAAATCTAAAGTTGATCCGTATCATTCTTTTCAAAGTGACATTTATCATTCTTAGTTAAATCAAAAAGTATAGAGTAATGCTATAGATGTGATATTCATGTTATGTTATGTGATACGAAGACAGAGGGAACAAAATAAAGTATATTAAAATGAGATATTTCTTCCGTTTTAAAATGATTGTCGTTTTAAAAAATAAATTTTGTTTCAAAATGACTGTTTTTTTTCATTTTTCAATGAAGTAATGGTTGTTAGGTTTCCAATTGTATCATTTACTTCTTATTTTTTATACTACTTTCAATATATTAATGGATTAATTTTGTAAAAATGTAATATTTTATGACAATATTATTGCATTTTTTAATTTGTATGCAAAAACTTTAAACGACAGCTATTTTGAAATAGAGGGAGTAGGAGTTTTCAAATATAAGAACTCTTTCATAAAAAAAATTGTTATTTGGTTATTAAATATTATTTTATGAATAGCAAGTTAAAAGAGAATTTGTTATTCATCTCATAGGGGTGAAAAATACCATATTCAATTTCAAAAATGCCCCTGGAAAACCGGAAATATATTTCGGATTTACACTCTCACCACTTATAATTCATTTGTTTTGAGATACGCCCTTCAAAAGATAAGAGATAGAATCATAAATGCACTTCCGGTACAAACCAGCAATATATTTTCGGTTTTCAACAAAAGAAAACCTATGTACCAAGTGGCTCATGCCACTTTTTGTGTTGTTTTGGCAACAAAATTACTTATATTAGAAATCGGAAAAGTATTTCTGATTTATACCAGAAGTGCATTTCCAATTTTTTGTAAATGCAATTTTAAAATGGTGCGCACCAAAAATATATTTTCAGTTTTAGGGGTATTTTTGAAATTTTACATGGTGCCTAAAAAAAGCATAGGATGGAATAAAAAATTCTCAATTAAAAATTATATATTAAAAATAAAAGAATCAATAGAAAATTCAAATTCAAACAAAGTTAACACCAGGGGTGCTCACGAACTACAACTTAATTGAGTCTAAAAGTTAGGACATATAAATAAATAAATAAATAAATAAAATGAATAAGAAAACTTTCCAACCACCTCACAAGAAAAACACAAATCAATAGAAGGAGCTATCAAGACCATCTTGAATCCTCTAACTCGCAGATCTCTAGAGAGAGTAAGTTGGATAAAGATAGACGTCACAAAAACAAAAGGAGAACAGTAAGCCACCCGATAAACCCCTAAATTTCCATCCACTTGAACGATTTTTGCTCCTAGTCAACCAATGGAAAAACTTGAAGCATAAGCATAAATCCATTTCCACATCAAGTTAATTATCATAGACATCTAGTGATTAACCGACAAGTTTTCCATACTAAAATAATTTTGTTTTGTAATTTTCAAATAGTCCAGACCACAAAATAACATATCTAGATTAGGCCTAAAGACACCTAGTTCTCATACCTAAAACCTGAAACAACTCAGAAACCCCTAGGATCGAACATGACAAAGCCTTCATCCACCCTACCCATTTTCCCAATACCAAAGAGATGGTCCCCTGACTCCACCTGCTTGATATACAAAGCACACGCCCTATCACTAGGACCATGTATTATTTGATGCCTAAAAAGATTCTGCCTACTGTTGGCTGAAGATTTTGATATATATGATTCGAATAGGAATCATTGAGCTCGAAACGAAACAATGGCAGTATTCGTTAGAACAAAGGGAATGTCATGATTCGGAATGAAAGAATTGGCTTTTCGAATAGACATACTGAAACTTGGAGCTTCGAATAGCAATTATGATGATACATATAAAAGGAGCTTCGAAGTGGTAGTAGCGTGGTGTTTAAGAAGCGAGTTCGAAACGAAAGACATTTCAGATATTTGAAATTCAAACGTGAGCGGGATAAATGGAAGTTCGAATATGCGCGCTGGAAACGGTTCGAAGACGTGGAAGCTAGAGAAGCATAGTGTTCTGCATGTCTGAAACGTGGCAAGATCTCATAAGTCAGACCGTTATGGTCGAAATAGTATAAATAGAAGTCTTAGTGTTAAGATTTCGGGTGTCATATCTATTGTACTAAAATTCAGTAACATTCAAAATACCACATGGCTAGGGAAATGAATGCTCGAATGATGTACGTATGATTGCACCAAAACTTTTATCATTCAATAATGCATCTTTATCTTTCCAGTTTATCTTTGTCTTACATCAATGTCTTTTAAATTCTTTACATTCAAAGTCATTTAACTTTCCTTGCATTTAAACGCTTTTCTTCCATTTCGAAATCCTTTACTTTTCAAACTACATTAACGCTCTTATTTTCCAGAAAGCTTTTACATACTTGCCTTTACATTCCTGTCTTTTACACTTCATGCTTTTACTTTGAAAGTCTTTTACATTTAAAAGTCATTTAAGCATTCCTGCATTTATACATTTTCTGCAATTCGAAATCTTTATGCTTTTACTTGTTCAAATTAGTTTTATACTACTTTACTTGATCATGTTATTAAGTCCTTGAACATCGTAATCGAAACACGCTTGAACATATATAAAACATTCAAAAACAAGTCTTGAACATGAATCCTTATTTTAAGTTTACGCAAACGACCAATACCCCATAGGATCAATCTAGTCGATCCTGCAAGTTACCAGAGGAGTTGAATAACGATCATAACGCTTATTTGATAGTTTGGAGGACTAGCGGTTGTTTCACCAGAAATCACTATGAACACCTACTCAGAAACTTATTTTGAATCAATTTTCAAGAGAACACCACAACTTTAGACGCCGCCAAACTCTAGACAACCCCCTCACCCACCTCTCTGACATATCTTCCCTAACCCCTGTTGGAGTTGGGAGACTGGAATAAGTCATACTAACCGAAAAAACCCTAGTCGAGTAAGACTTCCAAGCCCAAGCATATTGCATGTCAAATCTAACTAAACTCGTGATAAGAACAAGCAAATCCTCAAAATAATCCGCCTCATAGACTCGGAAAGACCTTATTTGAGTAAATCTCTAAACTTATACATCGTCATTTGAAGCTCCCAAGGAACCCCTCAATTGAGGCTTATGTTTCGAGATCATAAAAACCCTCTCAAAAGAAAGAAACAAAGCTCTAGTCTCCACCCAGATATCATGTTAGAATTTAGTCTTCATTATCATCCTCAACCTTCCTCTCACAAGTGGAGGCAAACCAATCAAACATTTGATCCAGTGAAAATCCAAGAGGTGAAATATTTCTACACCAATGAGATACCTTCTGAAGACTCATTCTTCCACGTCCCAAAGAGGGGCCTAACCCTTGAGATCTTTATCTTACCTTGCAAAAATCTCTTCAACGCGATGACAAATCTTAAAGAATCCCGTGCTTCTATTTACTATGAAGCACAAAATTAACTAGCCTAAGATTCTTAACATGTAAAAGCCGTGCTTTTTTAGCTTTATACACATCCTCCCATTTAACACAAGAAAACTTATTACCTCCTTTAGAGCCCCTCAGAAGAAACATTGTTGCAGACCAACCAACTTCTTCCAAACCACACAAGCATCATCATAAACATAACAAAAATTGAACCGAGTTCAATATCGAATTGATCAGAACCACCCTACCACCTAAACTAACAAATATATTCCTAAAGAAACTAGTCTGTTAATAACTATGCTAATCAATAGGTCCGAAGTCTCTCCCTTCTTTAGCGTACTAAATCTTCTATCGTGAAACATTCTAATACTCCAAAATCTTTTTTTTATCTTGTTTAAAAGTTAATTTTTGATAATTGTTTAATGAATATCAATGGGCAAGATTTTACATTAATGGACAACAATGTTATTGAGTTGTAGGATTGGTGTGGGAGTGTTAATTCAAATGTGTGATGAAATATTAAAAGTAAGCATTTTTTATATCGTATCTAACGACCACATAAACCACCATTTGCTAGTCGAAAGAAAGCTCGATTAACATATTGAGTTTTTCTTATGGTTCTGAGTAATGTCTTCCATTAGTGAATTTGTCATGTTTTTCAAAGTTGCAATTTTGACTTCTATATGCAATGTATCCTGATTTTTTATTCCTTGGCTCCATTGTTCATCTTGCTTTGATGCTTCATGAGTGATCACTTCACTTTGACTAGTATGCAAAAACAATGCAAATTAAGTCAATTTCATCTTTTCAAGACAATTACTACTATAAATACAAAATTGAGAAAAATATGATTGTTTTCTGCTCAAGTACAAACTAAATAAATGCTTAGTAACATGTCTTGTATTTAAGTAAATTAGACATTTATTGAGTGTGGAGTGTCTTCCATGGGATCCATTTTTGTGGTAAAATGTGTGGTGTGAAGTCTTTTGTTTTCCCATAGTACCCAATGTTCAAGTGGCTATGAACTGTTCCTATCATTCCAAAGCTGGTTATCATTGGTTTTAGCAGTCTGGTGGTTAAGTTGTTTTGAGGTTTTTGTATTCGAACCTTTGCTCTTTTCTTACACAACTTGTGCTTGAACTGAACTTGTATCTTTGTTGATCATATGATTTATATAGCATAGCTACTCTACTATACAAACTAATAGATGGACCAAATGGTCCAATTCCTCCATTTAATCAACATTTGCAAGCCCTATATTTGTATCTATAGGCTAGTATAGTATGGCCCCTAAAAAATAGCATATTTATAAATACCATAAGGAAACTAGCTAGTTACTCTGATTTATAATTCACTCCAAACATATTTCTTCCATACATATTTGATAATTTATCTACTAGGTGGGCCAAAGAGGAGGACAGCCCGCAATTATATAGCCAGATGCATGCATTTAGTTCATTACGATTTGTTTGATTAAGATCAACTATTTTAAATATATGTTTTATTTAATTTTTAAATTATAATTTTAAATTTAAAACTTAAATTTAAATTATTTGAAATTAAACAAACAGTTATTGATATAACAAACTTGTAAATGCCTACATAAATTTGTAAAGGCATTCGAACTTTATACTTATAAAATTTGATATTGACATAGATGTTTCCAAACTAATAATAACTTCAATGTAATTTATTTTTAGAGAATTTTTAATCTAGATGTATTTTTTTTAGGCACCACGTAAAATTTTAAAAATACTTTTAAAAATTAGAAATATACTCTCAGTACACATTGTTTTTAAATTGCATTTATAAAAAATTGAAAATGCATTTCCGATACAAACCAACAATATATTTCTAGTTTCTAATAAAAGCAAATTTGTTGTCATAACAACAAAAAGTGGCGTGAGCTATTTAGGGTGCATAAGTTTTCTTGGTTGAAAACATAAATGTATTTCCGATTTGTATCAGAAATAGATTTTCGATTTCATTTTTTGTCTTCTAAAGAGTATATCTTAAAACGAGAGTGTAAATCAAAAATATATTTTTAATTTTTAGAGGACATTTTTAAATGCGTTGGGTGTTTTTCATTTGAAATAAGAAAATCTCTATTTTTATTACTTAATCCACACTATGAAAATACTTTTAGATTCGGTTTTGATAGCTCAAGTTGAAGACAATGTCTCATTAGTCCACATTGTTCCACGTGTAGTCTCTTTCAACAACTAAGGTCCAAAAGTGCTTAACAATGTGTGCTCAACTTTTACCACCAAAAGTTTCATATTTCATCTTTTTGTCGACACAGAGTTTAAAACTAAAACACACTCCTTTCTTAAATTCTGCAGCAGTATCATTAACTTTATCAAGTTTCTTGAAATCATCCTAAACCATTCTAATTATGTCCCCCCAAAAAATGTTCTTGTTTGCCAATAGCATCAATCCACCACACCTTCTACAACCAATGATTTTGTACCATTTTTCATAACAATAATTGCTAAATTTGATGATAATCTATCATGTGAATTAATGGTACTGTCTGTCAAATGTCAATTCGGTTAATTAATTGAAACTTCATTACTAGTACTCCATAAAGCAATGAGCATTTTGTGCTAACAAAAGGTATTCCAAAACTGATCAAAGTAAAGAAAAGAAAAAAGTGCATGATGGTACTTGTATGAAACTAAAACTATTTATATTTTAAGCCAATCTAAATTAACTTTCATACACTTTTGAACTTAACCATTCATATTTAAATTCAACTACCGATAATATATTTAATTATTAAACAAAATTTATTTGTTAAAACAGCAGTTATTTTGAATCAGAGATATAATATATAAAAATTTAGTAATTATTACGATGAAATGTGTGAAGGGTGACAAGTGACAGTAAAAAAAAAGTCATTGTGGGAAGTGACTTCATCTCGTCCTTTTCAGTCGGCATATGACTGTGCAGCTCAACCAATTAGGTGAAAACTTTGTTGATAACCAAAAATAAGTGCTGGAAATAACAGAATTTCTTGTTATGATTAGTAGTACACTCGTGTTATGAACACATGGTAACTAGATCTTGGTCGGAAAGTTTTTTGTTTATGGTCCAAGGCCAAGCAAGCAGGAGCGCAGAAAGATGATGAACAAGGATAAGCAATTAGTGCAATGGTTGACTCTAATAAGGTTCCTTTTTAAATAACAATGATAGCTTTTATGGCACGCAAACTATGAATCTTTGATGAATTTCTCATGCATGGATAACTAAGGAAAGATAATGAAGTTCACTTTTTGGCTCTATATTAACATTAAAGTCTGATATTTTTCTAATCCGTGTATAAAAAAATAGGTGCAGATGTTTGGGGTTTTAATTAGTTTCAAGTATATAACAAGGTAAATTTTCGAATACCCTCGTAAATTTATGAGTAATTTACCCTTATGACATATTTCAATCAAAATTTATTTTATAAAATAAAGTTTTAAAATCACATATTAATCTAAAAATTTTAAAAATTAAAATGAAATTAAGAAAATAATATATAGATTGATTTTTGAGTAATAAGATGTTGATATGTTAAGTTTGAATACTGTTTTTTTAAGTGAGAAATTGCATAGATCTAATGTTTTAAAGTTTCTAGTTAATATGTGATTTTAAAAGTTAAATTTATGTGATAAAATTTCATTAATATAAGTCATTAAAGGTAAATTAACCTTAAATTTTTAAGGGGTAGAATAGGCCTCACCATATAACAATCATACTGTTTAAAATGAAAAATGAATTTTATTTGATGGAGTTAAAATGGTTGAATGCCTGCCGTACAAAATGGATATTGGGCTTTCTTTATAGCCTTTATTCAGCAAACAACAATAGGCCCAACAAAAAATTTATCTAGCACCCCTCAATTATATCTTAACACCCCCACATATTTTTCATAATATCAAAAATACATCCTTTATTTTTTTCCCTAACTAAAATTTTCAAAGTTGCCTGTCTGTTGCAAAAAAATCTAAAAATTTTGGTATATGTTTTTATCGGATTATTTAAAATATATGATACATAGTAAAATGTTTATCGAGAGTTTTAAAAAATCCAATATATCGGATATTTTTCTCACTCCTTAAAATTTCGATAGTGTTATTTTTTATAGTTGTGATTTTTCCGACACTTTTGTAGGATTGTGATTGCACTGCACCGACAATTTTACTGAATAATTTCATTCTAGGTGTTATGGTACATGTTAATTTTGATAGATAACTTTATTTATATATATATATATATATATATATATATATATATATATATATATATATATATATATATATATATATATATATATATATATATATATATATATATAAGGTTATTTAGATTATTAATTTTGATCTTCAAATTACTAACATTTAAGTATTTATATTTTATTTTTATTTTTTATAGATATGTAGATTTGTCTATTATGTGATAAAAATCAAACATGTGTAGACATCACTCATGCATTCTTAACTTCACATAATTAATTTTAATACACAATATATTCTAATAATGTAGGCTAAAGAGGTTGGAATCAGGCATAAAGTGATTATCGTCATTACACAATCAGATATTGAGAAAGGAAATAGGAAAAAGTAAGAAATTAATAATGAATTGTGATAGAGGTGAGAAGTACAAAGAAGCAGATAATGCAACATAGAATGCTAATAAAAATGTGGTTGCTCTTTCAAAATAAGATCAATATCATCTAAAGGCGGTTTAAGATGAAAGGTTGACAAAAACATGGATTTCATAATCACGGCTTACCTAATCAATTGAAATGTCGTGTGTTTATGGATTTGACAAAGCATCGTGTTCCATTCATATGCACACTTATGTTGTTGTAAAAGCAAGATTCTGAGTATGTCACCCGAGTCACACAAGTATATAAACAAAAGAGTGTGCATCAAAAAGAGGTTATATGTCTCATAATTAAGTTACATCAATTGTTTAAGTTTATAGGGAATTCAAATTATGTTTATTGGGGTAGAAGAACAGACAACTCAAATATTGTGAATGATATTTTTGGGTCCACCCATATTGAATCAAGTTCTTGAATATTTTCCCTATTGTTTTTGCTATGGGCAACACATACAAGACAATCAAATACATACAACCAATATTTGAAATTATTGGTACAACTTCAAGTGAGTTGACATTTTTTGTTGTATTTGCCTGTATGAAAGCTGAGCACACATAGAATTTAGTCAACTAGGACGAAGCATCTTCAGTGGATGAAAAAAAATGAAGCCTTAGTTATTGGATAAAAGTGTTGGTTACGACAGATAACTCGTCGGTCTTGTTGTGTGCGCCGATCGAATGAATGATTTTCGATGCTGCCATAACAATAGGAACTAGATTAATGACATGTGTGTGAAAGAGATCGGTGCTTTGAAAGAAAAAGATTGTTGATACGAGAGAAACGAGATCGATGATAGTGAATCGTGGTTGAGAAATGGTGGTTATTTATGAAATATTGTGAGGATCAGAAGATTTCCCCAAACAGATACATTGTTCCATACAAGAACTAAAAATTAGTGGATGTCGAATGAACTTGAATTGTGATGCAGTGAAGTGAACTTCGAGTAGCGGATCAATGATGGGTGCAAGGTTAGCACTTTAACATCTAAGTCAGTAAGTGCGTGAGAAAATGGTACTAATGTGTGAATCCAATAATACTTAGAAGAATTACACAAGTTCTGTTTTATACAGGACAAATGATTAAAATTGCCTCCATAAGAATTAACGCCTCATAGAAATGATGTCTTCCGTTAGAGTGATGTCTCACTATTTCTGTGTATAATATCGTATAATATTTATTATTGATTATTTCATCACAAACTCTGCGAGCTGTCAAAACATAATCAATTTACTGTAATAAAAATAAAACTTATCGTGATTTTTTGTTTAAAATTATTTGAATGTAGTGTATGTGAATAAATTTATAACATCGTAAAGTACATATGCTTCAATGAAATAAAATTTAGTTCTAATAACTTTTATTTTCTCTTTCTAAAAAAAAAAGCAATTAGATAAAATAAAATAAATATTATAAGTACTTTCTAAAATAAATAAAAAACCAGTATTCTCCTTTGGCAATGTTTTTTTAGTGCTGATTCCCAAAATCCTCACCCAGAGTAATGTTAGTTAGTGATAGTTTGGGGTTAAGTTGAAGATTTTTTAGCTCAATTGTACCCAAATCATGGGCGCTTCAGAATCTACTTTCCCCACCGCACAGGTAAATTTCTTTCTTTCACTCTCTCGATTCCAATCGTTTCCTTTTTCACCCAATTCTCTCGATTCATTGTTACTGTAGACGCCGGATGATCAAATCACCACCGTAACAACAGCACCGTTGGAAGCCTCTGATCCCATTCTTGAGCGCCTTAAATCCCTCAAAATTGTATGTTTTCTTTTCCTATTTTGATTTTGCTGTTCGAAGCTGCAAAATTGATGATTTGGTTTATTGTTTTGCTGTAGACGCCGCCGGTATTGACGTCTCCTCCAACGGAAGGTAGTTTAACCGATATTTTAGTCAGGAGGCCTTCATCGTCGGCAGCTTCAGGTGATTATCTAGATTCATTGTTGATTCTAATACAATGGGCTGTTAGTTATTTGTATACATTTATGCAACTCATAAGAATAGATGACTTTTTGAGTTATCATAGTAGTGTTAGAGTTTATGCATCAACCGATTATATAATTGAACAAGGAATCAAAGGAATTATCACAGCTCGCAGATGAGAGCTGACTCTCTAAGTATGTCATGTCATGCACTCATGCTAGATTGCAATGTTGATGGTTACTGGAATGGCATATGGGCATGTCCTTTAGTATATGTGCCTCTCCTATATGTCCTGGTCATTCTTTTTGTATCCTCTCAGCTGCATATAATACCAAAAAATTTATTTGGGATAATACTTAGTTGCTTTTTTTTCATGGTTGAAACAGCTACAGTGAATCCCAAGGTGTTACTTGAGCTCTTCTCAATTTACCGTGATTGGCAGGAAGAAAGGGTCCAAGAGATAAGCAAGAATCAGGTTTGTTTAATACAAGAATAGTTCACTGAATTCAACAAATATTGGACTCTACATCTTATAATACACCCACTCTCTCTACTTAGACCAAAGACAATTTTCCCATGCAGATATAACATTCTTTCTCAAGTGAAATGTCTACACGTTCTGTACCCAAACTCAAACTTACACTTTTAGGGTCTCTTTGATAGAAGAAAATGGTATGTTTTCATTAGTAGTTACGAAAGTGTCCCCTTGTTTTTACAGTGTTGAAAATTCCATATTTGAATGTGATACAGCTTCAAAGGGTGTATATAAGTGGGAGGGCATCCTTCAACTTACAAGTCGGTTTTGTGGGGTTCAATAATGATGACCCAAGTTTTAAGATGGTAACTGGTAATAGAATTTAGGATCAGTTGGGCTGCCTGATATCACTTGATTGGGTCACAAATCACTCACCTTATAAGTTACATGTTTTGGGTTGATTTATGCTCAAAGCCAAAATCTAATACTATGTTTGCTTTCGTAGATGCTTTTATAGGTTGTTTTCACCATTTCCTATACATATTTTTAAAACAAAATGAAAACATGACAACATTTTTATAACTAACATTGCAAACATGAAATTAATAAAATCCTCAAACCTAACAGCTCTTTAGCATTCATTTGCAATTCCTGAAAAACCTCTCTGTTAACTGGACAATCAGGGTTGAATTAATTCACCATCAATAGACTAGAAATACTCTCAATGGTCTCATTGCATATTTTTTTGGATAGGCATGTGTTATATTAGTTGTTGTTTTTTCTTTACCTGGGTTTGGACCTCGGTCTTTTAACTCCTTTGTTCCTTAGTTCAAACTAGTTAAGCTACCAAGAGTGTTATTATACGATGAACACAATTGCTTTTTACTCGTTAAATAAAGCTGATTCATAGTTTAACAAACTAAGGATCTGTTTACTTTGTGAAAACATTTCCTTATAGTTGCATGCTCAATATTTCTAATAAAGTGGCCTGGATAGTTAGACTTTGCAAAATAATCAAGCTGGAGAAAATGTATCTTTTAATCTAAAACAAAATCATATCCAGTGAAGATTGACACCCTTCAATAATTTTTCTTATTGTATTTTGATGTTGCTTTACTAAGTGAGCGATAATATTTCCATTGGTGTTTAGATAATTTTGCATCTCAAGGAAAATGGACTTGTGTTCCCTCTCTGATTTGCTAAAGCTATGACTTGCAGGAGGAGATAGAAAACAAAATAGAAGTTGCTGATGCTTTGGCCGTCAAACTTCTTCAGCGATATAATCACTCAACGTCCACAATGAAGGCTGCTTCACAACATCTATCAGGAGGTATAATCAGACACTTCTTAGTTCTTACAATATCTGGAATACTGTGATTCGATTTTCAAATATATAGTAACCCTGTAACACATGCTTGCATGATCTACTAAATTGAAATGAAAAATCTCCTCGTTCATTGCTTTGCAAGGCTCGCCAAATCATATAATGCTGGTTCATCTTCATGCCTAAGAATGTTTACGCTGAAAAAATAATTAGTGGTGTGGGACTGTTAATATGCTGACTGTGCTATGATTACCTGTTAACATGTGTTAACTTTATATTTGGAACACGCATATGCAGTTCATCCATTGCAGGTAGAAATTGGAAGACTCAAAGGAAGGTTGACCGAAGTTATCAGTAACTGTGATGCTTTGTGTAAGAGGATTGCCGCAGAGGGCCCAGAACCCCTCCGGTCATCTATCAAACCTTTTGCAATTGCTAAAGCTGATCAAGAAATTTGCTCAAGTTCAACTAACTTGCAAACAGTTACAAAGACAAGTCCAACTTCTGCAGAATAATAGTTGGACTGGCCGGTTTGATTATTGCTCATATTTTCAGAAGCTTTTTGCATTTTAGTGGGAGCTTGAGAGATTGAAGAGATTTTGCATCACAGTCACGTGATTGAGTAATTTTGTATGGACCATGCTTTGGATGGAGGGAACAAAGCTTTTCATTAATTGAGATCTAACTCATGGCTGCCTTAGAGTAATAGGGCCACGTTACATTGCTTCTATATTAGGGAGCTTTGGATCCCATCACCGACACCCAAAAATTGAAAGAAGGTCACACGACACATGATCAGATGTGAAGCTATTTTTCATTTCATTTTGTCATTTTTTAAGTTAAGTGATTTTGGGACCACCCCGCTATAGTTTAAGGCATCTCACTTAGAGAGTGAAGGGCCAATTTCATTTCTTTCCATTAATACAATCAAGATAATACGCACATGATCATGTAATTGTTCAACAGATAAAGGTTGTTTTTATTTGTTCTAAACTGTTCACAAATTAAATATGTTTTACTCAAGTACTGATAAAATCTTTTATCAATTAATATAATGGGTGCCCCAAGATAGATCAGGTCTAAAGGTAGATCTCATTGGTTTACATTTACATGTTACTTGTACCGGAGGTTAAAATTGAGAATTTGTGTCCACAAATCCTAGCTTAACTGATAAAAATATCAAAATTGTTAGGTTGAACGTCAAGATCCTACCTCTCACTGTTATTACCACTCTGTCTACAAACCAAAATAGAATTTGTACAAGTTTAGCACACAGTAAAAGTAGCAGAATAACATTTCAGTAGGTGATGAGAAATCTAGAACTCAAAAGGTGATCAGATTCAATCCCCTTTATATGACGGCATCATCTGCATTCTGCAAATAAATTTACATAACCCAATACGAAATTCTACTACGCTGCAAGTAAAAATTAACAAAAGGAAAAGAAGTACAAGTGCAAAATACCAAAACATTGAGAATGGATGTAGATGCTTGTTGATATTTATCAAATCATTGGGCTTACGGTGAAAAATAAATCTGACAATAAACAAGTACAAAATACAAAATAAATAACAACTACAAAACCGTATTATATAAAATAAAATAAAAAACTCATAGATTTAATTAAATGAAATTAAACTCCTTCACTATGAAAATAAGAGCAACAACATTATATGACTTGAGAAAGAAGCAAAAGTGAAAAATCAAATCAAGGTTGTTGCTGAGCATCAATGTAACCAGCATCAACAAGCACTTTCTCCTTCTTAGCCATTTCAACATCATTATCAACCATCATTCTAACAAGCTCTTCAAAACTAACCTTAGGTTTCCATCCAAGAACTTTCTTAGCCTTAGTAGCATCCCCTTTCAGATTATCAACTTCAGTAGGACGAAAATACCTCTTATCAATAACCACATGATCCTTCCAATTCAAACCTACATTACCAAAAGCAACCTGCAAAAACTCCTCCACCGTATGCGAATCCTCCGTCGCAACCACATAATCATCAGGCTTCTCTTGTTGCAGCATCAACCACATTGCTTCCACATAATCGCCAGCAAATCCCCAATCTCTCGAAGCTTGAAGGTTTCCGAGAAAAAGCTTACTCTGAAGCCCGATCTTGATCCTTCCAACCGCACGAGTAATCTTCCTCGTCACGAAATTCTCTCCTCTTCGCGGAGATTCGTGATTGAAGAGAATTCCGTTACACGCGTAGATTCCATACGCTTCACGGTAGTTAACAGTGTACCAATGCGCCGCGACTTTCGACGCGGCGTAAGGCGAACGAGGATGAAACGGAGTAGTCTCCGATTGCGGCGGCGGAGTTGATCCGAACATCTCAGAAGATCCAGCTTGATAGTACCGAATGTGAGATCTACCAGACGCGTCGATGTGAGATCGGACGGCTTCGAGTAAACGGAGAGCACCGGTGGCGACAACGTCGGCGGTGTAATCAGGGATCTCGAAGGAAACAGCGACATGAGATTGAGCGGCGAGGTTGTAAACTTCGTCGGGGAGGATTATATCGAGCCATCGACGGAGGGAAGAAGCGTCGGAGAGATCAGCGTAGTGAAGCTTCATACGCGCTTTGTGAGCGTTGTGTGGATCTACATAAATGTGATCGATTCGTTGCGTGTTGAAATTGGAAGAACGGCGGATTAGACCGTGAACTTCGTAGCCTTTGTTGAGGAGAAATTCCGTTAGGTAGGATCCGTCTTGGCCGGTGATTCCGGTGATTAATGCTACTTTGGGAGGTGGAGTTGCGTCGCCGTTAGTTGACGCCGTTGGGATTGTGGATCCTGAATCGGCCATTGTTGGAGAAAAGAAAAGAGAGAAAGTGTGATATGATTGAATAATGGAGAGATTGAAGATTTGAGATCTGGCTGAGCCTTTATTTATGGAGAAATATAAAGGACGCGGTTTCTCGTTCTGGGATTCACGATTTCGCACTGTAAAATTATTACTTCATTCTCCTCTCACTCTTATTCAACGTCTTAAACTTGTTTTTTACTAATTCAAAACTATATTCAAAATTCTTTTTTTAATTCTACCTAATGCAATATTATCAATATATTTTCTTTTTAAAACAAAACAATTTGTATATTACTTAATACTGTAGTATTTTGTTTGTAAATATTTATGTCAAAATGAATATATTCCCTGATAATCTATCTGGACATCCCTTTTTGATATGTTATTAATTTCATGTTTGTTAATTTTTTTTTTATTTTTAAAGAGAAAACCATTATATATAAAAAGAAAAATTAGGTACAAAAATGAGGGGCAAGTGTAACACTCTTTTAAAATATCCCGGGAATTATCATATTATATTTCAGAGTTAACATATAATAAAGGATGTTACAATTTATTTTTTAAAATATAATTAACTAAAACAGTTGTCATGTATTACCGAGAAACATATACATCCATAATCAGGAAATAACATGTTTTACACAGCGGAATTAAATCAAAACTAGGATAATTTCAGAACAACAATAATCCAAAATAATCTCAAATAAATTAACAAAGTTTCATTAGCACTCTAATCCAATCGTTCCTCAGTGTTACAACTACAAGAGCAGGACATTGACACGCGGATAGACTAAATGCATATCTCACCTGCTTTTAAGCAGCTAAGACTTCGATCTGAAATCATCAAAGTAAGGGTGAGTCTTCATCATAATTAGAATGCATTATAAGTTCATCAAAAGCAATAAAATATCAGAAAATATCAGTCCACCCTATTCAGCATAATCAGATCTGCTTCATACACAAGTCATAAACATATGTCATACACAAACAACAGACTATAACACTAGAATCCATCCTAACATGTTATAATCCAAACAAATACGATGCAGACTCTATGCATGTGGTACCGATAGTGAACTAAATTCACACACTGTTCCATTCCAACTCGGACACAGCGTTAATCCTCGATTCGCCCATACCTCATTCGGACGTGAATCCAGCCTCACCACCACTAATCAACTGGGTACGGGTATTGACAATACAAGTCAAATTCCACACAATGGAAATTAACTCCAACAGAATGCATATGCGTGCACATCATAAACATGCAACATTCAACACAGGTTATGACCACATCAGACATCATAAACCATCATCAACCACAACATGATATCATCACCTATAATGAAATAAATCATCACAAAGCATAAATATGCCAAACGCTTACCCTTCAATTAGTAAGACTATCACCAGTATATACAACAACAACAACTGAGATCAACAACTAACAGGTATATACAACATCAACAACAACACATGATATCAACAAGCATCATGAATATACAACATCGACAAGAACACATGATATCAATACAATCATGAATAAATAGCATACAAGCTTCATTCCACGTTCAACCTGTCAGAACAATCCTATACTCATTCATCCACCATTCCCATAACTCCCATTGTTCACCAATCGGAAAAACGGCTCTTTTCAAAATAAAATTCATTAATTATAATTTTCTTCATTTTATAAAATAGAGTATTTAATTTAAGAAACAACGTCCAAAACGACGACTAAAACGGACTTACGGTTTGAAAGTTATGAATTTTTAAAGTTTAGTATTTTTCAAAAAGTAACAGTGGGAACGGGTTCCTCCAAATGAGGAACCGGTTCCTGTTAAAAATGTCATTTTCATGTGTAAAATTTTCACTGGGAACCCGGTTCCTCCCCAGGAGTAACCGGTTCCTGCAAACCCAGAATCCTCCTTCTCTGAATTTTGTACCAGGAACCCGATTCCTCCCACATGGGAACCGGTTCCTGCGACCTACAGTAGCAGAAATGCATATATTTGACAGCAACATGTTTCCAAACTCAATTCTTATCATTCCCAATCGAACCCATACATCTCAAGGCAGTAGAATTAATCAAACAACAGCAGTAACATGCAATATAACACATTCCAATCATCCCTAACAATCCTATATCATGCAATTGGTTCAATTCCACACAATTCGACAATATTAGGGACAAATTCTACAAACCTAGAAAATCCTAAATTGGGATTTCTAACATGTTAATCAATCCTATTGATTATCAAAACTCATAAGGCATAACAATCAGAGAAAATCACCCCTTACCTTAAGGATTCGTCGGATTCTGACACTCTTGGCTTGTCTCCTTCCTTCTGCTCTTCTCACTTTCACGTAGAATATTTTTCTCCAAAAATAAATCTCAATTCTCTTTTCCTCCTTTTATTCCTTTTATTATTATTAATCTATAATAATAATAATAAACCAATAATCCAACCTTATTATTTAATTAAATAAATCCCAAAAATACTAAAACTAAATTTTAATTAAATAAATAATTAAAATTCCGTTTATTTAATATTTTGGAAATATTGGGGTGTCACAACTCTCCCCTACTAAAAAGAGTTTTCGTCCTCGAAAACATACCTTAGGCGAAAAGTTCGGAATAAGAGTCTTTCATCTTACTCTCCAGCTCCCAAGTAACATTACCATCAGCTGGTCCTCCCCAAGCTACTTTCACCAGAGCTATCTCCTTACCTCGCAACTGCTTCAACTTCCGATCCTCAATTCTCGCAGGTAATGCTTCCACAGTCAGATTATCCCGTACTTGTATATCATCTACCTGAATCTCATGAGACGGATCAACAATGTACTTCGTCAACTGAGATACATAGAATACATCATGCAAATTTGCAAGCGACAACGGTAAAGCAATCTGATAAGCAACGTTTCCAACTTTCTTCGTAATCTGAAAAGGACCAATAAAACACGGAGTTAACCTCTTTGACTTCAAGGCTCGACCAATACCAGTCATCGGAGTAACTCACATAAACACATGATCTCCTTCACTAAACTCGAGATTCTTCCTTCTCTTATCATGATAACTCTTCTGACGACTCTGAGAAGCTCTTATCTTCTCCTGAATCATCTTAATCTTTTCTGAAGTCTGTTGGACAATCTCCAGTCCAATCACAGCACTCTCACCAGATTTGTATCAACACAATGATGTTCTACACCTCCTACCATACAATGCCTCAAACGGAGCCATACCAATACTCGAATGAAAACTATTGTTGTAGGTAAACTCAATCAAAGGTAAGTAACTATCCCAAGCTCCACCTTTTTCCAACACACAAGCTCGCAATAAATCCTCTAACGACTAAATCGTTCTCTCCGTCTGACCATCTGTCTGCGGATGATAAGCAGAACTCAACCTCAACTTAGTACCCAAAGCTTCTTGCAACCCTATCCAGAACTTTGACGTAAACCTCAGATCTCTATCCGACACAATACTAGAAGGAATATCGTGCAAACTCACGATCTTCTCGACATACAACTGAGCCAACTTCTCCATCGGATAATTCATTCTTATCATTATAAAATGAGCAGACTTCTTCAATCGATCAACAATAACCCAAATAGAATCAAAGTTCTTCAACTTTTTGCACACCAAACAAGCATAAACGAACTCAACAATTTCTTTCTTCATTCCAGGTCACCAAAACAAATTTTTCAAGTCATGATACATCTTAGTAGCACCAGGATGAATACTCAATCCACTACGATGTCCTTCTTCCAAAATACTCTTCCTAATCTCTGCAATATCCGAAACACAAACTCTATCACCAAATATCATAACATCATTCTCGTCAATTCGGAATTCACCTCCTTGACCTGTGTTGATCAACGTCAGTTTATCCACTAAACCAACATCAGATTTCTGTCCGATTTGAATTCCGTCAAGAATACCACTAGTCAACTTTGTAAGTGTTTTTGTGTTGGCATTAATTTTTGGTAAAACCAGATTATGACAATGTCCTGACTGATGTCATGACATTCTGGGTTGAAGACAAATTCTGCAGAAGGAATGTTCTACAGGTACTGCTCAGTATGATTGCATAACATAATGATTATGCTATGATCAGATGTACTGGATTCTGCAAGATCAGTGAGCAGGATGTACGATGTCATGACCAATTTTAAGACATCCTGTACTGAATAAGTTGTTGTGCAGATTTATATTTTCCTGAGAGTTTTCAGGATTCTGTTGGGCTGTTCTGAGTTGGATTAATATGTTTGGATCTTATGCTCACGTGGACATTAGGTTAACTTTGTTTAACCCTAATTTGTTATGTTGCAAAGACCAAGTCTTTAGGTTAAATTTGGTTAACCCTAGCTATATGTGTGGAAGCCCAAGATGAAGTCTATACTGCTTCTATATTATCTAATCAACCCTTATGTTGTTTGCTGCGCTTTTGGAAAAAAAAAGTAGGCAGATTTTAATTGTGTTATTAGTGATTCTTTTGAGCCAAGCAATTATCTTTTGATAAGTGCCTTGGAGTAGGATTTTGTTGTAAGGGTAGTTTGTCACTCAAAGCTTTGAAGCACGAGTGTTGTGTCTCTTGATTTAAAGCTTTGAAGCAAAATCAAGCATGTGTATTGAAGAATGTCTTCACAATTCTATTAATCATTATATTAGTATCACTGCTGTGATTGAGGGGGAGTGAGTAGGAACTCAGGTCTAAGTAGGACTTAGATTGAAGTTACATTGGGTAGGTCTTAAGTGAAGGAGATAAACTGTTGGTTTATTCCGGAATTAATACCTCTTATAGTGAATTTCCTCCCTGGCTTGGTAGCCCCCAGATGTAGGTGTAGTTACACATTGAACTGGGTTAACAATTTATTGTCTTCTTTACTGTTTTTTTAATTTATTATTTAGATTGTTAAACAGTTTGTCATATACCGGTGTCATAACATTCACTTTGACATTAAATATCTATTGCCAGAATTTCAATTGGCATCAGAGCAGGCACCCTGCCTGTTTTTTTTGGGTGAGATCTAAGGATATTATTTTCTGGCGCTATAGACAAGGAAGGAGGATTTGGGAGCAGACCACCCATTCTGGATGGATCAAACTATGACTACTGGAAACCTCGTATGGTTGCCTTCTTGAAGTCACTGGACAATAAAGCTTGGAGAGCTGCTGACAGAGGATGGAAACATCCCATCAGAATTGAAAAAGATGGGACTACTAGCCTGAAACCTAAGAAAGAATGGAGCAAAGAAGAAGAAGAATTAGCTCTGGAAAACTCTAAAGCATTGAATGCTTTGTTCAATGGAATTGATAGAAACATTTTCAGACTAGTACATCAGTGTGAACTGGCCAAGGATGTTTGGGACACTCTCAAAACCACCCATGAGGGTACACCCAAGGTAAAAATGTCAAGACTTCAAATGCTCACTACCAAATTTGAGAATCTGAGGATGAAGGAAGACGAGACCATTCATGAGTTTCACATGAACATCTTGGAGATTTCCAACACTTTAGGAGCCTTGGGAGAGAAGATGTCTAAAGAAAAGTTGGTGAGAAAGATTCTCAGATTTTGCCTAAAAGGTTTGCAATGAAAGTGACTGCTATAAAAGAAGCTCAGGATATCTGCAGCTTGAAGGTAGATGAACTCATTGGTTCACTCCAGACATTTGAGATGGGAATCAGTGAAAATGTTGACAAGAAGAACAAGATCATAGCATTTGTATCCAATGCTGAAGAGGAAAGCAAGGAGAGTGATGAAGAGAATCTATCAGAAGCTATAACTATGCTTGGAAGGCAGTTCAACAAAATCATCAAGAGAATGGACCAGAAGCCAAGGTCAAATGTCAAGAAATTTTCTCCTGACACTAGCAGATCCTATGATTCAAGCATAAGAACCAAGCCTGAAGAAAAGGTAAATCAAAGTAGAGGAATCCAATGTCATGGATGTGAAGGATATGGACACATTAGAGCTGAATTCCCTACCTTTCTAAAGAAACAAAAGAAAGGAATGTCGGTCACTTGGTCTAATGGTGACTCAGAAAGTGACTCTGAAGAAGAATCAACTAAACTAGTTACTGCACTAACTGGTGTTTGTAACTCTGACAATGATCCAAGTGATGAGGAGCTGACTTTTGAAGAACTTGTTGACTCCTACAAGAGGTTGTGTATCAGGAGTGTTGAAGTCTGCCAACAAAATGAGAAGCAGAAGAAGCTCATAGTAAAGTTGGAAGCTGAGAAGAAGGTAGACATTGCAACTATAAGTCATCTCAAAGGTGAAGTTCTTGTGTTGAACTCCAAACTGGATCAGATGACAAAGTCTGTCAGGATGTTAACAAGTGGAGCTGACAAGTTGGAAGAGATACTGCAGACTGGACAAAATGCAGGAAACATGACTGGTCTAGGATTTGTGGCTGCAAAGGAATCTGTTTTTGACATGAAGAAACCTAGGCCTGATAAACAAATGTCAAAACAGATGTCACAACATAGGGCTCAACATCAAGGACAAAGAAACATGAAGAGAAAATACCAAAGATGGAGATGTCATTATTGTGGAAGGTTTAGCCACATAAAACCATTATGTTTCAAATTATATGGGTATCCTAACCAGACTCCACATGTCAAACCTAAAACTAACAGGACACCAAATAATCAACAATGGATGAAAAAGACTGCAGCCTTGATAGCTCACACCTCTCTTAGAGTCTTTGCCAAAGAAGACTGGTACTTTGACAGTGGATGTTCTAAACATATGACTGGAATCAAGAATCTGCTGAGTGACATCAAACCTCATTCAACCAGCTATGTCACTTTTGGAGATAGAGCTAGAGGAGAAATCAAAGGTGTTGGAAAATTGGACTGCCCTGGAGTCCCAAACTTGAATGAAGTGTTATTGGTAAATGGATTAACTGCTAACCTCATCAGTATCAGTCAACTATGTGATCTAGGATTCAAAGTCAACTTCACCAAGTCTGAATGCCTTGTTACAAATGAAAAACAAGAAGTTGTAATGAGAGGAGTCAGATCAAAAGACAATTGTTACTTATGGGAGTCTAAGGACACCAACTACTCTTCTGTGTGCTCCATAGCCAAAGAAGAAAAGGAAGTGAAACTGTGGCACCAAAAACTTGGCCATTTACATCTTAGAGGAATGAAAAAGATCATATTCATGGAGGCTGTCAGAGGTATTCCAAAGCTTCAGATTGATGAAGGAAGAGTCTGTGGTGAATGTCAGGTTGGGAAGCAAACTAGGATGTCACATCCAAAGACAATACATCTAACCACATCCAAGGTTCTAGAGCTTCTACACATGGATTTGATGGGTCCCATGCAAGTAGAAATCCTTGGTGGGAAGAGGTATGCATATGTTGTTGTTGATGATTTTTCCAGATACACCTGGATAAACTTCATTAGAGAAAAATCTGATGTATTTGATGTCTTTAAAGAACTGTGCAAAAGACTTCAAAGAGAAAAAGAAGGTTGCATTGTCAGGATCAGAAGTGATCATGGAAGGGAATTTGAAAATAGTAAGTTTGATGAGTTCTGCTCTTCATAAGGGATCAATCATGAGTTCTCTTCACCTATAACTCCTCAGCAAAATGGAGTTGTGGAAAGGAAAAACAGAACTATACAGGAATCTGCTAGGGCAATGATACATGCCAAGAAGCTTCCTATCCACTTTTGGGCTAAAGCTATGAATACAGCTTGCTATGTCCACAATAGGGTCACATTGAGAAAGGGAACATCATCCACCCTTTATGAAATATGGAAAGGGAGAAAGCCTACTGTGAAGTACTTCCATGTCTTTGGGAGAAAATGTTATATTCTGACAGATCGTGAACAAAGGAGAAAGATGGACCCTAAGAGTGATGAAGGAATATTCCTGGGATACTCTACCAACAGCAGAGCATATAGGGTGTTCAATTCCAGGACCAAAGTTATGATGGAATCTATAAATGTCATAGTTGATGATCATCATGAGGAAGCCAATATCCCATATGATGTTGAGACATTCTTTGACACTCCCACACAAGTGTTTACAAAAGTTGATGTGTCTAATCCTACTCCATCAGAGTCTGAATCAAAGGAAGCTAATAAAGAACCTTCCATCAGAATTCAGAAAGATCATCCCAAAGATCTCATCATAGGAGATCCTAACAGTGGAGTCACTACGAGATCTAGAGAAATCATCTCAAACTCTTATTTTGTGTCCAAGATTGAACCAAATAATGTTAAAGAACCTTTGACTGATGAATATTGGATTGGTGTCATGTAAGATGAATTGAACCAGTTCAAACAACATGAGGTATGAGAGTTAGTTCCTAGACCTGAAGGAACAAATATCATTGACACAAAATGGATATACAAAAACAAGTCTGATGCTAAAGGGATTGTCACTAGGAATAAGGCAAGGCTTGTTGCACAAGGATACACTCAAGTTGAAGGGGTTGATTTTGATGAAACTTTTGCTCCTGTAGCCAGGCTGGAATCAATCAGACTACTCTTGGGAGTTGCTTGCCTTCTGAAGTTCAAGCTGTTTCAGATGGATGTGAAAAGTGTCTTCCTAAATGGGTACTTAAATGAGGAAGTATATGTGGAACAGCCTAAGGGGTTTGTGGATCCAAACTGTCCTGATCATGTATATAATTTGAGAAAAGCATTATATGGTATGAAACAAGCTCCTAGAGCTTGGTATGAAAGGCTGAAAAAGTTCCTTACTGACAAAGGGTACAGGAAAGGAGGATTGGACAAAACTCTTTTTGTGAAGGAGGAAGGAGGAAAAATAATGGTAGCTCAAATTTATGTGGATGACATAGTATTTGGAGGAATGTCAGATAAAATGGTTAAACATTTTGCTGATAAGATGTAAGCTGAATTTGAAATGAGCCTCATGGGAGAATTGACCTACTTTCTTGGGCTACAAGTCACACAGATGGAAGATTTAATTTTTGTTTGTCAAAGCAAGTATGCCAAGAATATTGTCAAGAAGTTTGGGATGAAGAATGTCAGTCATAAAAGAACTCCTGCCCCTACTCATCTAAAGTTATCCAAAGACACAAGTGGCATAAGTGTGGATCAAAGCTTGTACAGAAGTATGATAGGAAGTCTGCTATACTTAACAGCCAACAGATCTGACATAGCCTTTGTTGTTGGAGTATGTGCAAGGTACCAGGCTGAACCCAAGGTAAGTCACATAAACCAGGTGAAAAGAATTTTGAAGTATGTGAGTGGAACCTACAACTATGGTATACTGTACTCTCATGGATGTGATCCTATCTTGTCTGGTTACTGTGATGTTGATTGGGCTGGTAGTGATGATGGCAGAAAGAGTACCTCTGGAGGATGTTTCTTTTTAGGGAACAACCTTATCTCTTGGTTCAGCAAGAAACAAAATTGTGTGTCCCTATCCACTGCTGAAGCTGAATACAGAGCAGCTGGTAGCAGCTGTTCTCAAATGATCTGGATGAAACAGATGCTGACTGAGTATAATGTCACACAGAATGTCATGACATTATACTGTGACAACCTGAGTGCTATTAATATATCCAAGAACCCTATACAGCACATCAGAACTAAACATATTGACATTAGACATCACTTCATCAGAGATCTTGTGGAAGAGAAAGTGATTAAGTTGGAGCATGTTGCCACTGACCTACAACTGGCTGATATTTTTACCAAGACATTGGATGCTAGTCAGTTTGAAAACTTAAGGGGCAAGCTGGGTATTTGCCAATATGAAGAGTTGTAGCAATTAATTTTGTTTAAAACAAGGGTTGAGAGAGATATTTTATTTAAGTTAATTGTGATTGGGCAAATAACTAGTTTCCCTCTTTCTTTCCAAATATCTCAAAAGAGGAATAGACACATTTATACTTTCTCCCTCACTGTTTGGTCTATCACTCTTTATTCTCACAAAAGAAAGTTTAAACCTTGCCTATGCTTATGCTCTCTGTTCATCAAGATGTCACAATAATCTTTATCATCATCATCTCAGAAGACTACCACTTTCTCATCTATTGACACGGATTCTAGGGCAAACATGAATCTCAAAGATGTTCTTGAGATAACCCTTCTTCGTGTAATGGCAGCTGATCCTACTAAAGTAAAGAAGATGAGAACTCCACATGCAAGAAGATCGTAGGCTTCTCCTTCTAGTAAATTTGCTCAAAATTCATCTTCTGTTCCCCCTGAAATAGCTAATAGGGAGGGTACTGCTTATGTCCACCAAGCTATCACTAGATTAGTGACTAGAATTCTTAATGAAAACCATGTTGTTCCTGGTGTTTCTGTTCCCCTGAACCAAGAAACTGCTAGCCCTAACATAGGGAGTGATCACAATGTCACTCAGAATGTTGAGATAAAGAATGACAACATTGAGGAATCTCCTGCAAAATCTGGTGATCATCAGACCACTGCTGATAAGGCTGATGATACGCCTGTTATAGATGTTGATGAGGAATTTTCTGATAATGATTTGATTGCTAATGTTAATCCTAGCATAGCAAGGAGACTGATGACTAGAAAAGAGGAACAAGGTGTTGTTCAAAGCCTCTCCAAAGAGAAGGCTGCTGAAGTTGATTCTGAAAAGGTTGGGCCTGAGAGCAAGGCTGGTGTAGGTGCTATAAAAGACCAATCATTTGGATCTTCCAAAGGCAAAGGTAAGGTGAAATCAAAGGGAGCTGTTGGTAGCCCTTCAAGACCCTTGATCAAATTAGTGTACAAGAAGAGGAAAGCCCCTGCATCCTTTAAAACTGATGAAAGCTCTGATCTTGATTTTGATGTTGAGAGCAATGTTCCAGAAATTCCTCTAAGGAAAGAAGCCCACATCAAGCAAGTTGGCTAAAGTTCTTGATGTTGCCATTGATAATATTTCCTTTCATCATCCTGAGAGTGCTAGCAGGTGGAAATATGTGTTCTTGAAGAGAATTTCCTTAGAAAGAGAGCTGAACAACAATGTTCTTGATTGCAAGGAAGTAATGGACCTCATCAAATTTGCTGGACTAATGAAAACAGTTTACAAATTTTCTAGATGCTATGAAATTCTAGTCATAGAATTCATTGTGAATTTAACTGTTGAATGTGCTGATGGAAAATCAAAAGATTTTAGGTGCGTGTATGTGAGAGGAAGGAAGGTTAATTTCTCTCCATCTGTGATCAACAAGTTTTTGGAGAGACCTGATGAAGCTCAGCCTGAGCTAGAATTCATTGACAACCAAGTTTGTCAAGTAATCACTGCCCAACAAGTAAAGTACTAGCCTTTGAAAGGGAAGTTGTCTGCCAGCAAACTCAGTGTGAAGTTTGCTATGCTGCACAAGATTGGAGCAGCCAACTAGGTCCCCACCAACCACAAATCTACCATCTCTACTAGATTGGGGAGATTTATTTATGCTGTTGGAACCAGAACCAAATTTGATTATGGCAGCTACATCTTTGAGCAAACAACGAAACATGCTGAAAGTTATGCTATGAAAGGTCCTATAGATTTTCCCTCCCTCCTATGTGGTATAATTATTGATCAGTATCCTGACATCCTGGTAGAAAAAGACTCTGTATGCAAAAGAAAGCTGATGTTATTGTTGTGCTGAGAGAGACCTGCAGAGAGCTTGAGGCTAGAAAGAGGTCACTTGAAGAGCTAATCACTGCCCTGGAACAGGAGAAGGATGACATAAAGGTTAAGGATGAAAGGCTGGAAGAGGATGCTGATGAAGAACAACATGATGGCTCTGTAAGCAGCTCCACAGAAGATGCTGCTGAAAACAGTGCTTCCTCACGAGATGACAGTGCCTGAAGTTCTTGGTCTACTGTTGTGTGAAGATAGCTGTTGTTGCTTTCTGTTGCTGATGAGCTTATGTTTCTGTTTGTTTATTTTGGTTTGTTGTTTTGGCTACTTGGATTTCTGTTGTTTTTTTTCCTGATGCTTGTATAACTTGAATTCTGGGATTTTGTAATGGCTCCTTTGGCCACTTTATGGCTAAAAAGGGGAGAAGTAATTGGGTTTGAATTTGTCTTAACAGTTTAGTTTAGTTTAGTTATTTTAAAATTTTGCTGCTTTAGTTTGATCTCTGATAGTTTTGTTGTTTTAGCCAAAAATTTGCCAAAGGGGGAGTTTGTAAGTGTTTTTGTGTTGGCAGTAATTTTTGGTAAAACCAGATTATGACAATGTCCTGATTGATGTCATGACATTTTGGGTTGAAGAAAAATTCTGTAGAAGGAATGTTCTACAGGTACTGCTCAGTATGATTGCATAACATGATGATTATGCTATGATCAGATGTACTGGATTCTGCAAGATCAGTGAGCAGGATGTATGATGTCATGACCAATGTTAAGACATCATGTACTGAATAAGTTGTTGTGCAGATTTATATTTTCCTGAGAGTTTTCAGGATTCTGTTGGGCTGTTCTAAGTTGGATTAATATGTTTGGATCTTATGCTCACATGGACATTAGGTTTGTTCTTGCAGGAAAAACTATATATATGATTTTAAGGGATTCGGAGGCTCATACGAAGGATGCATGGCCTCCAAGCTACCGGTCTAGCTTACCCCGCTGTTGGGAGCCCTTATAGATAGAGTAGATACCTCCTCTTTAGTGTGTAGTTTAGAGAGGGAATGAGAGAATGCCCTTTTTCCATGGCTCTGAGGCCTCTCTTATAGCATAGCTGCCACTAATGATCATAATGGTGTAACCGTCTATTTAATACATGAAACCGTTACTTAATGATTCGTAACGTTCGTAACCGATCCATAAATAGCGTAACAGAGACCAATCCAACCCTCCTAGCTCGGATAGAGGTCCGGGTCATATCCCGGGGTTGATCCGGTCTCTTATCCGAATTCCGGGAACTATGTCGGATAAGCGTCTCATAGCCACAGTCCGAGATCCATCCCGGATGTCTACAAACCCTTCCTCCGGTCTTATATCTCGACTGGGAAATTTATGCATGATCATAAGCCCCCCGAGCATATGGTTTCTAGACCTTGAAGCCTTATGCTCGATTTAATAGAAACATAAACTTTGACCCAGGCCGGTCCTCCAATACCACACAGTGTTTTACCATTCTTCGCTTTTTGAGGTTTTTAAATGTTACGCACGTCGCTGGAATCGACACTCCAGCGTAACGCTCGTTTTTAGCCCGGGCCGGATCCCAGGACGCATGGCCGGGATAAAAAATTCCTTTCGACCTCACATCTCGGCTCGGAGCAGTAAGATATATATACAGACTAGCCCCCGAGTATCTTGAGTCAAGGCTTTGATGAAAATGTTTTGACGGAATCCAATTAAGGTCCTTCGCCTTACATGTCTGGTACAGACATAGCTTTTAAGGTTGCTCGTGAACGATTTTATGTTATGCTACTATCCCCCAAGCCATAGGGCGTAGCAATCATTTGTTCACAATGCCAATGTATTCCTATCCTCGTCGCTGAATCGATACTCCAGTTTAACCCAAGCATAACACTCGTTTTTAGTCCGACCTGGGCTCAGAATTTTGTTGGGCTATTGGTAGTAAGACTTTAGCTTAACTAGACCAGCCCCCAAGTCGCATGATGCATCAAGCAGGCTATATTGGCTTTTCCAAGCACATAACAACTGCTCATGACACCACTTTAGTTTTTTACCGCTTTTACGTGTTAGATATAGAGCCTTCAAGGTTCAGAACCTCCATAGGGATGATCCGAGACGGATTCAGAGCCCAACCGAGTTTGACCGGAAGGTTGTTCCGCGTAGGAACAGAGCCTTTGAGGTTCAGATCCTCTATAGGGATGATCCGAGACGGATTCAGAGCCCAACCGAGGTTGACCAGAGGGTTCAGAGCCTCAAGCGAGGTTGACCAAGGAGTATTCCGCATAGGAACAGAGCCTTTCCGTGACTGAAAGACGATCATAGACCGAGCTTAGCAGTACGTCGCCAATGGGTTCAGAGCCTCAAGCGAGGTTGACCAAGGAGTATTCCGCATAGGAACAGAGCCTTTCGTGGATCGAAGGCGATCATAGACCGAGCTTAGCAGTACGTCGCCAATGGGTTCAGAGCCTCAAGCGAGGTTGACCAAGGAGTATTCCGCATAGGAACAGAGCCTTTCCGTGACTGAAAGACGATCATAGACCGAGCTTAGCAGTACGTCGCCAATGGGTTCAGAGCCTCAAGCGAGGTTGACCAAGGAGTATTCCGCATAGGAACAGAGCCTTTCCGTGACTGAAAGACGATCATAGACCGAGCTTAGCAGTACGTCGCCAATGGGTTCAGAGCCTCAAGCGAGGTTGACCAAGGAGTATTCCGCATAGGAACGAGCCTTCCGTGGATCGAAAGACGATCATAGACCGAGCTTAGCAGTACGTCGCCAATGGGTTCAGAGCCTCAAGCGAGGTTGACCAAGGAGTATTCCGCATAGGAACAGAGCCTTTCCGTGACTGAAAGACGATCATAGACCGAGCTTAGCAGTACGTCGCCATATCCGAGTCTTGAGGTGCGGAGCACTTTTATCCGTTACATCCTATGTAGTTTTTACATACTATAATTAATTCCAAGATGCCTCTTCCCTCACACAGGAGGGTAAGACGACACCTTTACATAATGGTATTTTAAACAATATTGTAATTTTTTACAAAATTTCAACAGTTCAATCTACCCGGCTTTTCGCTGTCTTCTCTTCTACCATTTTTGATCGGGATGGCTATATGAGCCCCCGAAGCGTGAAGCCTTGTTTGGAATAAGATGAAACGCTTTGATACGGAACTATCCCGGTTAAGGATGACTCAACTTTGTTGTTTGCTTCTCGAGTACTTACGCCGGGTACATGTTACTTTTTATGTGTATCCTTATATTGGCGAGTCGGTGGTGTTTGCGTTGTTTTTACGCACCATATTGAGAATCCGTGAATCTCAAATCCACTCCTACGTTGCATTAAAGATTGATTCCTGCTTGTATGGCTTTTCAGTAGCTTTTCAATGTCGTCACGGAATCCAACCGACCCGAACAATTATCCATTTGTCCTACTGACTCAGTCTAATGCAGTTGTTGTCACCCTGGATGCTACATTGTAAAACATTCAACAGACAAGTGAACAACACCGTGAATCAAAATGAATTTCAATACAGTAAGAGACAATATATGAAATTGAATAATAGCAATCAAGCAACATAACCACAGCGTAACCAAAACGTAATAGTAGTATATGAGTATGTTCCGGGATATTGATTTCTCCAGCCGTATTATTCGATAAATGCATGCTTCCGAGATTTATTTCCTATGTTTGCAGTTTGTCACAATTTGTTCTATTGTGAGCGACTATACAATTAACCATGTCTGTTAAATTAACTCGGCGTTTAAGAGAAACAATAAGAATTTTGGCCATTGTGAACCACTAATGTGCTGTGTAGCCAATCTTGGACGTTTGGTTTATGCACCAAGCATATTAGATTATCCTGCAGAGAGACGTCAAACAATATAATTGTGTTTCACAAAGTATATAAATTAATGAGATGTAACATCATTTGCTTTAACGAAACCAGTTTGCAATAATGATCCTGATTCATTTCTTCTGCTAAACTAAATGTGTTGAATGTATTTTAGACATGGCTGGTAGATAATACTACTAACCTATTATCCTACAGTAACATATTACCAGACATCTATCTTGCAGAGGAAACTTTAAGCTTAAACTATAAATCTATACATGCAAAAGTCACCTCTATTTTGATAAGATAATTTATAAAAATATATGATTGCTCTGAAAAACATTTATAACCATAAACTATGAATAAAGACTTATCTTTTATTGGGTTGTTTTTATCATCTTCAAATGGAAGCCAGACTTCATATCAGGAAAAAATATTGTCCTTACTGTGGAGATTATAAACCTGACTGGCTTCTTGCAGCTATAATATCAAAATTGAACAGTAAACTGTTGCTTTCAAGCTTTTAAAACATCTTTGGACGGGTCGGAAACGACGAATCTCCAATCATTCGATTTGGAATAGGCAGGCCTGACGTGTTATATTGTCGTCTCTAAGCGTATCATCCTCAACACAAAGCCTTCTATCCTCGGAGCCGTGATAACTCAGTCCGCTCATTCTTATTTCCTCTGTAGTTGTATACCTTTTCTCATTACTTGATGTGCTTTGTACGTCGGCATGGCTTTTGATACTGGTTCAAACGATATGATCCAGGTAGCACTTCAATCTTTGGTCGCCGATATCAGGTTGCCTTCTGTTAGATATCCGAATTTCTGCTGCAACATCTTGGTTGCCGGTATATACGATATCTCATAATGGATCATGCTTTTCCATTATTTAGAATTGACTATTCTTTCCGTAACGTATTAATGTCTACTATAATAAGAAATCAAGGCACAATCACGAAGAAGGGCATAGATACGTTTAGAAGCGCAGAACATTAATTAGTTTAAATAGACATAAGTGAATATACGCTACTTATTTGTGCACGTTGTGCTCTGATGGTTTTAATCTCGGAGATTGAGTTGCAAGCAAGTCTCACTGTTGGGACCACTTTGATACCCCGGTTGAGCATCTCTATTTTCACCCTGTTGTTGACTCCATATTCCGTATCAGCAGCTTTGATTACGGAGGCAATAATCACCATTAACTCACTAAACAAAACGGAAACAGCTTAATACTTCATGCCGTAACCGTCTAACAGAGCCTTTGTATTTGACTTCTCATTGAATAGCCTTTAACTTTATCTCTGCATATTGAACCGTAAGTTACTTCTATGATGCAAGCCTAATAGCATCATACTCATACATGATTTAGAATGATATCTAAGTATATATCACATTATAATTTAAAACATGATGCAACAATGCTACACAGTAACAGGTGTCGGCATGTAGTGTTATGTTCGTATCATGTAGTTACCACAATTGAGTAGCTAAAAATGCTATTTCTAAACAACCTAAAATTCATTACAACCTTTATTCCCAAGCAATCATAGACATGTTTGTACTAAGAATGAGCATGTGCTTTATTTAATGTGATCATTTAACAAAGTATGAAAACAAATACTTATCTTGATTTCTCAGATAATCATAGCTCGCTTCTCGTCACGATCGTCATTTAGAACATATGTATGCCTCATCGAGATCTTTCAAAGTTGACAAACACCCCTCCTTTTGTCACCGATCTTTACGACTCTGATTCCCTGATCAGCCTAGTTATGCTGGACATAATGTAGCTATCTTATCTTGGAAGAAAACTCTTCTGCAGCAGAGCCGTTAGTATCAGACATCATCGAAGCTACATCAAGGTACATATATTTTTATTCCTTGTCTGCCAATCCCCATTGGTAGTATCAGCGTTTTCCTCTTCACCTCGTACTTTTGGAAAGTTGTCTTGTTTATAAGTTCGTGTACCAACGCCAGTTAAATGAAGCTTTTTCAGCAAGACCGATTCCATTTAGCAGTCCGGAAACAGGCTCTCACAATTCTCCTTGTTCCATCCATCTCGGGATCATAGTGTTTGCGCACTTCCAACGGTTCTAATCTCCAGTTTGATGTTGTGTGGAAACGCATAACGAAAGATGAAGCAGATCGTCCCCTATAATTGTCAGCTTCCGCCCAACTAAGAGCATCTCTGACTGCCGATCTTCCCCTCCAACCTGCTATTCTCCTTCAACATTAATCAACCAACAAGCAATTATCACCGTGAGCATTAATTCGTAACTGTCGTGACAAGTTGTAACGACATCGTAACGGATTGAGTTTTCAAACTAATTTAGGAGGAACCAAGTCCTCCGTTGTGACAAGCATTGAATAACAATAAACCAAATAGGCATTAATGAGAAATCACTTATCTGCCGGTATTGACGATGTAAAGCCGAAGTGCTCATCGACATGGAGATTCCGTGATAACGTTAACGGGACCTTTCCTTCTCGATCACCTTTGAACGGACAGTAGAGCACAAACCTTCTACGGAACGAGATCGGAGGTACCACCACGCCAGATCGGAAACGTTCTTGTCGGGGTATTCCAAAAGATTTTGACCTCGATGAATCCCCGATCAGAGCTACCGTCTCCCCCGGCCCGGCCGTTGTCGTAGGAAACATGTTCGAATGAAACTATCTTCGGATTCTGATGGCTATCATCAGGTGAACGTCTTGTTGGGCATCTCGGGCTTGTCCGGTTTACGACCTCACCGCGGTGATCACTTGCTCGACCCTCTCGTGATTCGCCCTGGATGGTGGTTCGATCATAACCACTTCCATCCATCTACTTGCCCCACATTCCGGCGTGACTTATCCGGTGCCCCGGATTATCACATGCAAAAAGTCAGAATGTTCGAAAAATCTAGAAAGTCCTAGTGCTGTTCCAATGGAATTTGTCGTATTGGTTATTGACCATTGCCAGCGTGGAAACCTTTACAGTATCATGTCTAAACATCATGAACTAGACCACTATATGACAAAAATGGTTATTTTGATAAGCTTTGTGTGGCCCGGGAAAGTTTTACCGGGGCCCCACGGTGGGCGCCAATGTTCTTGCAGGAAAAACTATATATATGATTTTAAGGGATTCGGAGGCTCATACGAAGGATGCATGGCCTCCAAGCTACCGGTCTAGCTTACCCCGCTGTTGGGAGCCCTTATAGATAGAGTAGATACCTCCTCTTTAGTGTGTAGTTTAGAGAGGGAATGAGAGAATGCCCTTTTTCCATGGCTCTGAGGCCTCTCTTATAGCATAGCTGCCACTAATGATCATAATGGTGTAACCGTCTATTTAATACATGAAACCGTTACTTAATGATTCGTAACGTTCGTAACCGATCCATAAATAGCGTAACAGAGACCAATCCAACCCTCCTAGCTCGGATAGAGGTCCGGTCATATCCGGGATCCGGTCTCTTATCCGAATTCCGGGAACTATGTCGGATAAGCGTCTCATAGCCACAGTCCGAGATCCATCCCGGATGTCTACAAACCCTTCCTCCGGTCTTATATCTCGGCTGGGAAATTTATGCATGATCAAGGTTAACTTTGTTTAACCCTAATTTGTTATGTTGCAAAGACCAAGTCTTTAGGTTAAATTTGGTTAACCCTAGCTATATTTGTGGAAGCCCAAGATGAAGTCTATACTACTTCTATATTATCTAACCAACCCTTATGTTGTTTGTTGCGCTTTTGAAAAAAAAAGTAGGTAGATTTTAATTGTGTTATTAGTGATTCTTGTGAGCCAAGAAATTATCTTTTGATAAGTGCCTTGGAGTAGGATTTTGTTGTAAGGGTAGTTTGTCACTCAAAGCTTTGAAGCACGAGTGTTATGTCTCTTGATTTAAAGCTTTGAAGGAAAATCAAGCATGTGTATTGAAGAATGTCTTCACAATTCTATTAATCATTAGATTAGTATCACTGTTGTGATTGAGGGGGAGTGAGTAGGAACTCAGGTCTAAGTAGGACTTAGATTGAAGTTGCATTGGGTAGGTCTTAAGTGAAGGAGATAAACTGTTGGTTTATTCCAGAATTAATGCATCTTATAGTGAATTTCCTCCCTGGCTTGGTAGCCCCCAGATGTAGGTGTAGTTACACACTGAACTAGGTTAACAATTGATTGTTTTCTTTACTATTTTTTTAATTTATTATTTAGATTGTTAAACAGTTTGTCAGATACCTTTGTCATAACATTCACTTTGACATTAAGTATCTGTTGCTAGAATTTCAAACTTCATCATACCCAACTTAACATTATTAGGAGTATTCTCGCATACCAAGGTCAAATCTATTAACCGTTCTACTAAATCCAATTCATGCACCATTAACATCGACATATGCAAAGAATTCCTACTTAACGCATCTGCAACAACGTTTGTCTTACCAGGATAGTAATTCAAACCAAAATCATAATCTTTTAGAAATTCTAACCATCTTCTTTGCCTCATATTGAGCTCTTTCTGATCGAAGAGATACTTCAGACTCTTATGGTCGCTGAATACCTCAAATCGAGATCCACACAAATAATGCCTCCACAATTTCAAAACAAATACCACAGCTGCTAGCTCTAAATCATGATTCGGATAATTCCTTTCATGATTCTTCAACTGCCTTAAAGCATAAGCCACTACCTGCTTAACCTGCATCAAAACACCACCTAAACCCATCAATGAAGCATCACAATACACAACAAAAGACTCTGCCGTATTCGACAAAATCAAAATCGGAGCACTAGTCAGTCTCTTCTTCAATGCTTGGAAATCCTTTCTCACATTCAGAATCCCAAACAAACATTTGCCCCTTTCTTGTCAATTTCGTCAACGGCAAAGCTAACTTCGAAAATCCTTCAATAAACTTTCTATAGTAACCTGCAAAACCAAGAAAACTACGGATTCAGAAGCATTCTTTGGCGCTTCCCACCGAGATACCGCTTCTACCTTCATAGGATCAACAACAATACCATTCTTGGAAATCACATGACCAAGAAAGCTTACTTCACTCAACCAGAATTCACACTTGGACAACTTCGCATAGAGCTTCTTCTCCTTCAACAACTCCAGCACAATCCTAAGATGTTCTGCATGCTCTTCATCATTCTTTGAGTAAATTAGGATATCATCAATAAAGACTACCACAAACTTATCAAGATATGGATGAAATATCCTGTTCATATACTCCATGAAAACATCATGTGCATTAGTAACTCCAAACAGCACAACAGAATACTCATAATGTCTATACCTCATTCTAAATGCAGTCTTCTGAAAATCTTTCGTCTTCACACGAATCTGATGATATCCAGACCTCAAATCAATTTTACTAAACACACAAGCCCCAACCAGTTGATCCATCAAATCATCAATCCTTGGAAATGGATACCGATTCTTGATTGTGACCTTATTCAATTGCCTATAATTAACACACGGTCTCATCGAACCTTCTTTCTTCTTAACCAACAACACATGATAACCCCACAGAGAAACACTAGGACGGATAAACTTTTTCTCAAGTAATTCCTCCAATTGCTACTTCAACTCAGACAGTTCGGATGCCAATATGCGATACAGCGCCATCGACATCGGACTAGTTCCAGGAATCAAATCTATAGCAAATTCCACTTCCCTCTCAGGTGGCAATTCACTAACATCTTCGGGAAAAACTTCTGGAAATTCATTCACAACGGTTAATTCACTACTCTTAGCCTTTTCCCTTCACTTCCATCGAAGAATACCACATAAACACTACCGCACCATCATTAACAGCTGCGCAACTCTTATCATCCATCTTAATTCATTATCCTTATTACAGTCTTCGTCAACTCATATGGTTCACAAGCTTCTACCAAACTTCATTCATATTCATCACTTTATACCCCATTTAGATAGCAAGAGAATTGTATAACATCTAATACGATTTCGTATACTATCAACAAGAGATTAAGGGTGATCAAGTCCTCAATTTGTCAATAGACATCCGATAATCATACTGGAGTATAAACCATCATTACCAACACTTTCTGTTCTCAGAATCGTACTCGCCTTTTTGCACTTCCAACTATGACTCACGGTCCAAACTATTCCAACAACTCTAACCACTCTAGCACTGTCTTCTCAAGCAGTACCTCGTACCAATGACTTACAATTGGAACATATCCGGGAAGCATCTCTTCTCCCCCACTTAGTTTCACATGACTCCTGCAATAAGCAATTAGAAAACAAGTACCGACAGTGTGGTACACACTTGTCGCGTACAAAGGGATAATGGCACTAAGACACTGGTCACAACGACCGACTATGCTCTGATACCACTATTGTAACACCCTTCTAAAATACACCGCGAATTATCATATTATATTTCAGAGTTAACATGTAATAAGGGATGTCACAATTTATTTTTCAAAATGTAATTAACCAAAACAGTTGTCATGCATTACCGAGGAACATATACATCCATAATCAGAAAATAACATGTTTTACACAGCGGAATTAAATCGAAACTAGGATAATTTCAAAACAACAATGATCCAAAATAATCTCAAATAAATCAACAGAGTTTCATTAGCACTCTAATCCAATCATTCACCAGTGTTACAACTACCAGAGCATGACATTGAAACGCGGATAAACTAAATGCATAGCTCACCAACTCCTAAGCAGCTAAGACTTTAATCTAAAATCATCAAAGTAAGGGTGAGACTTCATCATAATTAGAATGCATTATAAGTTCATCAAAAGCAATAAAATATTAGAAAATATCAGTCCACCTGTTCTATATCATGCTATACACATATTAGAAACATTAGTTACAAGCAAACCACACTCAAACGTAAAACACGAATTCAAAAAAAAAGTGCAAATCAGAACAGTATGTATGGCATGATTCAACGTGTTATGGTCATGTATAATGATGCTTACTTACTCAGACTTACCTCAGGGGCACGATGAAATGCTTAAACGTGACTAAAAGTGGCTAGAAAATAGAACACGAATTTGCCAACTTCTTGGAATTTTTGAGAATTTTTAGGGTTTCTGTGGAGGCAAGGGTTTCGTGTAAGAGGCTGGAAAATCGTCCCTTTGTCTTGTGAAGATGTTAAGTATATATAGATGAGTGGAAATAGGTCAAGGCTTTAAGAGAAAATATTTTCTTTAAATGGAGAATATTTGATTGGAAATTTGCATGAAATCTTTCAAAACTTGGCTCAATCTTTCCCTTAATCTTCTTGCACGAAATTGACAGCTCTTCTGGGCTTCCTTGATCCTCAAGACATGCAAAAATCAAGCCCATCTTGCATTAATAATTATCTTTGTATTTTATTTAATTAAATTTGAATTTAAGCCATTTAATTCAAAAATAAATAAATAAAAAAGATAAGAGGCGCGGCATGAAGCATAGTGGTCATGGATAATATTATAATCAAGTTTGGATCATAAAATCTAAGGCCCATTTGAAAAATATTTGCTTTTTCTAGGTATTTTTCTTCATGCACCTCCTAAAAAATGCTCAACTTGCACAACTTATATCTTACTCAATTTTTAACATTTTTGGGTGTTCTTGGACTTTTTAGAAAGCTCAAGATGTCTTATAAACATCCCTTTTGGTTTCATCTTCATTGAAGTTTCCATGCTCATGAACACGTTATTGCACAAATATGACTTTTTGTTGACTTTTTAAAATGACCTGTAATGTTTTGATCCATAACTTCCAAATGAAGCATTTCCAGCCCAAGCTTGTGAGACACCAAGTTGTAGAGAATTGAATTCTCTTCAAAATGAGCTTTGTTGGAAAACTTTCTGATAAAGTATGTGAAAGTTATGCCCGGTCAAAGTTCTGTTGACTTTTGTCTGAAGGACCCTAGCTTAGAAACTTTGACTTTTGATCAAATCTTGGCTTTTCTTGATGAATCATGATCAACCTTTGATCAAATGATGAATATCACTTCAAAATATTGATATTGACCAAAAATTATGAAGTTTGACTATATGTTGACCACAATTGACTTTTTGTCCAATACAATTGATTTTCAACCATCTGAGCAATTGGATGAGCAATTTTGACTTATAAGGCTTGAAATTTGACATGGTGATCCCTTGAAGCATATGATGAGGTATGATGACCACTTGAAGCATTGGAAATCCATCTTGACTTGAGAAGAGCAAAACCCTAGTTTGGATTGATTGCTTAAGAGAGGGTTTGTCTGAGCAACCCTTGTGGAATCTTTGAGTATGAAGTGGTTGATTGTATTGAGAAATAGGAGGGAAACTTTTGGGGTATAACACCACCCTAATCAGCATAATCAGATATGCTTCATACACAAGTCATAAACATACATCATACACAAACAACAGACTATAACACTGGAATCCATCCTAACATGTTATAATCTAAACAAATACGATGCAAACTCTATGCATGTGGTACCGACAGTGAACTAAATTCACACACTGTTCCATTCCAACTCGGACACAACGTTAATCCACGATTCGCCCATACCTCATTCGAACGTGAATCCAACCTCACCACCACTAATCAACTGGGTACGGGTATTGGCAATACAAGTCAAATTCCACACAATGGGAATTAACTCCAACATAATGTATATGCGTGCACATCATAAAGCATGCAACATTCAACACAGGTTATGACCACATCAGACATCATAAACCATCATCAACCACAACATGATATCATCACCTATAATGAAATAAATCATCACAAAGCATAAATATGCCAAACACTTACCCTTTAATTAGTAAGACTATCACCAGTATATACAACAACAACTGAGATCAACAACTACCAAGTATATACAACATCAACAACAACACATGATATCAACAAGCATCATGAATATACAACATCGAAAACAACACATGATATCAATACAATCATGAATAAATAGCAGGAAAACAGCATACAAGCTTCATTCCACGTTCAACCTGTCAGAACAATCCTATACTCATTCATCCACCATTCCCATAACACCCATTGTTCACCAATCGGAAAAACAGCTCTTTTCAAAATAAAATCCATTAACTATAATTTTATTTATTTTATAAAATAGAGTATTTAATTTAAGAAACAACGTCCAAAACGGTGACTAAAACAGACTTACGGTTTGAAAGTTATGAATTTTTAAAGTTTAGTATTTTTCAAAAAGTAACAATGGGAATGGGTTCCTCCAAATGAGGAACCGGTTCCTGCTAAAAATGTCATTTTCATGTGTAAAATTTTCACTGGGAACTCGGTTCCTCCCCAGGAGTAACTGGTTCCTGCAGACCTAGAATCCTCCTTCTCTGGATTTTGTACCAGGAACCCGGTTCCTCCCACATGGGAACCGGTTCCCGCGACCTACAGTAGCAAAAATGCATATCTTTGACAACAACATGTTTCCAAACTCAATTCTTATCATTCCCAATCGAGCCCATACATCCCAAGGCAGTAGAATCAATCAAATAACAGCAGTAACATGCAATATAACACATTCCAATCATCCCTAACAATCCTATATCATGCAATTGGTTCAATTCCACACAATTCAACAATATTAGGGACAAATTCTACAAACCTTGAAAATCCTAAATTGGGATTTCTAACATGTTAATCAATCCTATTGATTATCAAAACTCATAAGGCATAACAATCTGAGAAAATCACCCCTTACCTTAAGGATTCGTCGGATTCTGACACTCTTGGTTTTTCTCCTTCCTTCTGCTCTTCTCACTTTCCCGTATAATGTTTTTCTCCAAAAATAAATCCCAATTCTATTTTCCTCCTTTTATTCCTTTTATTATTATTAATCTATAATAATAATAAACCAATAATCCAACCTTATTATTTAATTAAATAAATCCCAAAAATACTAAAACTCTATTTTAATTAAATAAATAATTAAAATTCCGTTTATTTAATATTTTGGAAATATTGGGGTGTCCCAACAAGAACCTTAACCTCAAACTTAACTAATTCTATAACTAGGTAGCCCTTATTTGTTTCTATTGAAATCTATAAATACATTCATCTGTATACCATTCCATCAAATAAAATTAGAAACAACTAAGTCTAAGTTAACCCGGTTATCAGCACAATGATTATCTTCTCTGTAAATATGAATAGTAAAAAAAATTGATGTTTTTCATCTGATACATACAATTTACGCATTTATTTCTTAAGCTCCAAGGCACTGTAGAAGAATCGTTACAAGCGCGAACCCCTAATTAGGAGTCAGTCTCCAACCAAACATTACACCAATTTTGAGAAAGTAAATTATATGGTCAAAATGGCTCCCATGAGTTCTGCAAAAATGCATTCTCCGATCCAAGATTACAAGAAAAGCTACCAATAAGATCACTATTATTGTTTCTGAAAATTACTCCACAAGCAGCCCGATTGCGACGGACACCACAACACCTCTTTGATGACTTGGATTTTAGGAGGTTGAACTTGAACCAAGAACTTCTTCAAAAGAACAAAATAATGAATAGAGGAGCTTGCACAACAAAAAGAAATTTTACTTGCTAGAGAAGAAAGAGACAAAATGGAAGCAAAAGAAGACCACAGCAGAATCTTAAGCTGCTAGAAATGGGCATGGTTTATGGCTTTCTAAATGCAGATTATCGAGATCACCACTGCCGATTTAATAACTACCTTAAGCTGGTTCGATCCATTTAAATCCATGACAAACAATCATTAATGCTACGAATAAGAGGACTTGTGTGTCCAAAATATTTTGCAATCAATACCAAATATGTCTAGCATAGCTACAACTAAAAAATAAATGAGCCAAGCTTTCTTGCTCACATAAACATAAACTGCAAACAAAAGGCAAACAGAACGTCATTATGGCCATCAAGTCATCAATGGAAAATCTCACATAAATAAGCCTCCAAAAGAGAAGAGATTTAGATGGAAGGATAAAAGAGTTCCAAATGAGTTTTCCCCTGGCAGTGGATTGATTATCGCGAGTTATATGGCCATAAGCAGCCTTAATAGTATGTTGACCGTTATCCGACAACTTCCACAAATTCAAATCAACCATATGATTATTCACATAAACCTTTATGATGCGCTGCGGTAAATCTGGACAGAGTTGAACCAGACTTTGGGGAAGCAAGATGGAATTATCATGAATGATCTCCTTCAATTTAGTTTCCAGGGATAACTACAAATTTAAAGGAATTCCCATGATAAACATAAGAGTTTGGCCACAGCAGTTATCTCTCTAAAGATTTATATCTTCCCTGTTTCCCACCAACCAAATGGAATTCTCATTTAGAACACTCATAAAAGATTTACGGCCAGTCCAAATAGATGAAAAAAACATGATACTTTACCTTTCTACCACTCTTAAGAACCTTTCCTTTCAACATGATGGCCCAATCCTCAATAACATTGTCAATACACCACCATTTATGCAAGTCAGTGGCCTCGTTAGTAGCTTTGAGCGATCTAAGACCCACACCGTCATCCTTGTAATATTTGCAACAATGCTTCCAAGAAACAGTTACCAACTTCCTATTTTGAATATCGACGCTCCAAATAAAGTTCATGCATTATGCATCAATATTATTTATTATGCTAAGAGGCCAATAATACACCATCATCGAGTACATCATCATGTTATGAATCACTAATCTAACCAGCTATAGACAAAAGTCTAGCCTTTCAGGCAACAAGATAACTGTAACATAGTGGGATAACTGACTTGTTTGTTTTGGGTTTTATCGTACATGTTGCGGTTAGCAAGAGTCACCATCGACTTTTCTTTTATCCAATAAAGAAAAAGTGAAAAGAACAGGAAAGACCTTTTGTTAGATTCTGAGTTCGAGAGGTAATTATGAAAAGGGAAGGTATTAGCACCCTTTCCATCCATAGTTATCTACGGGCTCTTAATTGCTTAGCTCACTTTTTGAAAACTCGCTTTTTGTGTGTATGTGATTTTTAAAAGTATTTTTCTTTGACTTCATAATGATTCTTTTATCAGTCCTCAAGAATGTATAGAAGTATTTGAAAATATTTTTTTTGAAAAGTGTAACTTTGTAATGATTCTCGTATGAATGTATACAAAGTGTTTGTTTGAAAGTATTTTTGAAAAGAGTGAGAGGTGTGAAAAATATTTTTTGATTGGATTGGAGCAAGCAATTAAAAGTCTTATTACCTACTAAGAAGGTCGTTCTTGTTATTTTCCTTCTCCTTTAGGATAGCGTTATCCATACCATTAGTTGGTAGGTAACTCTATCCGTTAGATGTGAAGGGACCTACGTAGGGTCATCGTATGGTCATTGAAGGCAACATTGTAAGGATACCTTAGCAATTCGTAGGGACGATCATCACTTATTCGTAGGCAATAACCGAGGGACGGGATCATATATTCGTAGGCAACATCGAGGGTCATCGAGGGTCTATGATCTTTGTGATGATTTTTGAATCGAGGGACTTTTGCTAATGGTACCCTTACGTTCGAGGGACATGACCATTGTTTATTTGTAAGGCAACAAGAGAGATTACCCTAGAGGGTGCAAGTATGAAAAGTGTGTTCAATTCAGATATGTTATCTTTGAATTTAGAGTTATCTACAATTGATTTTAGTCTTGCCATACAATCCTATAAGCCATACATCTAAGCAGTTTATATGCAGTTATATAGAGTGCGAAAAGTAAATGCGAAAAAGTAAACCTACGCTATAACAAGGTGTGATGACTGGTTTTTTTCATCGGTTATTTTAAAACAATAAAGTCGCCACCTAATTTTATTTGTTCTAAAAAGAACGGGAAAATATAGATAAAACCCCACGGACGCGGATAAGGCGGTCTACGAGACCAAAAGACATGGAATCGGGAGTCGGTTATGCAAGGGGAAGGTATTAGCACCCCTCACATCCATCGTACTCGATGGGATCCGTTTAGCTAAGTGTGTGTGTATATTCGCTAATTTCTAAGTTATAATTGAGAAATAAAAGAAGCGGAGTTTGTTTATTATTATTTTGAGTTTGCCGTGGTTTCAAAACCTTGTGCCTACGTATTCCCTTGTGCAATGGGAAAGTCAAAACTCCGTAGTTCTTCTCGAAAAGGTTTAGGTTGGTTGTGTTGATTTTATAAGAAAAATTGTGCATTTAGACATTTCAAATGTTCGAATCGACTAATAGTTTAATCGGAAATTATCAAATAAAAATTATCAATGCATAATAATTATTTAATACAAATTATCACATTTATTTGCAAATAAATAAATAAAAGGAAATAAGTTAAAGGTTAGAAATAGGCCTGTTATGCTGAAGCATTCTGGGGGGTGTGAGAAAGCAATTTGTTCTGGCCCAACAAGACAAAGCCCAAACTCCACAATCCAGTGTGAACAACTTTATAAAATCCACCGTGAACCTCCATCAAGGCGCGTTGGATCTGAGTGTGATGAGGGGGATGATAAACCGACGGTGATATGGAGTTTGATGTTGATCAGAAGGCTGACGGAGTGAGACGCGCCATAGGACCAGCAGGGTGCATCTTATTGTATCACAACATGATATAACTTAAGAGGTGGTGACATGTGTCACCTCCCAAACAAAACAACAAAGTTAAGATTAACAAATATTAATTAAAAGAAAAAAACATAATTAGGCCATAAGACCTAAACGCTCTTTCTCTCTCTACGCTTGAGCTCTCACCTCTCTCTTGTCTCTCCGCTTGGAACCTCGCCGGAAAAAGCATAGGGCAGCCGCGCCGAAAATGGCCTCACGGCGGTGGTGTGGCCCAGAAACCCAATTTTTTTGCATTTTTCGCTTCATCCCTCTCTTCTAATTACTAATCCACTATTGATTTTCTCTGATTTTCGCAGATTGGCCCTAGATCTAAAGAGGGAGGAACGAAACCCTAGTTCTATTTACGTGAGATCGGCGCTATCAGAGGGAAACTAAATGATGAAAATGTGACATGCAAAGAGATAAAGAACTATGGTGATGATTTGGATACCTAACGGCGGCGGACAACGGTTTACGACCGCAACCCCAGTGAGATTTACGACCGCAACCCCAGTGAGATCTTTCTATTTACCTTTTTCTGCTTTGTTGCCTCATTTCTTTCGCTTTTCTGAAGGGATTAGGAGGTAGGAACGTGATGATTTTATTTAGGGTTTTCATTTCTCTGTGTTTGATGATACGATTGCCTCTTGTGGTTGTTAGGGTTTCATGAACAGTGGTCCTTTTATATATGATGCTGGGGAATTAGGGTTTCTGATTGCTTATGGACTTAGACTTAGAGATGTTGTTTTGTTTTTTCTGTTGCTGGACTTTATGATTTTTTTCCGTGAAAAAGAAGGCCTACGAAAATTATTGCTGGATCCAGTTACTTCTGAAAACAGGCCTGTTGTGTTTGCTATTGGGCTTGAACAAACTGATTTCCTAAAGTCTTGGCATTTTTGTATCTGTCTTCTGAATTATGTATGCTGGATTTCTGAAAAACAATGTTATTTTGGGCTTTGGTCAATTCTGACTTTGTCTGCTCTGCTATACTGACATGTGAATCTGGTTATTGGGCTAAAACTTTGAACTTGTGCTTGTTGCTGGCTTACTTTTTATTATTGTAACTATGATGATTTTGAGTTACACCTCCCTATTGTGAACCAAAATTATTTGTGATTTGCAATAGGCGTGTCTTTAGTCAATGATTCAAAATTTGGATTTTGTAAGAGGCTGGTGCGAATTTATGTATTATCCTGTTAACTATGATGATGCTTCTGAGTTTTTCTTCTCTTTGTGAACCAACTCTGTTGCGATTTGTAAAGAGACCCTAGGCCAATGATCGAAATACAATTCCAATTGTATGAGGCTTTATTTGTTGCTTGAACATGATTTGAAAATCCTCCCTGTATTCTGATTCTTACCATAATCCCTAATGATGAGATCCTAAAAGAAATTGTGTAAAACCTTGTGTACTTAATGCTGCCAATTGCTTGCTAACCATTCTTTTCTTTGTTTTCATGTATGGCTGATGGCATGGAGATGGCAAGGCTTAGCATAATTTGGAGAAGCTTGGAGAAGAAAAAGAATACATCTTGAAGGGAACGTGAAGACCTCACTAGCCAAATTAGGGCTTAGAATTCTCTTGATTAAGTTCTTGTAAAAGATAGGCTAGCAATTGCTCGGAACCTTGTTGAATTTGTAAAACTTTGGAGTTTTGAACTTGTACAACTTTGTAACTCGGATGTAATCCGCTTGCTCACAATTTATGCACTCTTGAAACTTGAATGGAATCATGACTATGTGTTATATGCGAACTTTGAATTTAATCTTGGCTCCTAAACTTTGAATTTAATCATGACTATGTGTTTTTTTCTGCTTATTTGCCATAATGCTTGTAATAAAAAAAACAAGTTGAATCTTGAAAGAATATTTGAAAAACACATCTACATTTTGTGTGAAACTTGAAGGGTTCTTGGATTAGTACTTGAGTGAATACCAATTGAATCATGATTCTAAATCAAATTCAAATTAACCTCAATGAACAAGAACAAACGCTCATGTAACTACAACGAACCCTTAAATCAATTAAACTGAATCTTAAACTCAAAAATAATTATGATTCATCTTAATGATATAAACATAAGATGTCTTGATCACAATCCCATTCTTCATGCCAAAAATCATTTTAAACAAAACAAGGTTTCTTGAACTGATGATTAACTTCCATATATTTCTTATGATAATACTAACACAAGAAGAGTTATATTAGCAAAATCTCTTAAATGATGATGAAACTTCTGACAAGGAGTAATGATGTATTGATTAGACAGAAACTTGTAATGAACGAACAAAACCATATTTTCGGTCAACTTCAGGTGATGCAATGATCTTATGAGAAATATAAGGAAATAAAGTCCTAATCTTGTGCACTGACGAAATTCAAAGGAGTGTATTCCTTAAAGAAGGGATGCCTCATGATCACTCCTCACAACTACAAACCCCAAAAATTCAATGCCTAAAGATAAAACACTGAGCTTAGGAGGGTAAATTTTGGGGTGCGACACAAGACTTTGGAACAGATACATAATAAGAGGTGCGGAAAAGTAAATGTGCGAGAAAAGTAAATCTACGCTATTACAAAAATATCCTTGCGACCTATACATTGATTTCTAGAATTTAAAATGCGAAATAAATAAATAGACAGTAGAAAAAATATTCTAAGTGTTAGGAAAACGTATTTTTGAATAAAACCCAACATTTCTTCAATGTGTATCGTTTTTGGTAAAGGTGGTGAAGGAAATGGTTTACTAATGCAATCACCTTTGAAAACACTTTTTTCAAGATTTTGAATTTGGAGAATTCAAAAAAAGTTTGTCAACATTTTAGATATAGAAAGGAGATTGCATCGTTGAATTTTCACCTAATGTTGGTTTGACCTTCTTAGCAACACCCTTTGTTTTTACCCATTGTGATAGTGGTTTCAAATATGTGGTTCCTTGATAGAAAATCTTCCTCGATTTCTCTTTGATTTGGAGTTTCATGTTGTCATTGACTTTAAAAAATCTCTATTGAATCACTTCCCATTCAGTTAAGATAGTTATATTTGAGTTATTGTCCTTCATCACACCATCATCATCAAAACATAATCTTTTCCAAAGGGTGTAAACCTTACCCATTCGTGTTGAACCATCAAGTTTCATCATCCTTGAAATTAAACAAGCACGTGCAAGACTATATGTATTCCTTAGTGTACAATCACACTTAAAGCTATATGAATTTACTTTCCTAACTCGTTTGGCTTTGTGATAAATAAAATTTAATCTCGCTTGAGATATATTGTCCACCAACTGTGAATAATGATTGTTGTATCTGAATATGTATTTGAATAAGGTAATGTTATAACCAAGTGATGTTTGAATCTCATTATGCTGATTTTGGACCACTTATTTCATAGAATCTCAATCTCTACATAAATCACTTTTACTATTCATCGACCAATTCTTCAATGTAGTATGGGGCAGATTTAACTATGTTAGTTGTTGTATTTCTAAAGTGTCTAATTTGATCTATCCAAGTACAATTAATTTTCTCCTTCACATGGTCTAGAATTATACTTCAAACACATTTCAAGAAATACAAATATTTTTCTAACACACTCCTAAAATGTATTTCAGATTTAGCATATAACTTTTTCTTAAAAGAATTTATTTTAACATTTCAATCATCCAACCCTTAAGGGTTGGTCTAGTGGTGGAGGCTTGGGTCTTGAGAGTGTTCTCCTCTCAAGGTCCTGAGTTCGAATCCCCCGCAAGTGGATGGTGGGATTGGTCTCTCTTGGATTAGTCGGTCGCAAGGCCGAATACCAAGATTTCCAAAAAAAACATTTCAATCATCCACTATGTTTTCCAATATCACACTAGCTTTGACAATTTTCACATCCTCATACTTTATTTGTTTGGTCCCTACCATAGGCTTAAGTTTACTTCTCACATTCTTTGTTATGTGATACCATATGCTTAAGTTTACTTCTCACATTCTTTGTTATGTGATACCTATGATTCATTAGTACAGTATCGTGATCGGTGACAATGACCTTGGGCGTGTTTTTTGGTCCTTCAACATAGTATGGCACACTTCTAAAGTCCAAGTCACAATGTCATCTTTTCAACTTTCAAAAAATGCAAACTCAATTGATAAAGTCTTTCCCGTAGAAGTAACATAGACAATTTCTAATACTCGAAGTTTGTACTTGTTGGTCTTATATATACTAAATAATTTCTTAAGTTAAAAAATATCATAGAAATCTAGCTCAACGTGATCTGTGGTTGCAGTACAAGGATCATTAACAGGAAAGAGCAACAGTTTACACATGTCAGTCACAGCCATACCAGAAAACTGAGAGGAAACCATTTTTCACCACTTAAGGAACAAAGGATCTAATCTCTAACGCAAACTATTCAAAGAGCTAAGTATCAATGAGAAACAATAATAAAAATAAGACACGAGATTTAGGCATCATCCGAGTTTTTACTCTCCTGACAAGACCCTTCTAAAAACATTAGTTTGAACCTAGGAAACATCATTCAGCTTGCATATTCATACATGGATAGTTAATTTTGTTGGTACTTAAGATCAATTGTTCTGCTAAAAGTACAATCGTCACATAGAGATAAAGAGAGAAAGCATACCAATCTAGAAACATTCTTCCAGAAATTGGGACTAGGTTTGACAGTAAAGTAAGTTGTTTGAAAACTTTTACTCATCCAACACAGTTGGACAGAGTGGTCAAGAATGGACTAACCATCAAATAAAATGTGTCTTCCACACACACAAATAAACAATCACCTACTGTCACAACTCAAGTATAATGGTTGTTCCTAACCCGTCACATTACATTGCACATAAGGAAAAACACCAAAGTAGATTTTTACAAAAGAACAACCACTAACATTTGATTACTACATAAAAGGATCTAATGCCATGCTCACACAATTCACACAAATAAACTATTTTGTTCTTGTCTCTTTTTGCATTTCAGTATTACATTGGAAACTTTTCCTTCCTAATACTATGACAACTAGTCCACTAGAAGATTTCTCACATGATTTCACGTCTTTAATCTATGATATAAACACCTCCAAAATCAATGTAACCAAACACAAATATGATTAAAAAAATACACCCTTAATCTAATATAAGAGAATCCAAGCACAAAAGAAACAAACTCTTTTGTTACCTTCAAACTTAGTCTTCGGTTATCAACCTTTGAAAAATGAAAATATACACAGTACAAAAGGATAAAAGGATTGTACTTATTGTATTGCATCCACAACAGTTTAAAATGTATTATAAGAATAAGAACTCATTATAATAGTTAGCTATGGTTTGAAATTGCATGATATGTAACAGAATTATATAAGTATTAATGGATTGTACCTCTTCTTCCAGTCACAATTCTCTGTTGATAAAGAATACCGTCAGATAGCAACTTCCAAGTCTGTTGCCAAACATGTCGCGGTCGATTAACAGTACCGGACAACAGCATCGTGACAAATAGCTTCCTCAAAAAATTGTCAAAACCCCAATCTTTGGCATCATTTATGGCTGCAACATATTCCTTATCATCATTAAGAAATCCCATCTCAAAGCATGCATCTCTAAAACTGTCACGAACTACTCCACCAACCTTTTTTATATCCTCATAGCAAGTCGGTCCCTTGACAACCGTCAACATCATTATAAGGTAATAGAGTTCACCACTGCTAGGAGGAACCCAAATTAACCAGCCAATCGTACGACCTCTTTTGCGAGGTCTCCATAAACGGTATCTTTTATCGTAAACAAACTTGGAAAGAAAGGCAGTGTATGTTAAACTCTTTGCATCTTCGTATTTTTTGTTTGCCTCCATCCAAGCTGTAAACATTGATTCCTTTACAGTTGGTTTTTCAAGAACATCGTCTATGAAGTCATAATCAGTGTAGTAAACGGGACTTTCGCCCTCTAGATGAAAATACAACCTTTCAACAGAAGGAGATCTACCATGGATAGGATATGAAAAATCCTCCAACACACCTCACTTGGGGAAACGTACCTGCAATCAAGGTATTGTTTGATTTCATCAACCTCTCTAACAATTGTACTTCCGTCTGATTCGGTCCGAACAACAACTGCAGTTATTCTATCATAACCTTTGTTAATATACTTGAATAAGTACTTGACTGAAGTACCTTGATTACACCATTCCATATTAATGTGCGCCTGATATTTCTTTAGCAGATATGCATTATAAGGAACTACATACCTATTATCAAGAACAATATTCCTTTTCAAAACAGTAATGCCAATATTCCTTCTCCGGTAGACGGGATATCCATCTTGATCGACAATGGTTTGAGGCTGCCAATTTGAGTTTACAAACCACAAGAAACTTGTAGAACATGATCAAAGGAATAAGGTGAGACCTAGACGATATCCCTTCCAACAAGTTCAAGTCTCTGAGTTTGATGCTGCTGCAATTACAATTCAAAAGATCTTAAACAAACTATATTAATGCAAACAACAATACCTATGTAGTATATGCTATAAAAATAGAGAATCCAATTGTATTGTTAGGAAGACAAGAAGAATAATATATTTCCTCAATTATCTCAGCCTTGTAATGTATATTTTCTCATATACTAAATAATTTCTTAAGTTAAAAAATATCATAGAAATATAGCTCAGCGTGATCTGTGGTTGCAGTACAAGGATCATTAACAGGAAAGAGCAACAGTTTACACATGTCAGTCACAGTCATACCAGAAAACTGAGAGGAAACCATTTTTCACCACTTAAGGAACAAAGGATCTAATCTCTAACGCAAACTATTCAAAGAGCTAAGTATCAATGAGAAACAATAATAAAAATAAGACATGAGATTTAGGCATCATCCGGGTTTTTACTTTCCTGACAAGACCCTTCTAAAAACATTAGTTTGAACCTAGGAAACATCATTCAGCTTGCATATTCATACATGGATAGTTAATTTTGTTGGTACTTAAGATCAATTGTTCTGCTAAAAGTACAATCGTCACATAGAGATAAAGAGAGAAAGCATACCAATCTAGAAACATTCTTCCAGAAATTGGGACTAGGTTTGACAGTAAAGTTAGCTGTTTGAAAACTTTTACTCATCCAACACAGTTGGACAGAGTGGTCAAGAATGGACTAACCATCAAATAAAATGTGTCTTCCACACACACAAATAAACAATCACCTACTGTCACAACTCAAGTATAATGGTTGTTCCTAACCCGTCACATTACATTGCACATAAGGAAAAACACCAAAGTAGATTTTTACAAAAGAACAACCACTAACATTTGATTGCTACATAAAAGGATCTAATGCCATGCTCACACAATTCACACAAATAAACTATTTTGTTCTTGTCTCTTTTTGCATTTCAGTATTACATTGGAAACTTTTCCTTCCTAATACTATGACAACTAGTCCACTAGAAGATTTCTCACATGATTTCACGTCTTTAATCTATGATATAAACACCTTCAAAATCAATGTAACCAAACACAAATATGATTAAAAAAAATACACCCTTAATCTAATATAAGAGAATCCAAGCACAAAAGAAACAAACTCTTTTGTTACCTTCAAACTTAGTCTTCGGTTATCAACCTTTGAAGAATGAAAATGAACACAGTACAAAGGAGATGGCTAAAAAAGCTGAATTGGAGCGGAACTAGAGTTTAACCTTTCGTGAAATCTACAATTGTTGAACTAGAGTGAAACTAGAGTTGAACCTTAACAATTTGGGAATTTAGGGTTCTTCATCTTTGGAGCTTCAACGATTTAATTTGGGAATTTAGGGTTTGGTTTTCAATCAGTTCTCAAAGATGAAAATGTTTTGGTTTCACAAAGATGAAAGAGAAGCACAATATTCAATTTTCAATTTTTGATATTTGGTTAATTTTAATGGTTCAGTTCTAATTTTGGTGTATGTTTAGTTTGTTTTAATTTGCTTCAATTCTAGAACCATTAGTAAAATTAACGGTTCGGTTTACTACCCACATATAATGATTTGTTCTTTTAACTTCATGTCAGTTCAATGTAGTGGTTCAGTTTGGTTCATGGATTTTTTGAGCACTCTAGTTACCACTAGAAAACCAACATAGAAAACAAATTTAACTAGCCAAAAAAATAAGAAAGGTGAATTGAAGGATTGAAAACAACTATAATCATTTATAAGTTTCTTATAAATAAATGAGGCAAAAGGTTCTGAAAACAATACCCAACCAATTTAGAACAAACAGAAAAACTAACAAAATTTCAAAATCCTACAACCAAAAACAATTTAGAACAAACAGAAAAACTAACAAAATTTCAAAATCCTACAACCAAAAACAAAACCCTAAGAATCTCTTCAATTATCAGTCAGCCTTAGCTGCATTAGCAGCAGCTTGTCCCCTAAGACGACCAGTCCTCTTAGCAGCATTAAGCCCAACCTTCTGTCCAGGAGGAGCACCACGGCTAACAGTACTAGCATGTCCAATATGCTGGTGGTTACCTCCTCCATGAGGATGTTCAACTGGATTCATAGCCACACCACGAACCTTAGGCCAACAGTTCCTCTTGACTCTAAATTTGTGGTAAGCATTACCGGCCTTAAGAAGCGGCTTCTCTGTTCTTCCTCCACCCGCAACTTGCCCAATCATCGCCCTGCAACCACTTGGAATAACCTTTTTTGCTCCAGATGGAAGCTTAACTCTGTCAGAAAATATTAACACCAAACATCAATAGAGAGAGAACCTTATATGAACCTTATGTGAAGACTAATAATGGAATTCAATTCAAATAATAAAAAATGAAAATCAAACAGAGAGAGAACAAGAACAAACCTAGAGGTATCATTATCAGGATTATGACTAATAACAATAGCATAATCACCAGAACACCTAGCAAAAGCACCACGATCACCAACATGGTGTTCAACGTTACAAATCACAGCTCCTTCAGGAATAGACCGAACAGGCAAGACATTACCAACAGCAAGAGTGGCTTTCTTCCCGCAATATATAGACTGCCCAGTGTATATTCCTTCGGCAGCAACGAAGAGTTCGTTCTGTTTCTTGTACCGGAATGGATGACGGAAGGTGACCTTGGCAAGAGGTGCACCGCGACCAGGGTCGTGGATGATGTCCGTGATTACTCCCTTGAGGTAACCGTTTCTTTCGCCGAAATCGAGACTGCGGAATTGGGCGGGGCCTTTACGGTGGTGGGTGTGGGATTTGAAGATTGATCCTGCACCCTTACGTTGTGCCCTGATGACCCTACCCATTCCGGCGGCAAAAATATGGGTGACGACATACTAAGGTTTTGGGTGTCATATATAGGACGCCTTTTTTGTTATGTTTTATTCGGTAAGCCCATGGGTTTTATGGAATTTAGTGGTATTGGGCTCAAACCTAAACAACAAAGATAATCTCTTGATAAACCTTTAAAAATCTCAAAATATTCTTAGAGATACATCTCCAAACGCATCAAAAATTACTTCAAATATGCATCTTCGAAAACACCATAAAAATGTTTTAGATATGGATATTTGAAACATCGGACATAATGGTTATCTTCATGAGTTGATCCAGGTAGACGTCCAGGAGCATTCGGTGTTATGATAGTGTGTGACAATGTGTAGAACAATATCATGTATCCCTCTACACATTGTCAAGTGATGTATGTCGACATTATTTTATACTCATCTGAGACCATATGATACTCATAATCCTGAAAGATGCCATCGAGTTCCCAACAGACAATGGTGTTTGGAGCAGCTTGAAAGGGTGATCTGGGTATGGTTTGCACATAGTCAAATTGTCAAATGCATCGCTTCAGAAGATATCTAACCATAGTGTTAGTCTCATATGTAAGTCACCCAAAGTATAATGAGATGAAGTTAAAGGGGACAATCTCCCTGTGATCCTCAAACGACGTCTAGTTGATGTCATCATGAACATTCCGATCAAGATACACTTAGAAAGACAACGTAGAATAATCTGAGCCAAAATATATTTAACACAATTCAGATATGCATCTCCAAAAAAAAATTGAACTTAAATTATGGGGTTTATTCGGAGATGCACATGTGAAAACCCTCGATCTTGACAAAAAGTTATTTCGGACATACATATCCGAATAAACCCATCTAAATGTAATGTGGTAAGTTTGGATATGCATATCCGAATTCTGGAGGTATTTTTGAGTTTTCTCCAAGGACCTCTAAGAAGGCATAAAAGTGCGTTAAGAAATTACCAAAAACAAATTAGATTAAGAGAATTTGCCACCTTCTCTCAGGTCTCTGGCGCTAAACCCCCTCCCTCTTCTCATTTTTCATTGTAGAGACATTTTTTCTCTAGAAATTTCTTTTTTCTTTCTATCCACACTTTGTTCCAATCAACCTTGTTCTAGTCAAGTTTGTTTCTTCCCCAACATTGTTCAAGTTTACTTTGTTCCTTCATCAACACTTTTTAGAGTAAATTACTCATTTAGCTTATTTTTAATTTTGATCAATATATTAGGTCAAATGAGTTAGTTTTAATGCATTATGTTGTATTACCATTTAGAATATGTAATGTGTAGGAGTTGTTTATATGATTTGGATGATTGGGATGAGTTCTGGATGGTTAGGATAAGTGTAGGAGATGTTGCTGCAAGTGAAGCAGAACACAAAGATTTTCGGACATGCATCTTCGAAATGGATCGTTTTAGGTTTTTGGAGATGCATCTTAAAATTCTTTCCATTCGGATGCACTAATCTATATTCTTATGTTTTTTCCAGGAAAATGGTTGGAAACCCTAATGAAATTCTGGCTGTCTAATCCCGGATGTCCTAAGAGATGTCAAGACACCGGATCCGACTTCAACACGCAAAAGCAAGATATACAGATAAAAGAAATAGTGTCGAAGGTAAATAGTACACATATATGTTTACCCAGTTTAATGACAACAACGCCTACATTTAGGGGCTACCATGTCGGGGACAAAATTAACTAGATAATATCAATTTGTAGACCACACAACAAACACACCAGTTTACAATCTATGGACTTAATCACCACCCTTTGCTAGCTTCTATCTAAAACACACCTAGGTATGACGCCCTCCTCAATTCCCTCTTCAATCACACTCAGCGATTGGAGAAACTCTAACCATAGTATATAACAAAAAACTGGAAGTCACTCTTCCAAGACACACAATTCTCAATACTTAAAAGCTTATGAGAATTGGCACACAAACACTCAATGCTTAAAAGCTTATGAGCATTTGACAAAGTACTTACAACCCAAAAAAGTCTACTCTTCTATCAAGATGATATTAGAGAGGATCACAAATAAGGACTCTACAACCCTAACAAAATACACACGTAAGTTCTACCTAAAACTAGGTATACAACAGTCTTTATATAATATTATTCTGATGACTCAGAAAGAAGGAGTCAACTTCAATGTTGAATTCAAAGCCTGTTGTGACACCAATAAATCCTCAATTCAAGTCGAGTACAACTCAAAATCCTAGTATTGAAGTCAAAGAGCCTATATGAATAATATTCCACATGCTAGTATGGTAGGTTCTTTGATGCATGTCACGATATGTACGAGGCCATACATTACATGTGTAGTAAGCCTTGTAAGCAGGTATATGATGAATCTTAGAAAGACGCACTAACAAGCATTTAAGTGAACTCTAAGGTACATAAATGGGTCTTTGAGCATAGTTTTGATTTATGGTGGAGCATGTGGTGATGATATAGCAAAGCAGAAATCGAACGATTTGTTGATTATGATTATGCAGATCGTATGAATTATAGAAAATCTATTTCTATATATGTTTTACATATGTTTGACACAACACTTAGTTGGAAATCGACACTTTAGAAGGTTGTCGCCTTATCAACCACCGAAGCAAAATATATTGTCCATACTGAAGTTGTGAAAGAAGAATTGTGATTTGAAGGTATTGCTAAGGAGTTGAAACTTCAAGGTCGAGTTATCATTGTTAAATGTGATCCTCGGAGTGTCATACATTTGTCAAATAATTCAGCCTATCATGAGGGAACCAAACACGTCGATATGAGGTTGCATTTCGTTAGAGAAATAATCGAGCGTGGAGAAGTCCGAGTGCTGAAGGTTTTGACATATCACAATACTAATGATATGATCACCAAGACATTTCCAAGAAGCAATTTTTCCACTATATGCAATTAATAAAGTTGCATAAAGAAATCTAGTTTGTTCCCTTGATGTTGTAGAGTTTGTTCCAAGGTGGAGATTTGTGAGATTTTGGATCGAACTCTAGTCTCAATAATGGTAGTTTCTTGGTTCGACAGAGTTTGAGCATATTGTCAAAGTTTGTTCGTATGTTGTAGTCGAAGTACGCTCGAGCATGAAGTAGTCAAAATGTTAGGTTTGTTAGCATGTGGAACTAAGCCTGTTTGTTTTGCTCAATTGTTTAAGTTAACTTAGTAGTCTATAATTAGACTAGTTCTCTCAGATTATTGAAAGAGGTTGATTGTTGTTATTCAATTGTACTCTGTAAATCCTAATAGACAAAGTGGATAGGAAAACAATCAATCCTAATTTCCCTCTTCTTTTTCCATTTTCTCTCTCTTTCTTGAAAATCTAATAGAGTTTCTTGTGTTTTTCAAGAAACTCAATCTTTCTCATAGTTTTAGTTTGTTCTTTGCGACACTCTGTTACAACAACCATAATAAACCTTGACATGCAAAATGGGAGCTTTAAATCTCATAGCACGAAGCGACTCGAAGCGACTCTTGATTGATTGAAAATCAAGTATCTGAAGAATAGACCCAACTCGTCAAATATCTCTAAAGAATACAAGATTTAGGTAAAATTTTCAAATTCTTTGTAAACAATCATACAAATAAAGTTTGATATTGAACAATCCATAATTCATATTCACCAAAAACATTACTTTATTGACGATCTTGAATTTAACTGAAATTTGGAGATTCACTACAAACTTAAGCATTATTAGTGTGAGAATCACTCCTTTAATTTATTAATTCAAAAAACAGAGTTGTTATCTTGCAACTTATCAATAATTTCAAACCGAACAAATTGTTAAAATTCAAGTATAAAAAATCTAATGAAATAAACTTTTTTTTTATCAAATAAATTTTAGGTTAGTTAAGTTTCGAAAACTCGTCAAAAATCAAGACAACATTTTAAAGACCAAAATTATTCTCACATTGGAACGAGCAATTTGAACTCATAACTTATCGGTGGTGTGTGATCCAACATTCCCTAGCAACTCACTTAAACTTTAACCTATAAAAAAACAAACGTTGTTGAAGAAATATGTAGACATAATATTTGTCCTACTAATTATAGTCCAAAAATAAAATCAAATACATATATTCCTTGACAAGGACATTTTAAAATGATTTATTCTCTTGTTGTTATAGAGGTGGAGCCGCAGCAGGAGCGTTTAAACAGTAACCCCACACGCGCACATTTGGCCACAACTTCCGTAACCCCGCTCCCCTCTCTCTCTTGTTTTCATTCGTTATTAATTAAAACTTCAAACTTCAAACTTCAAATTCCTTCTACGAACCCTCAAACAGTCACTACTATCTCGACTAACGTTGTTTTATTCATTTTTTCAAATTTTTACTGATACAGACGTGTCAGTGTCGAGTTTTCCGTGTCAGTGGTTCATATATCTTTAACTTGAGCATACTTTGAACAGAGTAGTAGAATTCAGAGATGGACCGTCGAGGTTGGCCGTGGAAGAAAAAATCATCTGATAAACTCACAAAGACTGATAAACCATTTGACACACCTGACTCTGTTAGTTCCACCTTGTCTTCTGTGGCACATTTAGGAAATCAGGTTTATATTTAGTTTTAATCTTTGGAATGGAAAAGTTTTTGATATGCAAAACTAGCTAAAATTGTTCTTTTCTTTATATAATATTTTCAGCAGGAAAAAAATCCTACCAATAAGAACTATGTTCAAATTCCAATGGATTCATACACATGTATGACTGGATTGGAAGGTCAAGTTGCGAACCTCGAGATTCAAGTAAAGGATTTGGAATCAAAGCTGTCAGCAGCCTATTTAGAGTTGGATAACAAGGAAAATCTGGTTAAACAACATGCCAAAGTTGCCGAGGAAGCCGTCTCAGGTAATATTTACATGAATATATGTAAATTTAGTCCCGTTAAACTAGTAGTTATGCAGAGACATCACATGAATATACATAAATTTAAATACAAGTTATACTCTACTAACCCTAAGCTTGATTAATAGAAAGGTACTAAAAATGTAGCGCAATTGGCCTAAATCCGTGATCAAAAGTTGTGTTGTAATCTTTTTACTTTTGAGCTGAGTTGTTGTATTATAACAGATAGACTGATAGAGTTGATTCATACTTGTATGTATTTTAGGTTGGGAGAAAGCTGATGCAGAAGTTGTTTCCTTAAGATGTCAACTTGAATCTATCACTCTTTCGAAGCTTAGTTGTGATGAGAGAGTAACTCATTTAGACGGAGCTTTGAAAGAATGCGTGAAGGAGATAAGAACTATAAAGGAGGAAAATGAGAAGAAAATACAAGAGGTGATTCTTATGAAATCTCAACAATGGGAGAGGTTCAAGTTAGAGCTTGAATCGGAAATAGATAAGTTGGATAAAGGACTACGCGAAGAAGCTGCTGAAAATGCTGCGCTTCTGAGATCGCTTCACGAAAGTTCAAACAAAATTGTGAAGATAAAAGAAGAAAAGTCTGAGGCTGAGGCCGAGTTAGAGCTTCAAAAGAAGAATGTTGAGTCGTATGAGAAAGAAGTGAATTCTTTGAAGTATGAGCTGCATGTTGTTTCTAAGGAGATGGATATTCGAAATGAAGAGAAGAACATGATGATGAAATCGGCAGAAGTGGCAAACAAACGGCACGCCGAGGATGTTAAGACTATTGCCAGGTTGGAGGGTGAGTGCCAACGTCTTCGTGGTCTGCTGCGAAAGAAGTTACCTGGACCTGCTGCATTGGCACAAATGAAGCTGGAAGTTGAAAGTACACACCGCTTCATTAGTGGAATTCATCATAGAAGAAGTAGTAACCTGCAAGAATCTGAGTTTCTTAGTGTGCCGAAACGATTGGAGGTGTTTGAAGAAGAAACAACGAGATTGAAAGAAGCGTTGGCCTCAAGTAATGCTGAACTACACGCTTCTAGGAGCTTGTACACTAAAACAGTTGGTAGGGTTAAGAGGTTAGAAGCTGAGATACAGATTCTTCATCAAGAAAGAAGTTCGCAGAAATCAAATTTGGAGATCAATTGCCAAAATTCTTCAAGTAGAATTTCTAGCAATTCACCAAGCATCACTTCTATATCTGATAGTTGGCATGACGATCCCGAAAGTCCTGTCGAGTCATTTTCAACCTCAGTTTCTGACCATTGTGACGTTAGTCGAGTTAGAAGCTCGGTTAAATTTGAGAGTCGTAAAAGCGAAACTATCTCAGAACTGATGGACGATTTCCTCGAAGTGGAGAAAATGGCATGTTCGTCAAACAATGACAGTGTACAAATTGCTAACAAAATAAAGAACGATTCCAAAGATAATCAATTAAAATCAAATGATGCTTTGGTTGAAATTCAGCTGAAATGTATGACAGAGTCTTATAAGTCACTTCAAACACATGTAGAAGAGTTAGAAGCTGAAAATAAGCTTCTAAAGGAAAAGATAGATGAGCTAAAGAACGATCTCGAGAAGGAAAAACACTGTCATCACAATGCTTTGGTGAGGCACAAAGAATTAGAGGAAAAAATGCCAAGGTTAGTCTGATCCCCTAAAACATGATCTAGTTCTAAATTATAGGCAACCATATCATAGCTTTCATACTGTATAATTTGAGCTTTCAGCTTTGTTTCTTAAGCACTTTCTGATTTTTCTGTTTATTCGTTACTCGAAGGGATAAGTGCCTGGAGTATACATCAAATTCAGCAGCAAATAAAGACATTGATACTCGGAAGGTAGTTATATTGCATTACTTATATATCATTTTAGTTTGGTTCATCACATTTATTTTAATGTTTTCTTGAGCAAATTCATTCCTCCATCTTATTTTTTTCGATACCTTGATGCCACTGCAGAATACAGAACTAGCAACTGCAGAGAAAAAGCTAGCAGAATGTCAAGAGACTCTACATGTACTTGGTAGGCAATTACAAGCAATGTGTCCACAAATTGGCTCTAAAAGACTTCAAGCCAATGACTGGTCGAATTCCACTGGCTCCTATAACTCAGATGAAATCGATCATGCTGAAGCATGTAGTATATCATCTAATTCCGATATTCAAGGAGCGACTGATGAGTTTTCATCATCTCGTAACTTTGGTTCCACATCATGTCTTTCAGACACAGAATGCAACCGTTCGGTAAACTCTTCAATAGTATCAGAGGGATCTCACCAATGATTTGGATTTATCGCTTAGTATCGGACGGTCCGACCCATTTTGCCACCTTACTAAATATGTTATAATTTTGTATATATGATTATTACTATTATAATCAAATTATTCGGGATGCAAGGTTAATTATAATTTATAATTTTAATCTCAAATATGAAGGAACTGTTTAGAGAAAGTAGAACATTTAGTTTGATATATAGGAGACATAAGTGGTTCTATAAAGATTATATTATTATTATTATTATTATTGTTATAGTTATAGTTGTTGAGTTTGTGTTTGTTTGGCATTAGTTTAGGAATTGGTACGAACATAAGCTTTTATTTTAGTGTTCATGCACTTAACATGTGTGTCCTACAAATTCTTTAGCAACCGAACACTTACCTTGTGTGCTTCTACAAATAATCAATTATGGGTTTTAGATTTGGCAAACATCCAAAATAGTATTCTATATGGTACAACATGTCTTTCATTCTTTCAACTTTGAAGAACATGTTATCAATATTTAAGTATTTGAGTTTCATTATTATTTTTTAGGTTTGGATTAGGTGCTTTAAATGGATAGACTTGACTTATACTTAACTGACTTTATTATTAGTTTTTCTTTTCTTCTATAATGTTCTTGGCTTTAGGCAGGGAAGGAGGGAGGTTAGTGGCAAAATTGTACATTGAAATGTTTTGAATTTGAAACAGGATCCACAGTAAACAAGATAAAAAAAAGGTAACACAAATAATTTGGTTTTTTCGATCAAATTTATCTATTGCGAAGATCGTAACTCTATTATTCTAACAATTGTTAAAAAATTACAAATAAATTGTAAGAAAATAGTTGCTTAAAATTTCAAAATAAACTATATTTCCTATCCAAATTAAATTTTAGAAGTGTTTTTCTTAATCTCTTATATGTGTTTTATATCCCTCATGTATTTTGAATTAATGGTATGAAATGAAATAGAATGAAATGAAGTGATAAATAATAAAATTATATTGTTTTGATTTGTAAATAATGGATAACGTGAAATAGAATATGATGAAATCCATTTCATCACATTTAATCAAATCTTTCCGTTTTCATTCAATTTAATTAGGGGTGTATGTAATGGAATGAACGAATTTATTTTGTTTCGTTCATCAAATTTTAAAAAAGATACAAATAATGGAATACAATCTCTGTTCTATTCCGCTCTATTCCATCACATTTTATTCCGTTCCACTCCGTTTGAATCCATTAATTCAAAACACAGACTAAACACTTCCTAAATTCCAGAAACTTCAAAAACAATTCTACCCTCCCATCTCTCTTTCCCGACTTTGTCAAATAATTCACGACTAAGTAAATATCATTGTAAAAAATATACAATTAGACTTTGTCAAAAATAAATAAATTATATAGTTAGATAGTTAGGTGCGTTTTGAAAATCTTTCTCTTTCTCTCTTTTTCAAATTGATAAATTGATTTTATAATAATGAGAGAGAGAGAATGCGAGTTAGGAGATGAATAGTGAGAAAAAAGGTTTTATAATGAATAACAACGAGAAATAATTTGACATTAAGAGAGAGAATGAGAGTTAGGAGATAGATAGGGAGAAAAAAAGAGAGGAAATGATTCAAGTCCATTTAAGTGACATTATCAATCGACTAAAAAATTATTTAGTTTGATACTTTTGGTTTTATAATAACTGAGATTGTGAATCTTTTATTTATAGTTCAAAGATACATGCATATCAATATTGGGTCTCATGAATCTAAAAATATAATTTTTATAAAGATTCATTTTTCTATTTAAAAGAGGATGTTTTACCCTTTAAATTTGGTTTTGTACCTGAGAGGAGCATTCACGAAAATATTATAGTGGCACAAGAGATAATGCACTATGAATAAATTCAAAGGTAAGAAATATATTTCGCTATCGAGGTGGACTTATCCAAAGCGTACGATAAACTCAACTAGGATTTTATCTGGAGGATTCTTGAAGAAATAAAATTGCCCAGGAATATGATCAACATCATTATACATGGTATCACTAGTGTTGAAACTAATATTAAATGGAATGGTACGGGCCCAGGTTATTTTCGCCCCAAAAGAGATCTCTGCCAAGGAGATCCCATATTTCTGTACCTCTTTGTTATGTGTATTGATAAGTTGTCCCATCTTATTTCTCAAGTTGTTGATGAAGGAAATTGGAAAGAGATAAAAGTAGAAAGAAATGGTTCTTGTGTCTCTCATCTAATGTTCACGGATGATTTGCTTTTGTTCGGGGAAGCGACAAATAAGAAGATGACATGCATGATGAGTATTCTTGATAAGTTTTGTAGAATGTCGGGGCAACAAGTAAGTCACGAAAAAACTAGATTGTGAAAACGCCTGGGTTTGTGGAAACAAGTTAGGTGGGAAAATATTTGGGTGTGCCGTTAATGGGAAAAATGGCAAGGAATGAGGATTTTCAGTACATTATAGATCAAGTAAGCACGAAACTCACCAAGTGGAAAGGTGATCAACTTGCATTTGTAGGTTGGGTTACTCTTGCAAAAAAGTGTTATAGAGGCCCACCCTTTGTATCCTATGATGACCGTGAATATACCTACAACATGAATTGATCAAATTCATAAAATACAAAGAAGTTTTATTTGGGGTGATGATGAAAATGGGAGGAAACACCATTCGAAGACCATCTTGAAATTGAAAGAAGAAAGAGGTCTTGGATTAAGCAAGTTAGAGATAATGAATAGAGCTTATCTTCTTTAAATGGGATGGAACTTACAAATTAATAATAGAGACTTGTGGAATGAAGTAATGTGGGGCAAGTATGATAAAGGAAATGACCAAACCTTTCCTTTCATGAAATCTACAGATTCAAGCTTCTGGAAAACAATTACTACAAATTGGGCAAGCATGGATGATTTGTTTTTTAGCATATTGATGATGGTAAGACAGTGGGTGCTTGGAACTATATATGGATAAACCCCAGCATACATATTGAATATCTTCAAATCGACATACCTCCTCATATTCAACTAGCCAAGGTGGCATACTTGGTTAATGAGGACAATAAACTGAATTGGGAGATCCTTGGAGAATGGTTGTGTAACGCCCATATTTAATTATTTAATTAATTAAATATTCTCGGATATTTTCCGATTTAATTTTCAAAGTTTGTGAATTATGGACATGTGTGGTATGGTTGTTTGATTTATTGAATTGAATTACGTTATAGAAATAATAATAGTTAATAATGTTAGATTAGATTAGACTTAGTGGGCTTAGTTGTTGATAGTAGTAGAAAAAGTAGGGGTGTTATTTGGTAGGTCCATTAAGACAAGTTAGTAAGATATAATAATATATTAGATTTAAGAAACAAAAAGAGGAATAGAAGTTGCAGTAGAGAGGCATTGGGAATTTTGGAAGAATAAGGGTTAGGAGAGGATACATAGAGCAATCGGAGACCAACAAAAGTGAGATCAAACCGGAAATTGTTAGAGCAATCTTTAATCCAAGGTAAGGGTGAGGTTCAATCTCTATAACCGGCTATATGATAAATTATATGTGGGGTTAGGGCGTATGAATCTTTCCATGGAAATTGATTGTGTTTATGTGTTGTGTTGGTTTTCTGGAATTAAATTGTTGCGGTGTTGATTGTTGTTGCTATGTTGATTATGGATACGAGTAGGGATTAATTCAATTGGTAATACTTGTCTCTGAAAAACAAGATTAGTTGTTCTGGTATACCAAAAAAAACTGGATCGAAGTTGATGATACAGGCACTGGAATCGGAAATTGCATTGAAGGGAAAAACAGTGACGACCGTCACGGGTGGCCCTGCCGAACATCATGGAGGATGCTTGTGGCCTGTGCCGATCGGCACATGAGGATGATGGAGAGTATGTAGTTCGACATACTATGTATAGGCCTATGGATTTTGTTTTTTGTGGTTTTCTGCCATGTTTTTCCGTTTTGTTTTATATGTTTCTCTCTTTTCCTACTACGTAGTGCAAACATGTAAGGCTTAGGAATTTAGTAAAATAATAACTAGTGTCACCTAATTCAATTGTGTAGCAGTATAATTAAATAGCTACGATGTATTGGCAGCAGAGAACATGAATGTTTTAGGAGGTAGCTATTTTGGTAGATTTAGCAGAAGGAGTGTAGTGGCAATAATGGAACAATGAAGTTAACAACATAAGTATAATTTAGTAGAAATTGAGGTTTAAGGATAATGAATTAAAAAAAATGGAACTGTGAAATAAATAGTAAATAAGGTCGATGTAAATAGTAATAAATATAATGTTAGTAGTTTTTAACCAGTATATTTGTTTAACCGAAATTAGTTGAAATTGTGTAGAAGTGATTCGTAAGTAGTAGTAGTTATTTTTAATCGTTGATGTGTTGGAAACGTGCCGAATGGGTTGAATTTGCAGGTGATATTAAATTGTGATGAATTGTTCCGGTCTATGAACGAATTGAGTTATAGGACTTATGACCAACATTGATGAGTTGTTTTACAATTGATGAAATAGTATGTTGTAGGACTATGGCCAATGTTGAATTGCGGTTGAGTTGTTATATTGTCTTTGTTGTGTGTTGTTGTCATTGTTGCGTTGTCGTAAATTTGTCATTTGAAGTTGATGTCGCATTGCATAGCATAAAAGTTGGTCTGGATTGACACCACGTTGAAAGTTGAAGGCTTATGCCTTGTTGATGCCTCTATTAATTGGCAATTTCTAAGTTGGGAGTTCTATTCCAATGGTACCACATGCATGTGCATTATGTTGAGTTGCATTAGTGTCGCATAATTACGTTGATTGTTGTGTTGTGGGATTATGTTGTTTGAAGTGGTAATTTATATGCCTTATCCTAATATATCGTTTATCCTACGCTTGTTTATGTTGGTTGATATCTCACCCCTTATGTTGGGATGTTGCCTCTACATGGATAACGTGCAGGTAATGAAGAATGAAGAATTGGTAGTTGTTAGTTCGAGTCGCTGTTGTTGCTCTGATACATAGAGCTCGGGGGGATGAATGCATGTTTTGTTTTATCGTTGTTTATTGTTGCATTGTTGAAGTTTTAAGTTGTTTAGCGGAGTTTGATTATTTTTTTAAAGTAGTTCAATTTTGACAAAGATGATATGTTTTATTTCCAAATATTAAAGTTGTGAATTCGCTGCGTGGTTATTAGTTAAAATTGTTTTATGTTTAACTACTAAACAGGTTGCTGAGTTCATCTTCATGATTTAAGTGTTATGTATCTGGTTTAAATGAAATTACAAGTTGTGTTTTTAGTTGAAAATGTGATATCCCAATTGTTGGTTGGAAATTTTGTACTCTAATTTATTTATAATTACTGGGTAAAAATTTGGGTGTTATATTAGTGGTATCAGAGCAGGTCGGTCAGTCCGACCAAGTTTGTTTAGTCGTTTAATAATTGAGTATTGTTAATCAAAACACATATTTCGCTCATGCTTTGATGCCTCAGTGCATATCTCACCGGTTTTCTTTATTGCTTGGCAGCACTACTTGAAATTTTCCGGAGTAGTTCTTAGCTTGCAGTCGCTTACGGATTGTTATCTGTGTGGTATTTGCTATACCTTTTTATCGCATTCTTTTACCGCTTTTATAGAGAGAATGAGAAGTAGGGTTTTACCACTTTCTTTTTCCATGAGAAATAGGATTAGAGATGCATGATGGGGCTTCCGTAGTTGAAGCATGTTCAGGAACCCCTTTGGTTTATTTAAAGACCCGTTTAGGGCGATTCTGTGTGCTACTTGTGTGTGGTTTGTTTAAAATCATTTTCCTTGCATAGGGAGGTAATTCTCAGTAAGTGTTTACACACACACACACACACACACACACACACATATATATATATATATATATATATATATATATATATGATGATATGATGGGCACGCAGAAAGGGCTTGCAATCAACCCCCGCATAGTTATAGTCTGTGTCAGCTCAGCACACGTAAATCGTGTTGATTCCTTTATCGAGTCAATAATAAAAAGTGGCAAGAGTTTCCTATTTCGACTCTCTATGCTTTCTCTCGAGGTTCACATTTACTATTGATACCTGCACTCATTGCTCTTCACACTTGACAATTCATGTCATGATGTGATACCTTTCACGGGAATCGAATGTGTCGGCTCCTGGTTGCTTCAAGTACATCGATGTTGTTGTAGGCTATGTGACTTCCTTATTTTCCCGCACATGTGTGTTCATATGTTTGTGCATTACATTGCTTGTGTGCTTCTTCCAAACACTTGCTTGCTTCATCCCATTACATCCCTTGGTTCTACAACCAAGGCGAATTAGGATAGCATTCCCTTAGGATCGCTCGGTTAGGATAACTCTCGAGCCTATAAATTAGGATATATATCCTTTGCATGTCAACATAGATAGAGATCCCCTTACATCCTCAACCTTAGGTCCAACTTTGCATGATAACATTAGGGTAAAACTAGTTAGTCTCCCTTTACATGTTTTCATGTTTCTTTTGCATCCTTGCATGTAATAAAACTAAAACTTGCTTTCTTTTTCTTTTGAAAACTAAAACACTTAATAATGGTTCAAAACTCATTTCTCAAAGGTAGAAGCTACCAACCAATGCAAACATTTTTTCGCCTACGGACGCTTTCTTTTTGTGTTTAAAACTCTTTTCAGAAATAAAAAACACAAAACCCACCAAAACAAGTGAGCCGAACTATGGAGCTCAGACTTTTCCATTGTACGAGGGAATACGTAGACATATTGTCACGGGGCTTGATCGAGCAAAACTTTGTAAAAACTTCCTTCTTTTCTCGTGTTTTCTTTATTTTCTTTCTTTCTCGTGCATTTTAGCGAATATGCGATATATAGATATAACACACCCCTTGGATAGAAAATAGATGTCGATACCGTAGAGTACTACGGGAGCGTGGGGTGCTAATCCCTTCCCCTCGCGTAACATTCTCCCTTACCCCGATCTCTCGGTCGTGAGACCGTGATTTCTCCCCTTTCAGGTTTACTCGATGTTTTCCTTTCCTCTCGCGGGATAAAAAACGTTCGATGGCGTCTTCATTGATATAGTTATCGGATGATGTTCAGCCGATTGTTTCATCCTCTTCTAACCCCAAATAATCATGGCATAAATCATAGTAAAATAGAATGCACGCATACAAGGGATGTCACATGGTTTATTTTCCTCTCGCGGGATAAAAAACGTTCAATGGCGACTTCATTGATATAGTTATCGGATGATGTTCAACCGATTATTTCATCCTCTTCTAACCCCAAATAATCATGGCATAAATCAGAGTAAAATAGAATGCACGCATACAAGGGATGTCACATGGTTTATTTTCCACAAATCGGAAAATCATACAATACAAACATAATATATAACATGCACCTGGTCATAACCATAACACATATTTGAATATCGCGCTTTAAAACAAAACTATGCATTTCACAGCGGAGTATTTCATTTTCTCAGATACTATCAATGATTACATCCCATACTATAACCATTGGATGAATAACAATGGATCCATAACATAATCAAGTCATATAGATTCATTCATCGGCACCAAGGTCACATCAACATAGTATCTCAACATACAAATCCAAAACATATGAGAATACATAACAAATATCTCGTGGAAACATAAATCCAAATAATCCCCGTGTTACATGACCAGAGCAATGACTCACTACCTAGTACAAGGATAAGCTAACTAATCTCCTCAACTAGTCTCGCGCAAAGCAACACTATCCTCGGAACCTGCACGTTACCCACATAGAGGCAACATCAACACAGAAGGGTGAGAATTCACATCATTATCCAAATGTATATAAATTGGAAGCAATATAGAAACAACATCTATTAAATAATTCTACACACTTCATGTGATATTCCAAGTAACATAATTATACAAACAATTCCAAGTATAACATACTCACATTTATCAAAAATAGCATAAATGTTATCAATACAATCAATTCAATGATTAACATAATCCATTACCACAAATTTCAACATACACACACATTCTTTAATGACGCATGAGACAACAATGTAATGTGACTCATGCATGTGGTACCATCATGAACATTCCGCTCACCTCGTTTCCGATTCAATAACTTAGAATCAAATCCGCGCTTCCGATTCGGACAAGACCAAAGCCACCATTGTGAACCCAAAGTTTCACCGCTACTATCTCCATTCAAGGATCAAGCCACATTGTGAACCCAAAGTTTCACCACTATTTTTTCCATTCAAGGATCAAGTCAATCAACAACGGAGTTCCAACTCCCCATGAATGCATGTGCAATTACCAACAACATATGCAATTAAGATTATCCACCAACATTAATTATCAAACATATCACAATAATCCAACACATTTGAATTATCCACCATTTGCACAAACATCATGTTTCAACAACAACAAGAAATACACAAGTATTTAAAATCATCATACATCACAAATAACACATAGCATACAAGCCAACACATGTTATTCTCAACCATTGATCCAAAACATAACATACATACACTAATTCAAGTAGCATGTATTCATCGAAATCGCATCAAAACAAAATCCACAACTCATCAAAACAATTATTAGAAATCATGTAAATTAAGATAAATCATAAGCAAGCAATCCCCTAAGCCAAACATGCATTAATTAAAGATATTATGTTTCTGCATACAGCAAGGCGCGCTCAGCGGCCTTCGCATTATGTAGAAAAATTCTACTGCGAACAACACTGTACCAGCTACAAAATTACTTCCCAAAATCAGTTTCAATGTTTATTTATCATCATTTAAACACTATCTAACATGCATACACTATAGGGAACCTATTCATATCATCAAATCTATTTTTAATCGTCAAAAACACCAAATTACAACTTCAATTTGAGAAACCAAAACTTAGAAATTGAGATACCCAATCCTATAGCATGTTACTAATCACTACCCAACAACGTACAAATGCATAATAATGAAGATTCTACCCCTTACCTCTTGAAGATTTAGCTTCTTAGGATTTCCTCTTCTCTTCTCTTCTTCTCCCCTTCTCTTTTCTTCTTTCTTTCTTTATCACCAAATGACAACACTAACTATGTTTTTCCTCTAACCCTTACTAACTAAGAAGCTCAAATTGAGCTTAACACTTAACACCTCCTTATTACTTCTATTCTTATAATTAGGTCCAACACTAAATAATCTTATTTCTACTCATAAAACTCAATTATTCAAAGAACACACATATTTAAATAATTCAAATATTCACTTAAATCACTCAAATCAATTATATTATCATATAATATAATAAATAATAATTACTAATTAACTATTAAAATCGGGATGTTACAGTGATCTCTTATAAACAATAAATTATGAAACAATTGTGTTGGTTACTCTTATCATTGATTAATTTCATATGGCTTTTGCATAGTTGAGTTTCCAATAACTAGGTTTGTTTAGATGACTTTTTCGATCTAGTCTAAAAATCTTTCGCACAATATTGTCTTTCAAAATAAATTTTAATTATCTATTTTTGAAAGATAATTTTACTTAGGAATCTATTCACTTTCTTCTAGATAAGTATTCATTGTCTAACATAAGCAAATTAGTTGGTTATGATGAATGTGTGTTGGTTGTGATTATCATATGCATGTCAATCCTCGTATGTTTTTGTTGCTTTCGCGTGTGATATTTTGTTGTGTTATAATTCGTGTTTTCACGTCATGCCTCACTTTTCGATACGCTTCACGTTTCATCAAACTATTCTTCCACATCAAGATAAACAATCAAACTTTTTCATCAAACTTCAAAATTATTTCACAAACGAAAATCAATTTCAAATAAATCACTTGATCAACATCAAGTCAATTTTTAAAACCAAATGCGAATAAAATAATTGGTCAACACCGAGTCCTTTTCCGGCATAATCAACCTTCTATTTCTTCTCTTTTTTCTTAATTAAAATTGGATGAAAAAGGAGTAGTTGGGCGTATTGCCTTCTCTTTCCCGAGTATTTTGGGTGCCTGATGTAGAGCTTATTGTTTAAATACTCGTCTCCTCTAAAAAACCAATAAGGGCTATCGAATGCCACGAGCCCTAAGTGGTGAAGAAGGAATAATTAGACATATATCCATTTGATACGAGTACTAGGACACTTGATGTATAACTTGTTGTTCAAATGCCTGTCTTCATCCATGGAGTTTAATTCGATTCTTATCAAACACCTTTTGCAATAAAAGAGATGAAAAGGACTAGTTAGGATTATGCCTCTTCTTTTTTTTGAGTATTTGGATATCATCTGTATAGTTTGACTTTCGAATACTCATCTCCCACCTAAAAGCAACTCAACTCATCAAACTATTTTTTCCGCCTTTGCGTGATGTCAAATCTTTTCATAAATGAAATATGTTACGTACATTCTGACACGATGCAAACAAAACTTCGTCCCTACCATGTGCGAGACGTAAATAATGTTTTCCGCTCCAATGTGACGAAAACATATATGTGAGAATCCATATTATGTTATCCATTATTGATGTGATACAAATGTTCACTTCATATTTTGGGTGACAATCAATATTTTTCGTTCGAATGCGACCAAGTACCTTTCGCTAAAATCAACCAACCAAAAAGTATTTGCTACTTAGAACTAAGTAGCCTTGAATTCTCCATCGCACTTGGAGATACGTAGGAGCGAGATTCAACTTCTCGTCAGACACATTAATAAAAAAAACCTATAATGTTTCCCCTTCTTTCGTTTTTGTAAATATCATGCAATAAGTAGAAGACCGCAAGCAACATATGCTAACTTTCCTTCGCAAAACTACTAAATGGATTCCGTTGAGTACAATGGATGTGAGGGGTGCTAATACCTTCTCATCGCATAACCGATTCCCAAACTCTAATTTAGTTGTGATGATCATATCGTCGTTCTTTGAGGGTTTTATTGATATTTTTCCTTTACTTTTGAAATAAATAAAACCCAATAACAACTCTGGCGTATTTTAAACGTTCCTCTTATTTGGATGTTTTTCGCGTCGCGACAACAAATAAAATATCTTATTAGTTTTATAAGCTTAAATTTAATCGAATATTTGTTTGACCTTTATCTACCTCAATAAAGATCCGACATGTATATGATTAAATTCGTAAATATACCTCAATAAAAATCAGACTTATGTATTTGACTACGTTCTTACTCGCCTAACCTTCCTTCACGTGAGAACAAATTTGACTAACAAATTATTGTTGTTAATTCTAAACAATAATAATAATTTGACGCACGTTATTATTCAAGGTTCTTAGAATTGGCTCATAAAAACACCTCATTACTCATGTGTAGATGAATTGAAAGTAGTACAATGTAATGTAAATTAACAAGCACATGTAACCATGTGAAGCATTCTTAGTTCAAGCAGTCAAAGACAAAATTTGAATACGAGAGTAACATGAACATATGACTCAATAAATATAAACTTCCACCTATAGAAATATCAATAATCTAATTAATCAAAAACCAACTAAGCACTATATTAGTCAAACCTCATATAGTTTAGATTCCAAGTAACAAGACACACAGCTAAATTCCACATAAACAAATACAAATGCATTTTATGAATCATTGTTAGAATCTCTAATAAATAGACATTCATTCTTCTAGCTAGGAAAAGAGAAGAAAGGATCAAAATGATGAAGGGTCAATGCATGCCGAGGCTAAAAAGCAACTCATTCAAGAACAAGATTCCGTCTCCGATGACTTTGTTAGAGCGTTTTCGGGAAGCTGTTTTCCGGTTAATGATGTTGTCTGCATTTTCAAAAACTACTGCCAGCAATCACGGTGGCTCAGGTGATGGAGAGAGTCAAAGACGCTATAGCCATTATGATACTCAGCACAATAGCCAAGCTGTAGCAGATTGCATTGAGTTCATAAAGAAAAAAGCTGTTGCTGATACGGATGAAAACCGTCACTCTAGTGCTAGTAGCTCCGACAACACGTCGGAGATACTGCACTCAAGCAATTGAAGACGACTTTTGAGAAGTCGTCGTTCAATGTTTGATCTGTATTATTCGATCTTGATCCAACGACTAATATCACGAGGGAGTGTTGTGAAGTTTATGGAAGTAATATAGATATGTTGAAATTTCATGATTTATCAGTCAAACATGAAAATATAGGTATTAAATTACTTTATATTTATACTCGCATTTTAAAGTTTCGAGTAAATTAGTCTTTAGTATCTTCTTCGTTGTGATATTTTTCTTCGATCAAAAAGTGATTATCCAATTGCTCAATAGATATGACCTCTTTTTATATTTCATTGTCCATTTTATATCCTTTTATGGAGGTGAGAGTGTGTCTATTATAAAAGACACTGTGATAGTTTGTATGTGTATTTGTAATTATTGAAAACACAATTGTTCCATAACATATTTGTTATCTATCATTTTATAATTATTGAAATGAAAAATAAAAAATTTCTTGTAGCATCTTCTTACATGTATTTTGATTCTAGTTTATCCCATAGATTTTTACAGATAGAACAAGGACATACCTCTGAGAATATGATTCATGCAAAATGTAATCATCATTGTCCCATTTTTTTCTCTTCCTTATTTCGGCAATTGTGGTATTCAGGATATACACCACTTTCACTTCAAACTAAACGAGTGACGGAACTAAACCTTAACCATATCAAGTATGATTTGAAAACACTTAACAATTTAAAATCGGAGGGCATATTTGGCTGATGTGAGGGCACAAGTGATTGGTTGGTGTAACATGAGTCCTACTCCTACCTGATACACCATTTTGTACAGACTCAATATTTATTCTAATTTACCAAACACGAAAAACAGAGAGCATAATGCATTTGAATATCAGAGGATCAACATGCAAAGCAAATGTCTGCCCCAAAAATAGATCTTTAAAATCAGCACGATTTATGCTTGCAAACAACAATTGGATTGCTAAAATGAACAAGCAACTAACTCTTATTCTAATTTAACAAACAACGATTTAAAAATATTCTTCGCAAGTGCACATGCGAATTCACCTCACAACACGTTTTGCAAGTTCACATGCGAAGACACCATATTTTTTATATTTACAAGTTTTTTTCGTAAATGTATTTGTCAAATTTGTTGTAAGATAAATTTGCAAGTGCACTTGTAAAACTTTATCTGTTTATGTATTTTTTGTTTAAATATTATTTGATTCAACTATAAAAAAAAGTCATTAATGAAAGAATCAATCTTTTTACTGACGTAGAAAATAACTAAAACGAAAAAAATATCATTAATTAAATCAATTATTTCAATAATATTTTCTTCTATTTAAAAATATAAGTAACATATAATAATTCAATAAATCATAGTGAATTGTTAACCCAACAAATCAATTTCCTCGGTGCAGAAAGGGAAATATTTATATTTAAAATTTTTAATTAATGTAATTGATTAAGATTTATTGAATTATTTAATGTTATTTATATTTTTAATTAGACAGAAATATTATTAAAGTAATTGATTCAATTGATGACATTTAATATTTTTTTATTTTAGTTATTTTTTTCATAAGATCAATAAAATATTTTTTTCAGTATTATTATAAAATTTTATTTTTATTAAAAAGATTAAATTGATTCCATGGGTTAATAATTTATCATGATTTATTGAATTATTTCATGTTACTTATATTTTTAAATAGAATGAGATACTATTGAAATAATTGATTCGATTAATGACATTCAATTTATTTTTTGCGTTTTAGTTATTTTCTATGTCAGACTAGTAAAAAAGAATGCACAAATCGAGGAAGTTTCGCAAGTGCACTTGCGAATTCACCTCGTAGCAGGTTTTGCAAGTGCACTTACAAAAAAACCTGTAAATATGAGGAAAAAATGGTTTATTTGCAAGTGTACTTGTGAAATGTACGGAAAAAGTGAATTCGTAAATGCACTTGCGAATTCTGAGAATATTTTGGGTTTTACACCAAAATCTAGAACAAACCCACTAAATAGAAAAAGAAATTCTCATTTGCTATTGTCATCAATTTGCTAACACAAACCAAACCATAAGGAAAGTCTCAACTATACCCTCACTTATGAATTTGTAAACTAGAGATGTAATGAACTATGGATGAATTTTAATTATAATGAAAAAAAGGGTTAAATATCTTTTACTCCTTACAAAAGTAGCGAGATTCGGTTTACCCCCTTTTAAAAAAAAATCTTCACCCCTTAAAAAAACTTTCCAAAATAGAAAACCTTATAGAGCCAGATTCCCTTGGACTTGTATATGTGACCAGAATCTAACATGTGACTTGGCAATGTGTGTCATGCTGGCTGGGTGAATGTTATAATTAGGTAATTAGAGATTGAAAGTCTGTACGAGGGATTTTCCCCAAAACCTAGGGTTTCCTCCATTCATGTCCACCTTGTGAATTATTGTGGTTTCGGTTCAAAATAATCCCTCCCTTCTGTCGTCCTTTTCTGGTTCCTGTCCACCTTGTAAATTGTGAATTATAACCTTTACTGCGTACAAATGGATGCGAGCAAGAGCATGAGAAGCTGCAATTCGTACGAGAAATCCAATGTTCCTAGTTGCGGATGTTGTCGTCCGATGGAGATGTGGGTTGCTAACACCGTAAAAAAATGCAATCGGAAATTCTGGAAGTGTAGGAATATAGGGGTAAGTTCTTTAGTAGGTATAATATATTCTCGGGTTAATTGTTACTCTCCTTGCAGATGGACAATAGTTGTGAGCTATTTATTTGGGATGATGAAATCACAAATTTAGAAAGTTTTTGCAAAGAATGTGAATTAGAAATGGTGAAATATGAGTTGATAGAAAGAAATTTGGAAAATCAAAGTTGAAGCAAGCTAGGTTGAAGAGGAAAATATTCCAATTGAATGTGGCATTGTTGATGTCTTGGATTGTATTTGCAGTAATGTACAATTATATGTAATTTCATGTGTATTATGTTGTTGTAATGATTTTGCATTTTGATGTGTTTGTTTAAGAAGGCAAAATGATGTTTGTGTAATTTGAAGTTTGAATGAATAAAAGTGTTAGATTTTTGTCACAACTTTGCTTTATGAATTGTAATATCAGATGAAATCACAGGCCAACCATAAGTAAGACAGAAGTAGTAATTTATGCCAAAGTCATTAAGCATTGCATTAAAGCATAACTATTACATTATGAGATGCATAACAAAATATTCAAATTCAATACCAACAAAATAATAACTAGTGGTTTAACACAGGATCCAAATTCAGTACAACTTAACATAATACATAACTAGTAGGTTTTCCAAATTCAGTACCAACAAAATACATAACTTATAAGCATTTCATCACTTAATTCTTCTTCTTATATTTCTTCTTTGCACGCTTTGAACCACCATCGTTCTCTTCATTTGTCAAAGACATAGGCTACTCTGGGTTTGAACCTGGCCATGAGATTGGTTTTTTAAATCAGAACATTTTTTGTCTTTCACTACATCTCCTTTTAATTGGCTTGGAAGGTGTCACTTTTTTCTTGCCATTTCTCTGTGCTTTACCATCCACAGCAGAACATTGTGTAGTGTTAATGTCAGGAATGCTTGAAAGGAAATCATCAGTGATGTCTCCAAAATACTCATCTATTTCATTTGGTGCAACATTTGAACTAGTCTGGGCAGTTTGTGCAGGATCATGGCTTGCTTCAGTTTGTGCAGGATTATGGACATCATCTGTTTGTGCAGGATCAGTGTGTGCAAGATCAGTTTGTGCAACATCATTTTGTGCCATGGCTTGTCCTCCAGTTTGACCTTTAGTTTGTGCAAGATCATTGGCTGCCTCAGTTACTCCACTTTGTGTTGTTTCATGAGTTGTAGCAGTTTATGCAGTTTCCAGCTTTAGCTTCCTCTACATAATACCAACACAGTAGTTGTTAGTTCAATATACATGTTATGTGGGCAAATTGTAAGTTTAAAAACAAAACACATACCTTTCTCTTTTGTGCATTAGGATCTTGTGTTGTGCTTTTGCATGTTTGAGCATTGTGACCAAACCTGTCACAAGTAGTACACCTGTAAGAAACAGCTGGAAATCTCCTCCTTCTAGCACCCTCTTCACCACATTCTCTTATCCTTAGCTTTCTAGGTCTACCTGGACTTTTCTTGTACATAGGGGCAAAATTGGCTATGATTGAACTTCTACCACATTTCTTCACCATTGACTGGACTGATAGCAAAACTATAGCATATTGCTTACTTGTCCCTATGATAACACTGATCTACAAAATCTTTTGGATTCTGTTGTCTGAAACCTAGAGCAGTAATTGCATGTCTACAAGGGATACCAACTAACTCCCAGAAATTACAAGTACATGATCTCTTAGAAATGTCAACTATAAGTTTCTGACTGTTATAGGAATGATTCACCTCAAATGTTTCATCCATTGCCCAAGTGGGCCGCCAATGACCACTAAGCATAACCTCATTATCAAGTCTTTTCCTAGGAATTGGCATTACCCTAGCACATGTATGTTTGTCTACTATGGTTTTTGTAGCAAAAATGCACTTATGGCCCACTTTAGTGCACAACATTAAAAACCCACAATAGGCCCTGCATACTACCCTTACCCTATCACTCTCATTTTTTATAAAAGTAATTTACCTCCCATTTCATACTGACCACTCACGTATGGCATATCTAAATTCATCTAGGGAGTTGAATTGCATACCCCACTGAAATTTAAAATCTTTATTTAAATGCTTTTTTCTAAACTTTTCAAATTTTGGCACTTTGCCTTTCTCACTATCTGATAAATTCGGGTCAGAGCTATCCAGCTCATCACTACATATTCATCTTCCTCACAAGTTTTCTATTTGGATCCACTCATAAACTCAACAACTTTGGGGCTCTCATTTAGATCAATCCCTTCAAAACCATCAAGAATTGCAGTTTCCCTTTCATCTTCACTATCACCCAACCCTTCTACTACATCTTCATCACTTCCTTCCATCTCAACAATATCATTGACACACCTAGGACTTCTAACTGATGCTCCCATATCATCAACATCATGCTCTATGGAAAGTTCCCCATCTACTAGGGTAGCACAACTATATGCAACAAAATCATAACAATCATCATCATTTCTAATCTGGAAAAAATGTTCATCTATATCACGATTTAAGGTTCAGATTCTATATGTTCCTTCCATGTAACCCCAACCCATCACCAACCTATGTATACTAACCATTGTAAATTGTTCCAAACAGAGTTCTGAAACTAAGAAAGATACACCCCCTCTGTAAATTATATCTCCATTGTTCAATATTACAAACTCACCACCATATTGGATTACAACATTGAACACATCATTACTCAGAAATCATAGCAGAGACACATTTAAAACCTTACTTTAACCACATTCTTCACTAAAGGAACGAAAACGTAGCTAAACTAACATGTTTAACATCAACGGATTTTCATGCTTCATCGTGCTTCTCTGCTTGCTTCGACTGTATGGTTCCTTCTTCGTTTGCCTCGCTAGCTTGGACGTTGACGGTTGCTTCGATTGCTTCAACGGTGGTGGCTGCTTCTTCTTCGACGCACGCTTCTTCTTCCCCATTTTCAATTTTCAAGAGTGATAATGAACCCTAGATTTTCAAGGGGTCTTCAGTATATGAACTATGTTATAACATTCACCCAGCCAACATGGAACCCATTGCCAAGTCACATGTTAGATTCTGACACGTATACAAGTTCAAGGGAATCTGGCTCTATAATGTTTTCTATTTTGGAATCTTTTTTTAAAGGGCGAAGACAAAAAAAAAATTAAAAGGGGGGTAAACTGAATCTCGCTACTTTTGCAGAGGATAAAAGGTATTTAACCCTAAAAAAATATTAGAAAATAAGAAAAATATAAGATTATATATTCTTTTAGTTGATAGGGAGTTGACTCATACATCGAAAGGTCTGGGTTTAATTTATGTTGCCCGTGTGAGTATTGCTTTAGTGGATGATCGACTAATAATAATATTTCTATAATACATGTTCTCAGAGTCTTGAGGTCTATTATGACCTCGATGGATTTTGAATCCAACTCACCTAAACTTTTTATAAAAAAAATAATACTTCTATTATGAAATGCTATAATCATTTGTATTGTCAGAATGGTAATGACACGTGAAAAGCTAAATGCAAAAAAAAAAAAAAAATATTGAAAATTGTGTAAAAAAATTATTAAAGATTTTATAACTAATATTTTCATTGCATTTTTTCTAAAAAAACTTTCTACATTTTAGTATTATCCTAAAATAAGAACTAAGGAGTGTTATTGAATTGATTCATCTATACCAACATTTTTCAATCGTGACTCAGATTAAATTTATTATGCTCAAGTCCATGCGAATGCAATAAAAAAAGGGGCTAATTCAATGCCTTTCTAGGGAGAGTGCTATGATCACTATGTAGCCAGAATGCGGCAAAGCATCAGCGATTCTTGGCCATAGATAAACCTGATACTAAAGTAGTGGGGAATTCGTTGGTTTTGGTTGTATATAAGAAATAAACTGAAAACCCTAAGATGAAGCGGTTTAAAATTAATCTGAAACGCAGTGTTGTTTGAAATTGTTGATTATTTGGAAGTAAAAGGGAAATAAAAAGATGGAATAGCGAACCTGAAATGGATAATGGTGCGAAAGAAGTCGCCATTGGAGAATGAAGAAGAAAAGGAGAGAGAGAGGTGTTGTAATTTGAATGGAGTTATCGGGTGAATATTACGAGGAGAGATTGTGCAAAATAATCTCTACCAAAAAAATTTGTTAAAATCTCCGCCAAATGAAAAAAACAAAGTTTCTAAATCTAAATAATTGAAATGAAATAATGTGTCATATGCTCAAACATATCACCAATAAAATTAGAGAATTTCAACACTTATCTAGTGGGTTTCTTCTTCACTCCGGATGAAAATTCAAAAATATTTATAATTTTGTAAGTGCGTTTACAAATTCATTTTAGAGGTGGACTTCGCAAGTGCAATTACGTAAAAATCCATAATTTTTTAAAAATAAGGTGAATTTGCAAGTGCACTTGCGAATTCACCTTAGTTGTGAGATTTGTAAGTGTACTAGCGAATTTATGTCTGAGCAGAATTCATAAACATTTAACACAATTCATAACATTCATTCAACTTAATTCATTCAAAGAAATCACATAGTGGATGCAGAAAATTAAATCACATATTATTATAAACAGGAAGTTGTGGACGTTGCAACATCTTGATAACATCTTCTGTCGATCTACGAAGCGACGCATCCATCTCAATCGGATCCTTTGTGGAGTATTGTTGAAAGGTCTCCCACATAACCTCTAAGTCCTCATCGTTCTTCAGTTGAAATGGAGGTGAACTTGACTTTTTCTTCAGCATCAAGTGAAGGTGAACGGTACTCAAGCTTGACCACCTGGCGATTATCTGGATACTACAACAGAGAATGCAGTGTCGTAAAGCGCTCGTTGTACGGGGTGTCCTGCGAGAGCCTGGATTGAACTAGCGCGGGCGCAGAAGTGAAGTAGACAAACGTAGGGTGCGGATATGTTTGTGTCATTTTTCTGATGAAATGGGTTGTAGACTAAATTTATTGGCAAGTTGGAGTAATATGGACCAAAGAAATTTTATCAGGTCACATTTCACAAGTGCACTTACGAATTACACTAAATCAGGTTAATTCGTAAGTGCACTTACGAATTATTTCCTGTGTTGTTTTTTTTGAAAAAAAATCCAGGTAAAATTCGCAAGTGTACTTGTGAATTGTGCAGGAACAGAATAAAACTCATTTTCTGCTGAAACAAAATTATGTTTGTTGGTATTTTAGACATTCAACATGTTATATATGTAATGCAAATGGAATATATATATATATATATATATAATGTATTGAAATGATAAGATTTTACAATATTTCGATAATACATTAAAAAATGTTTCGGTTACATTCTAAAATGCACCAAAAAATTTGTCTCCACTTAAATCTAAAATCAGATCTTTCCTTAATTTCTCCCTATTTGATTCTCTCTCAAGATCCATCAAATGGGTAAACTCCGTCATTCTATCCAAACAATTATCCGACCATGTTTCCACCTCTTTTTTGTGATGTTCCATCCATTCCACAAATGTGGCCGAAATAGGACAACCTAGTTTCAAATATATTTGAACATAATGGCATGACCTAAGATAGCCAACACACATGACGCGTCCGGATGGATCAATAGGCGGTGGAGCTTTGGAGAGGGAAAAAAGTTTCCAAAAAACCATATCTTGTCAAGTCAACGCACACCACATTATAAGCACTTGCTATAAGATGTCCCATTTCGGGGAATCACATCCACTTTTCAACTGGTGCGTGGACGATAACACTTGGAGCAAGAGCACGCTGAACTTTATTAAACTTGTCATTTGTCACGTATAGGCGCATGTAAAGTTCACTATGAGAGGTCAACTCCGAAATAAGTTTTTTTCCGAACAAGAATGTGTTGCTCATCTCTATGGCCAAGCAAAGCGGATACGACCAGATACCCGCAATTACCATCGCTTCCCACATCCACGAATTATTCAATGTGTTTGTGCATAAATAATGGCATCTCATTAATGTAAATTATTGGTGGTGGTGTCCGAGGTGGTTTGGAAATTCGGGCTCCTTTTTTAGCACTTGTCTTGGATTTTGGGGTTGGAGAATTCAGAAATAATTCATCGACGACTTCGTGATAAGAAGGCATACACTTGGTTGTACTATCAGCTTATGAAGTTTTCACCTTTTTTGGCGCACCTTTAGTTTTCACCGGTTGAGACGGAGGCTTCAAATCGGTTGTTTCTGGAAATGCGACTTTTCTTAATTGTTCTTTAATGTGCAACTTTGTAGCATCGTCCGCTTTTGAAAAACGATATATTATGACTTCCAACTTGGTTGTGATGGTAATGTTGGAACTACCTTCTGTTGCCAGCTCGTAATCATCGAAACGAAGTCTTTTTCAATTAGTGCATATCTCATCCATTCGTATAGGGGAATTGATTTTGATTTTTTTTAAATAAACGTACAAAATAAGGTTAATCCATAAGTAAACTTACGAATTCACCTTATTGAGTGAATTCGTAAGTGCACTTACGAAGGTTATTTTTAGTTTTTCAAGGGTGTGGGAGAAAACCACTAGGTGTGTGAAGAAATTCCCTAAAATTAATAGGTTTCTAAGTTGTTGGTGATTTAACTAAGTTATAAGTGGTTTCATGAACTTACCAACTACTTAGCTAGTCGAGTTGGTCAAGACTATCGTTTAATACTCTTTTAGGAAAACAAATTCCCACCTAGTGATCTTCTTTTAGGTCTCTGACGAAATTTTTTAAATATTTACGAAGTCACATCGCAATAGGTTTCGCAAATGCATTTGAAAATTAACCTATAATTTATAAAAAACAAGGTGATTTCGCATGTGAACTTGCAAATTAACCAATAATTCCGTATTTCGCAAGTGCACTAGCGAAGTCTGTGAAATATTTTAGCAAAACAAATATAACAGTCCTCTTAAACCCTTTTCTATTCAAACAATAAATTTTCTCACTTTCTACTCTAAATCCTAACATTTCTACTACCCAAAATCACAAATTTTTGCTCATCTCTCCATTTCAAGTCATCTTAAATCATCTCAAAGCTCCCAAAATTGTGAAGTTTTCTCTAATTTATTTTGAATCACAATACAATCTTGTAATAATTTATTAGGCTAGTTTGTAGTAATTATATTGTGTATTTTAATGTTATAATAGGTAAATATAGTTGATTGGGTGACAAAAAATTGAGGTTTAGGTTGTTTAGGGCAAGAAGCTGCTGAGATTTGAAAATGGTTGTGTGCAAAGGGTTTCGCAAGTGCACTTGCGAATTCTTGCCTGAGTTGTTTTATTTAAAAACTAACGATTATAATTATTTATTTCAAGAACATGGCTGAGAGTCAGGACCAAAGCAGGCATTTAAGATAAGGAAGGCCATCCCAGACTGACCCGACTCATCGAGAAAGGCAGACATAACACCATGTTAACCAGCCTTGAGGTCGGGGTCGGGTACAAAGGGAGCAGTTGGATATAGCTTCCCATTCTGCACCGAGTAGCCATCTGCATCAGGAGGATTCCTCTCGCATGTATGAGTGAGTACTCAATGAGCCAGAGATTCAACAAGAGTTCATGGCTCCTGAGGGGTGTGAGGCACTCGAGGATGTTCTGGCACCTGAGCAGGCGGAGCAGAGCTATTCGGGAGGGCTAGTTGACACCTCTTTCTTGATTTACTACCATGACCATATCACCCGCCATGTTTGGGGAGGACATATATATTTTTCGTTGAAAATTTTCATTTTATATTTTTTACGCAAAAATACGATTGTAACAATAATTACTTTTTTGTTTCAGGAACGATTACCTATTAAGCATGTTAGTCACTCCCAAAATTTTTGTAAGTTATTTATACCGAAGGCTCAGTGGTTCCATAATACTGTGGTTGGAACTGGTCTTTCCAGATTATTTGGTACATGTTGCAGTACTATAAGCCACGACATGCAGTGGGCTTTTACTGAGAGGTGGCACAAGGAGACCTCTTCTTTCCACTTTCATGTTGGGGAGTTGACTATCACCCTTGATGATCTTCCTAACTTGCCCTACCTACCTATCAGAGGTAGGTTACTTAACCATCACAAGATAGCACGAGCTGAGACGATTGAGTGAATGGTTAAGTATTTGGAAGCTAATCCAGATATGGCATATGATGACTATAAAATATCTAATGGGGTACATATAAGGTTCTCCCATCTAAAGAATTTGTATGAGAAGCAACTGGTTGCAGCAACAAATACCGAGGAAGAAAATGACGAGGTTTTTATTCAGTATCACCGAGATTGTTCCATTTGGTGTTACTTTATGTTCTTGGTCGACACATCTGTATTTGTGGACACAAATGGGAGCTATACTGATGTGACCTATCTGCGGTATTTTATGGACCTGACTACAGTTTGTGAGTGGAAGTGGGGGCGTTGTTTTGGTATACCTCTACCAGAAGTTGAATGAAACTTTAAATTGGAGGGGGAAGGTGCTCACTGGCTCATGCACACTCCTCTCGGTACCTTCTTTTTTTAACTATTAACTTTAATTTGTTTTGAATATTTTGTACTTACATATGATATTATTTTCGCAGAGATGGATTATATCTCATTTCCACTGCATTCATGGTTTCGAACAAGATGCAGATTATAATAACAACATGCCAAGTATCTTCTCCTCAGAGGGAACCATAAAGTGGTGTCGTAACATGTGTATCTTGATCGCACCAACCATGGTGACATCAACTGGGTGTTGTTTGAGGATTACATTGAGGTCGTCCCATTCGATCTCATCTTTTTATACTCTGGGTGGCTAGTGTCTGGGTCGAACATTATGGTCAGGTATCTTTCAGAGCGGTATGTCCTCCAGTTTGGCTATGTGCAGATGATACCTAGATCTCTTTTTCATGCTGCTCCCGAAATCATCGTACAGCGGGATCTCGATGGCATCTTCCAAGATTATAAGAATCATATGGTGCCACATGACCATCAGATGACGTCAGCGTCCCAGAGTTGGCACTATGTAAAGGGTTACGTGACATGGTTCTTTAACATGTCACACCCTCTCATGACACCGGATGGTCCTAGACGTCCACCGAGGCCAGCTCATGAGGAGCTCTTGGAGAATGAGCAGGCTGAGGATGACCATGGCATTGATTTATTATCGATTTGTCAACAGATCCACCTATTTGGGCAGGAGGCATTGGATACAAGGATTATCGATATGAGCGGTCCTGAGGTGATTGTCATAGTTGAGAGGATCGTCAGTGAGGCATACGGTGCACCGCAGTACCACATGTAGATAAGGGCGCAAGAGGTTATTATTAGACATATGCAGTAGCATGTGTTATGTTTTGTTCTTTGTTGTTGTTGTAATATTTTTACTGTATTTACTTTTCGAACAATTTATGGATATTATTATTTATGAACATTTATTATTATTATTTATTGACCGTATTGTTATGTTAGTATTATATTTTCAATTAGATCGTAAAATATCTGTCTGATTGTGAAATATATTGTGAGATAGTGGAATTAATGAAGTTTTAAACAAACAATGACACAAGTAGAGGAAGTTTCACAAGTGCACATGTGAAATCACCTCGCAGTGGGTTTCACAAGTAGGGAGGGCAAGTAGACCCAAACCCGCAGACCCCACCCGCACCCGAGTCAACGGGTGAAACCCGAATTGACTGGGTTTGGGTTTGGGTTTGGGTTCGGGTTCGGGTGCCACCCGATATTTCGAGTGTGGGTTTGGGATAGCTTAAACCCGCACCCGAAACCACACCCGTTTATATGTTAAATTACATAACTATTAAAAATAAAAAGTAGGATTTATTTTTCTTTTTCACGATTCAGACCTCACCTCACCGTCTTCTTCCTCAATCCTCACCCACCGGCGGCGCGACTACTACATCCTCCGTCTCCTTCCTCACCCACTGATGCGGCTACTCCATCATCTGTCTCCTTCCTCTGTCTCCACTTCTCGCAGGTATTGCTTCCACCCTTCTCGCAGTTCATTCGGTTCTGTTCCCTCTTCGGTCTTCGCTAACCTCTATTCCGTTGAATGCTATTCAGTGTTCATAACCCCGCCTTTTCTTGTTTGCTTTCTACCATGTTGCTCATGTTAATGTTTCACTGATTATTTCAACAAGTCAGTTTGACCCTTGTGTTATTGTCGCAGCTATTCAGAAGCGACAAGAACTTGTTGAGCAGCTTAAGGACCTTCCCCAAAATTGTTGGTGATTCTGTCATTCTGTGCAGCTATTCAGTGATTCTGTCATTCTTACTGCGTTGGTGAAAGGTAATAATAATGCCTGGAAATTTGATCAAATCTACTGCTGGAAAAAGATACCTTTCATAAAATGTTGCAGTTGGTTCCTAGTTGTTTGTCTTGTTTCTGCATTTGTATTTCTCCTACCATTGGTTTCCAAAGCCTTACTCTTGCATTTAGGAACCAAATTGATACCTAAAGAGACATATTTATCGATTATAAACTTGTTAAGAAAGCCGACTAATAGCCCGGTTCCAAAGACGCCTATATATGCAGTCACTGCATATATCAAAAACATAAGTTAGTAACGAGATCTGAGGAATATTAACTCGCACATTAATATGAACAACTTGAACTAGACATTAACAAACCTGTAGCGCTTTAACATTTGAAAAAAGGATGCAAACAAATGCCGTTGAAATTTGTAAGTTTATATAGATGAAATAAAACACGAATTGGATGTCAGTAGTCATTCAAGGTGAAGAATTTAAATCTGAAAAAGAAATCAGCAGATCGACAGATGAGAGAGTGCCAAGAATAAAATTAAATGGTTACATTCTTACCTAAGACAGAGCCAAATATCACAAAACACAACATGTAGATCACTGATAAGGCAAGAAAATAACTATATGAAATAATCCAATATGGCCCATCACCAAGACCATGCATTTTCATCATGATTCTTAATTTTTGTTGCTTCTCATAAACCAGTGATGTCAAAATAACCTACATAAAATGCATATAGAGCTTAATGGCGTTGAATCCGAGTCATAAAATGTTCCAAGAGCAAAAAATCCAAAAATATGTCCTCTCAATTCTATCAACCTGTACTATTACACACAACTTATTTCTTACCGGAAAAAGTTAGCCATCCGGAAGGAAAAGCAGCGATTGGATCTATGAATGCGATTCCCATTTTAGTGGAATTAATCATTAATGGATCTTATAGGAACAAAGAGAATGCGACTTCGGTGCTTATATGCATCTGCAAAGGAGATCCACTACACCGATTGTCACATCACATGAACTGATCAATCCTCTCATGGAACTGGCCGTAAATGGTTCGAAGAAGGGAGCGGAAGCCTTCTTGAGTGTTAGGCAATTAGAGACCATTATGAATATACAATGGCAATGTCACTAGCTTTTTGGTGTTGCAGTTGTCTTTGTATGTTGCAGCTGCTGGTATAGATAATAATGATATGATTTACAAATATTTTTAGAAAAGAGTCAGCAATATTTCCTTTTTATTTTTAGTTAAAAGGAAAATTCGATTTCAGTGAACCAATTATTTTGTTGAATTGAATCACTTGTTTAAGAAAGCTGGTAACAAGTGTTTAAGTAACAATTTGATTATTAGTACAGATATTTGTTTCATTGTTTAAGAATATGGAGTGCCCATGATTACTTATTTTAGTGTCATTTTGGGTTATTTGGTTATGTATATGGATTATGGATGGCATCGAGAATCATTAATGGTAGATTTGTGGAACTAAAGTGTTATTTTAGATGATTTTTTTAAAATTTAATTTAGGTTATAGTATTTTTAAAAATTGGAAAGGTATTATTAATAGTTAATATTTGTTTATTATTTTTCCTTAAAAGCACTATTTCTTTTCTTTTTTTCTCTAATAGTTAATATTTAGAAAGGTATGAAATTTCTTGTTGTTTGTAGTAGGTAAAATGGATCAAGTGAACACAACCCTGGAACCAGAAGGAGCATGTAATCCTGCACAAGAAAGTACATGTCCAACTCAGGAGGTATCTTCTAATCCGAATCTGACACCTGAACCTGATATTGGGCAACAAGAAGAAATTGATACAAGTTTATAACCTCCATCAAAGAAACTTAGAAGTTATGTGTGGCAAGAATTTAAAAAGATGAAAGTGAATGGAAAAGATAAGGCTGAATGCATCTGGTGTAAAAAACAACTTAGTGGCACTTCAAAGAATGGAACAAATCACTTGAAAGGACATCTCTTGAGTTGTATTCAAAAAATGATCAAGACTAGAAACCATGACAAAGGACAACCATTTCTCCGGCTATCTCGTAAGGAAAGCAAGAGTTGGGAATTGGAACTTATGATCCAGAACATGTGAAAAAGTTGATTGCTGAAGCTATTATTATGCACGATTATCCACTATCAATTGTGGATCACATTGGTCTTAGAAGATTCTTTGTTTCTCTCCAACCATTGTTTAAAGTTCCTACTCAAAACACAATCAAGAAGGAGGTATTGAAAGTTTATGATTTTGAGAAAAAATGTGCTATGAAGATGTTAGATAACCATGAAGGAAGAGTGGCAATTACCACAGATATGTGGACTTTAAGCAACAAAAAAAAAAGGGTATATGGCGGTTACGGCCCACTATATTGATGGCTCGTGGACTTTACAGAGTCGAATCTTGAGGTAACAATGTTTATATTTTATAATTTAATTGTATCTTTTTTTTTGTTCTTAATGACAATAAGTGAAAGACTTGTTTTTTGCAAATATTATGTTAGGTTCATTTATGTTCCAGCCCCTCACACTAGTGAAAGACTTGCTGAAGCACTTGTTAATTGTTTAATGAACTGGAACATTGATTCAAAGCTTTCTACGATTACTTTAGATAATTGTAGCACAAATGACTCAATGATTAGGAAAATTAAGGATAAGCTGTCGTTGGAATGTTTAATAAGGGATGGGTCTTTGTTACATATGCGTTGTTGTGCGCACATCCTAAATTTAATTGTTCAGGAGGGGCTACAAGTGATTAAGGATGGCATAGAAAATATTCGGGATAGTGTAGGATTTTGGATTGCTACACCTAAAAGGCATGAAAAATTTGAAGATACCACTAGACAATTGAGAATTATTTGCACTAGAAAGTTAGCTCTAGATTGTCCAACAAGATGGAATAGCACATATAAGATGCTTGATATTGCCATAGAGTACAAGGATGTATTTATTCGGTTGAAGCAACGTGAGTCTTTGTACACTTGTCTTCCAACTAATTCATAGTGGCAATTTGCTAAAGATGTTTGTGGGTGCTTAAAATTATTTAATGAAGTAACTGAGTTGATTTCTGGTACAAAATATCCAACTGCCAACTTGTACTTTCCTAAGATTTGTAAGATTAAGTTGGCAATAGAGGAATGGAAGAAGTCCTCCAATTCAATTATTGAGATGATGGTCACAAGAATGACGGAAAAATTTTAAAATTATTGGAGTGGTGTTCATGATATGATGGGAGTTGCTGCAGTTTTGGATCCTAGGAAGAAGATGGTTGTACTTAATTTTTGGTTTCCTAAGTTGTGTGGAGAAGAATCAAGTGCACAAGTTAGTAGAATCAAAGACATGTGTTATGATTTGCTCAATGATTATCAACAGATTAAACTTAGAGATGCACAACCTACTGCTTCATCCATTGGTATAACTGCTCTTGTTGATGACGAGACTGAATTTGATGCATACGTTGAGACGATTGTCGTTGCCGAAGACTCAAGTTCAAGTGTTAAGTATGAGTTAGATCATTATTTGAAGGAGCTAGTTATAAAAAATACTCCAGAATTTGACATTTTGAATTGGTGGAAGGTAAATGGAGTTGTGTATCCAACACTTCAAGCAATTGCAAGAGATGTGTTAGCTATTACTATCTCTACAGTAGCTTCTGAATCGGCCTTCAGTAATAGTGGTAGAATATTGAGTCCTCATCGTAGCCGACTTAACTGGACTACCGTAGAGGCTTTGATGTGTGCTAGGAGTTGGCTATGGGCTGCTGAGAATAACGATATGTCATTGTCAAATTATTTTTGCTTTCTACCTTAATTTTCTTGTTATATAATGTATTACTACTTTGGTATGTCATTGGAAAATAATATATTACTAATTTTTCTTGTTATATAATATATATATAGGAATTTTTAGAGTTGCAGAAGAAATTGCTACTGTGTTGAATGAAATGGAGTCAGACGATGAAGGTATTTTGTACTTCATTTGGTGTAGAAGTTTTAAGCTTTAGTGTTTTATTTTACTTTAATTTATTTGTTAATACAGCTGAGTTGATGGAAGGTTGTTTGGGTTACCATTTTGAAGATTAGAAGTTGTTGTTTCTATACGTTAACATGGTGAATATTGTTGTTTCTATCTTCCAACATTGTTGCCCCGACTAATTTGCAAGAATTAAGTTACATGTTTTATATGTTTTAAGTTTCACATGTTTGTTATTACAATTTAAAATTATGATGATAATATCTATAATCTATTAGTGTTTCTTAACATGTGAAATATATTTTCTTTGTAATAGGTAAAATAGATCAAGTGAACACAACTCCGGAGCCGGAAGGAACATCTAATCTTACACAAGAAAGTTGTAATATATTAGCTTGTTGTTGTTGAAAAGTTGTAATTTAATTATAGAATTTAATTTTAATTGTACTGTTAAGATGTTGAAGACTATGTTAAGATAATTGTGATTGCATTTTCTTGAAGACAATGTAAAGAGATCTTATTTTAATTGTAATTTTTTTATTTTTTATTTTTGGTGCGGGTTTGGGTTTGGGTGAAAAAACCCGAACCCAACGGGTGCGGGCGCGGGTGTTATTTTGTCACCCGAATAGCCTTCGGGTTTGGGTTCGGGTTCGGGTGATACTTTCGGGTGCGGGTGTGGGTAGTGTGAAACCCGCACCCGACCCTACCCGTTGTCATCCCTATTCACAAGTGTACTTGCGAAGAAACCTCTAAATATGAAGAAAAAAATTTCTTAAACCATGCTGAAAGGTGAATTCGCAAGTGCACTTACAAAACGTGATGAAACGTGAATTCGCAGGTGCACTTACGAAGGGTATTTTTGGATTTTCAGTGGTGAAATCCACTACAACTAGGTGTAGAAAGAAATTCTCATCTTTTATTGTTCATCACTTGTTTGTAATACCCCATACATGTTTGTCTAGGATAATATGCATATGAGATTATAAAAGGTATATGAATGTCATACATAAGTAGTGGAACTAGATACGTATCAGTATAAATTCAAAAGTTGAATGTATCACGGTCTAAACATAGACAATTCTAAAGTACTAATACATAATCTATAATACATAAACTAAAGGATTCAAAAAAATGATAAAGCATCGCCAAGAAACATTGTCGAAAGCTAAGTCATTCTACCTTTACCTTTATCCTGCCTCGAACAACTGGAAAAATAATAATTAGAATGAGGTGATATTACTAAATCTCAGTGAGTCTCTCTATCTTATGGGTTCACTTGATTCTACAAGGTGCATGCAATAAAACATATTCACCGCGAATTCGAGTTTTCTCACAGTCCGATACACCGATACACAAACCAAGTTGCATCCCCATTGGAAGTCCCTTGACTAGCCATTAGGATATCATCACATACAGTCAAGCACACATCAAACAAGTATGCAACACACAAACTACTAGTGCAATCATGTAACCATAATTGCACCAGTCCACTGGTGAGGGCCTAGTAATATTGCCTACGTGGCATCACTAAGGGCGAGGAAATAGAGTGACCTTACCTACACGGAATCACAACTCCACCATACCAACATCAAGTGTTTTTCTGCCATAGGAAATGTCTTTCTTAGTAACACAATGAGTATACCCCATATCATTTCCATTGAGTACTAGCATTTACCTGGTAACACGATGAGTATACATCAGGTCATTCTCATCGAGTACCAACATATCTTACACCGATCAATGAGTATACACCATATCATTCTCATTGAGAGAGATGATCATGCTTAGGCCGTCCTACTCCCACCAATGAGTATACACTGGATCATTTCCATTGGAGGAGGACAAATGCAAATGCGTACGAATATGCATTTGGCCACAACTTATCCATGGAATATACACCAGATCATTCTCACGTGGAGGAGGATAATGCAAATACACAACATCTCAACATGTACATACACATAACAAAATATTAACGTTAAATAACACATAAACAAGTGTCATCTTTAACCGTCAAAACACATCAGAAGGTTCAACCAGAACAAACAGAATCAAGTACCAAATGGTCGCACATAGCATTCTCAACGCAATGAATTTATTAATCATACATATCCATAAAATTAGCACATAAGTAATCATACATGGTATTATACATCTCACAACACATCATATAAGTCATAAAAGACTAAGGAGGCGCCTGGTTTCCTAAACGGAACGGAACTGCACCCAGGAGAGGCAAAACATGCAATTCTATCCAAGAGAGCGCGCTAAGAGGTGTTGTAGCACGCTTAGAGAAAATATACCAATTTTTCACACGCAAGCGCGCTAAGCGAGGTCCTAGCGCACTTAGAGAAATTACTTCAGAATTTATTTTCTTCAAAACTCGTAAACGTGCTAAGCGGCCTGCGCTATTTGTAAAAAAACTAGAACAGAGGTATCACGAAATTGGGGTTCCAATTCCACTTTTTAGCACTCTAATTCATTTATTAATAGTTTTAACACACATAAATAGTCACAATACAATCCATTCATCAATAGTATTGAACATGCAATGATTTTTCTCACACAAAATCCTTAATCCCCAATTCTTAAAACCCCAAACAAAACCTCAGTTCTCTATCTATGAGACTCATCTTAGATTAGAGAGAGATTGTGAAAATCAGAAGAAGAAGAAGATAATGATAGCTAAACTTGAGTTGCATGCAAGATTGAAGCTTGAATTTGAAAAAGTGAGACTTCTTCTTTTCCTCTCTTTCTCATGCGTTCCTCTTTTCTTTTCCTCCAAAAATCTGTTTGTGCAATTTATATCATAAGGTCCAAGCCAAACAACTCTCTAAGCCCCCACTTAAAGGGTGAAAACTCTATAATACCCTTAGCCATCACTTAATTCCTTATTTCTCAACATATCATGTAAAATGATTAATATAATTACCCTATAATAATCATCACTAAAATAATTAGTAATAACCATTAGAAAATAATTACCGGGTATTACGTTAGTAGTTTGTTTGCACAACAAGAAACAAAGAGTTGTGCTAACAATTGGCATAAAAGTATTGGTTTTCATACTAGGGAAATACATAGTGAGGTGTGTAAATTTAGAATTCTGATTAGTAATCAAGAATACATGGTGGGTTTCTATATAAAATTTTGGTTCTTGATGAAACCAGTTGGGAAAGATGGAGTACTTTCATGAAATCGTTTTCTGGAGCTTAAGAAGTAATTGACGTGCAGGTTTAGTTAAAGAAGGAATAATTTTTTTTTTTTGGATACAATTGAGTAACTAGTACCGTGTAAAACCAACTATAGGTCATTACAATTGCATGATTGATACTTACTCTCCTGCTGGATTATTACTAGAGACGCGAAAGGGAGTCTCATCATTACAATTGCACGATTGATATTTACTCTCGTGCTGGATTATTAGGAGGGTGTTAGTGTCATCGGAATCTAAACATTTGATTTCAATTGGATCCACTAGATCCTTCTACTTTGATATTATTTCAGTGGCAAGATGATAGATTTCCACTGAATGACCCAGTAAATCTATTTTGCACCTTAAACTCTTTAACCAGTTAATAAATTTTAAAAATATATCAAAATTATTCAATAGAAGCCTGGGTTTTGGCAAGTGAAATCCAAAAAACAGAGGGGATGAACAGTAGCATGATAAAAGTCATAATAAAACAAGTTACAGCTAGTTTGATACTTATATCGCTCCCTAATTCAAACCGTATGTTCCACTGTCCATAGAAACATATAACCAATTTTCAACGTTTTTTCACTACTTTCAAGGTATCGATCACAACAGTATCAAACTGGAAGTTCTTCACACAGTAAATTCAGCTTCAGGATCACTTTCTTTAGGGGCAACAGCACGTAGTTTATTGTAAGTGCGTCTCAGACGTGTAGATATATTATCAATGGCAGAGCTAAGTTGGCCTATTTTTTCATTCAAAGTCTCCCTGGGCCCCTGCTTTCAGGAACAACATAACATAATCAAAACAAACCCAGCATATTCCAACTACACAAAAATACTGAATATAAAACCAAGACACGTCCAATTACCTCTAGCCCTTCGTCATAATATATTGGTCTTCTGGGCCTCCGAAACCCATATTCATCTTCATTTTCCAAAGTTCTTCTGATCTGTATGGCATGTTAAAGTTAACACCACAACATAATAATATGCACCTTCAAAATGGCAACAATGCTATCTCTTGCGAGTAACTTGTAAAACTAAATGCGATACAACAGATAGATAATGCAAAGATTACATTTTGCTGAGACAAAAGTAGGCTATAATTATATAACTATAATTTCTAGCGATTCAAAGGATTGCTAAAATAACACTTCCAGTCCGTAAGACATAATGGTAAGAGTAAGACAGGATCCAGATATGGAAAAGCAAGTAGTTATAGACATGAATAAAAGTCTATAACCCATCACCATGGCAATGTGTTGCTATCATTAAAGACGTTGCAGATAAAAGAGAAAGTTCTCTCATCTAATTTTTTTTTTCCATTAGCATCTACAAACTTATAAAGGCTTTTTACATAAATAAACTGAACCCAATAAATAAAATTGAAGTAAGAAGAAATCACCTGGGGAGCTAAAACATAAGCCAAGGTTCCGAAAATAGCACCACCGAGAAGAAAGCTAGCAACAAATTCCCCACCTCCAGTTCCTCTGTTATCACTGTACAAAGGAAGCAGTTAATGGAAATATGATTCAATGTTTCAACCCGTGCTCCAATCTAAGCATTCAAAAGACAATTAACAGAAATGGAATACCGGTATTCTGCACGAATTGGTGATGCGAGGTTCCTTCTGTTGACAATGTTCGATTTCCTTTGAACAGCAAGTTTAGTTCCAAGCAGAGATGAATTACCCTTTGCTAAAAACAGCTCAGATGACTTGAGATGAGATCCACCAACTCCAAAATCAAATCAAATCCCATATTCATAGTAATAATAATCATAATCACAATTTCAGATTTCCACAAACAAAAAAGGAAATGAAAAAATTGGGAATCTAAACAATTCCTGGAATGTATCTAAGCAAAACAATTCATAGAAGAAATTGAAACCCTAAAATGAAGAGGTTTGAAATAGTTGATTATCTGGAAGTAAAGGGAGATAAGAGGATGGAATAGCGAACCTGAAATGGATAATGGTGCGAAAGAAGTCGCCATTGGAGAGTGAGTTTGTTTGAAGCGAGAATAACGATGTGCAAAATAATCTCTACCGAATAAATTATTACAAATCTCCAATGGCGAGAATAGCGAGAATAACGATTTTAATTAAGAGGTCAAAGTTGAATGTAAAATATAATTAAAGATATCAAATTTTGAAATCAAAATTAAATATATATTTTTAAATTTAGAACGAAATTTGTCGGGTTGAAAACAAAATATAAATAATCATCACTAATTCTAATTAATTTATTTACATGATTATCCTTAATGAATCTTCTAATAAACTTGCTTTCATGGCCTTATTAGTCATTTTGCTCCACTAATTATTACAAATTCAGTAATCACGCTACATGTCCTTTCCCCAATATTGCCATGGCTTTTAGTTTTTCAATCACACATAACTCATACATCAATCAACGTGTTAATTAATCTTCATAATACTTTTTAATTGTGTTCACATCAACTATCTAAATAAGAATGTAACATGTCATCAAACTCCCTAAATTATCTTTTGTAACATAATTATTTTACACTACAAAAAGTCATTTTTGGTAATTTGCTAAATTAACCATTCTAAACCTATCATATTCTTCCTTTCCTCCAAGTGGCACAACAAATTCAAAAATTTCTTATTGAAAGTTTGCTAATAACCGGTGGATATTTCCCTCTCTCTGTTTCCTTTTTTCAAAATGTAACACCTACTCTCTCTTGCACTTCTCTCTCTCTCCTTCGTCCCTCCTTCAAACCCTAACAGCGCAGAATCCTCATACCTTAGAAAAAAATTATTCATCAAAGAAGTGGCAAGTGTGAGCAACGGCCGAAAAATCCCTGAGTCTTAAATGTGTTTCGTAGTTGCCAATATTTTGGATCTGTGAGTTTTGAGGAGGGCGAAGTGATTGATGATGCAAGAAGACATATATATTCGCTGGATCTGAGATTTACTTAGGGTATTCATGTTGTTCAGAAGGTGAAGTTGTTAGCCGTCTTTTATTTTTCTTTCACAAAATTCGTTTTATTTTTCTTTTCATCACTGCAATGATGATTTCTTCTTCGTCTGCAGAATTTGTTTGATAATAATAATCACTTTGAATTGTAGAATTTGTGAGTTGAATGATTTCAGTTGAATGATTGGTGATTTTGATTAAGGTTTTCTGATTTTCATTTACAAGGTTTGTGATTTCAAGAAATTTGAAACAAAATCAAGGTTGCACAAATTCACTATTTCTTCAAAAACTGGATCTGAACCATAATGCACAACTTTAGCTTTCAATGCAGATTTTAATTTTTCTTCATTGAATATCATTGAATACCACCATCTGGACTTTCTTCAGAAGTTTTACTTCCACCAGAAGTTCCACCTTTGTTAACTTCTGGACCTTGTCCAGAACCATCACCTTCAAAAGTTCCTCCTTCAGAATCATGACCATCATAAGAGGCTGGAATGCCTTTAGAAGCTTCTCCTTCAGAAGATCCACCTTTAGAGTCATGATTACCACCAAAAGAATGATCATCTCCAGAAGCTTGTCCTCCAGAACCCATGTCTTTAGATTTTTCCCTTTCATAAGCATGATCACCACCATATTCTTGATCATCATCAAAATCTGGATTAGAATCAGATTCACCATCTGACTCATCCTTAGAGTCTACAGAAGATTCTTCATCTTCTGACTCTAACTCTTCTTTAGAACTTTCAAGTCATGACTCATCTTCAGAACCTTCATGTTCTAACTCATCTTCAGACGAATCTCCTTGAGATTCTAACTAATCATCTGATTCTTCTTCAGAAGTTTCAACTTCTGACTCTTCTTCATAAACCTCAGATTCGGACTCATCTTCAGAATCTTCTATGTCATTTTCTGACTCTGACTCATAAAGAAACACTCCTTCAGAATCAGAATATTCAGAGTCATCTTCAAGTTCTAACTCATCTTCAGAATTTTCAACTTCTGACTCTTCTTCAGAAGTTTCAACTTCTGACTCTTCTTCACAAACCTCATATTCTGACTCATCTTCAGAATCTTTTATGTTATTTTCTAACTCTGACTCATAAAGAAACATTCCTTTAGAATCAGAATATTCAAAGTCATCTTCAAGTTCTGACTTATCGTCAGAAGTTTCAACTTCTGACTCTTCTTCAGAAGTTTCAACTTCTGACTCTTCTTCAGAAGTTTCAACGTTTCAACTTCTGACTCTTCAATGTCATCTTCTGAGGAGTAAGCGACCTCAGAACACTAGACACCCTATTTTACCCTTAAACAAAAATATCATTACACTAGCAAATGCCCTTTATCGTAATTTGCTAAATCAAATTTTTTCCACCAATCACATTATACCATTCCTCCAAGTGGCACCTTCTTTTGATTTCTCTATTGGTTGATTTGTTAATGCATGTATTAATCATTGGGTTTTCCCCTCAATCCTGATTTTAGTCTTTTATCTTCTCACTTCACGTTCAAATTCTTCTTCCCTCTCCTCTATCCTCAAACCCTAAATATAAAAAAAAGCCAATCATCTTCATTTCAACCAAATCACAACATAAACCTTTATCATTGCAATTCGTCGATTCCGATAACCGTATCGCGCCACCATTCTTGCAGCATCCTCGTCGTGATGTTTTCAATAGTGGACCTTCAACGACCTCACGATGCAGAACATTGTCGCAGACCCAGGTTGCATTGGGACTCCCCTCGACTTAGTCGTTGTCGTACCATTCCATCTGATTCCATAAAGTATAGTTACTTTCTATTTTTATTTGTTTATTGATGTGAGCAGAATAAAATAAGAAGAGGGAAAATAGTACAATCATCGTACACAGGTATGGAATGATTTTCCACTTTCATCCTATTCTTTTTGTTCGTGTTTCTTTGATTTCTCACTTGTGATGTTTTCTTCATTTTGGGTGTGAGCTTTGTGATTTGTTGGATCCGTATTCTAACAGATCTTGTGTTTTGGTTCATATGTAGGTCAGTCTTTCTATCTGGTATTTTATCTGTGATTTGGTGTGCTTAAACAAATTTTTTATATCAAACTTGTGTTTTCTTAGTTGTGTATTCTAACAGGTTTTGTGTTGTGGATCATATGTTGGCTGGATTTTCTATATGCTAGACAGAGAAAAACAACTAAGGTAAAATCAATTTATGTTTATAAATCAATTTATTTTTCTTACTTTTGTGTCCTCCATATGTTTGATATAATGTTTATATAATGTTTCTGTTGCACTCTTATTATTGTCCTGATAATAAGCATCATTTCTATACATATCCTCATCTCATGCGCTAAGTGAATTTACATGATTAACTTTTTTTCTCATGGTAACATACATTTGTAGTGTTGCAAGAAGAATTTACATAATATTGCATGTGCTTGTGCAGTTTAATTCCAAAAATAGCTCTGTGAAATTAGTTTATGAGCCACAACCACGACCTCGAGCCATAGCTTCTTTGGCTGGTGAAACGTTGTCAAGGTGGCATATGGATCAAATCACACAGGTGGTTGTTATTTTGAGATATTGATTATTAGACCTTAAATATTACTATTTCTTATATATTTGTTTCGTGTGTATGCGATGGATAAGAATGGCTTAAGCATCCCCAACACCAATGTTTCTGCTAAAGGAAAGGAAAAAGTATACCTTGAAGACAGCAGTGCCTTTAACATATATCAGGTTACTTAATTCACATTGATTTGATTTTGTTTTACACACTAACAACTTGTATATTAACACCGACCTCTTTTCAGGCTTCCGTAACCATCCCCAATGAAGATGAATGTGTTAAGGCAAACACCATTATCCCCAATGGAAACAATGTAACACCCCTTCTAATTACCCGCGTTTTTATAATTCAAATCAGAGTTTTTAATCACAAATCAAGAGGCGTCACAATTTAAATATATTTCATAATTATAACCAAACAGTTGTCATGCTTTCACTGAAGAAGAAATCATTAAATAAAACAGACTTAAAGTTATGTTTAACAGCGGAAATGAAACATAACAAATCCTGGATACATCATCCATATCTATTCTAGAAAATAAATCAAAACATAATTCAAAACCGTTAAGGATATCCATTAAAGGATTTCAAAACAAACGTTTCCCCAGTGTTACATCTACCAGAGCACGACACTGACACACAGATTAACTAACTGACTCAACTCTAGAGCTATCCTCACTGATTCCAAGCAGCTAATCACTTCGTATCTGAAATCATTAAGTAAGGGTGAGATCTCTATCCAATATAAAATGAATTATACGTTTTTAAATACAACAGAATAATTCGATGCGTTAGTCCATTATCAAAAACACATTCATAGTTCAGTTCACAAGAACATTATACACAATTCATTATGCAATTAAACAATCAATGGAAATTGCAACACTGGAAACCATCCTAGCATGTTACAATCCCATGTGCAATGCAGACTCTATGCATGTGGTACCAAACGTGAACCGAGTTCACCCTCTGTTCCATCACACTTGGAAACAGCGGAAATCCATGATTCGCCCAGAACACTGAGTCAAGAATCTAACCTCACTACCTCACATCCTGGTAAGTCTATTGGCTCTGCAAGTTCACTTCTGCGCAATGGGAATGAACCAATTAACAATGCTTATGCATGCATCATAAAAGCATGCAACATCAATTCACAGATTATGATATCACATAATTCATATAATGCCAATCACCAATGTAATTCATTCCATCACAATGATTATCAAAACACAACATGGTACGCATTATTACTCATTCATCAATTCAGGCAATTCAACCCCATTTCTCATCATCCTCAAATATCCACCTTTTTCAAAAATCAGAAGTTCGACTACTTTTAAAATAATTTTAGCAAAATAATATTTTTCTCTTTTTAAAAGATATTATTTTTAATTTAAGAAATAATGCCGAAAACGGCACCCAAATCGGAGTTACGGTTTAGAAAATATGAATTTTTTGAAGTTTTAAGTATTTTGAAAAATTACACTGGAACCCGGTTCCTCCCTATACAGGAACCGGTTCCTGCGAAGTTTGAAAAACACGCTTCCTAGAATTTGTATGGGAACCCGGTTCCTACCCTACTGGGAACCGGTTCCTACGTGCAAAATTGCCCAGTTTTGAAAAATTCCCACTGGGAACCCGGTTCCTCCCCACAGGGAACCGGTTCCCACGACCTGCAGAATCATTTTCTGCTATTTTTGACAGCATTATGCCTTCCAAATCATTCCCAATCATTCCTATACGAATTATACTTTCAGGAACACCAAAATACAACCATTATACATCGTTACAACATCATATATCATTGTTTCATCATCCCTATCATTCATTCGACACACTAATGGTCTTAAATTATATAATCCGACACAAAATAGGGTTTAATCCTACAAACCTATATTCACCTAAATCAAACTTCCTAACATACCCAATCATCCGATTGATTCCCAAAACCCATAAGGCATTAAAATTGAACGAAATCACCTCTTACCTCGCGATGATCTTCGAATTCTCGACGTTTGGCTTTTTTCCTCTTTTCTCTTCTCTTCTCCAATTCTACGTGAAAATAACTTTTCCAAAAAGACTCCTTTTCCTTCTTTTCCTTTTTATAACCCTTGTTTTATTCCTTTATTTTTTTCCAAATAAAACACATGATTAATTATTAGTAAAAGTATATTGATTTACTCCTCACACCCACTATTTACTCTGCACACCTCCAACCATTCCTTCTTCAATTAATCCAATTAAATCCAAGAATATAAATAATCAAGCCTTTAATTAATTAAATAATTAAATTCCTTATTATTTAATATTCGAATTAAATCGGGGTGTCACAAACAACAATGTAGTGGACTCAGAAATTAAACCTACTCTTTCCAAAGTAAAACTTAAGAAATTTCATTTTGTTGCTGATATCTTATTTCCTAAGCAACTTTATTTTTTAGGATACTAAAATTTATAACTTACAATGATGCAGACTACCGCATCTGCAACACAAAACTGGAGCCACGATACCAGCTATAACAATACCCCTTCAAAGAGGCAGTCTCCATCCGATGAAGGTCAACATCCACAGGTCCTTGATTTGTTATCGCCTAAGTTTTCTGCCACTAAGACTACAAGGACCAAGTCTGGAAGGCAAAACAAATACAATGATCAGAGCTGGCTACACTTTTTGGGGATCTCCATTGTCTCTTTTACAACACAAGTTGTTGTTGATTAATTCTTGAAGACGTGGAGAATCTTTTTATTAGAGATGCTGTTTTATAATCCTGAGTTGTAGTAATTTCATATTTTGAGCAATGCTTTAGGTCTATTTTCAGTTTATATTTGATAAGTAATCAATTCATCTTGTAACGCTGCAGAATGTTATGTCCTCATTTTGATTAATGCTTATTAACTTTCTTGGAATTACTGAAGTTTTTTTATATGATTTTGCACTGTCCATTCATACTATTAACTTATGTGTTTGACGAATTTTGTTGTCAATTGAAACTAAGTTTAACTCACAACTCTCATAAGAGCATCATTCCTAGAAAATGGGACTTCTACTGATATATAAACATCAACACTAATAGTATATTTACAAAATCATAACATACTTGAAGAAAGTTGTGGTTTAAGGTTTTTAAATTTTTTAGGAACTCGTATTTATTTTTGCGCCATTGACTAAGTTTAATTTATGGTTGGTAGTTGCTAAAAGTCTTATTTTCCCAATTAATTTGATAATTCTACCAGTGTGATTATATTATGAATGGTTGACTCACAAATTCCTAAGTGCCTTTTAAACTTATCAATCGTTTTCCATTATGAATTTTTTAAAATATCTTTTACTCAACTTTGTACACCACCAGTCCCAGTTGCTTACAATACAAAATATAATTCTATATCCCTACCTTTTATTCCATTATGAATTTTTTAAAATATCTTTTACTCAACTTTGTACACCACAAGTTCTAGTTGCTTACAATACAAAATATAATTCCATATCCCTATCTTTTATCCATGATGAAACAAACAAATATACAGACCAATATCAATTGTAACTTTTTCTATCAATCACTTACCTACACCTCAACCTATATGGCCTCTGCAATTTGTTAAGCCCCATTACACTGTGCATTGTACTATTATATGAACTTAATAATACTTTCTACCTATGACATATAAACCCAATGTGACAGGTTTGTTTGCTTTTCAAAATAACAGTCTGTCTTCAATTTACGTGCTACTACTTCCTGCATATTTACAATACACTTTCCATACTTTATAGTACAAGTTTTATCATAAATTAGTGAAAGAGAGCAAACAATGATAACTTTTGAGGACATCCATATATCTGCAGAATCAGTTTGGTTACAGAATAAATTTTATGATTACTACTTCAATCTGGTTCCTTATAAAAAATTGGTTACTGAATCATTTATCTGGTTGGCTTACATGGACTTTCTTCTTGAGAACTTCTCCAATACCTATTTATTCAGAATCTCCTTCTGATTCTAGAACCGTATCACCTTCTAGACTTTCTTCAGAAGTTTTACTTCCACCAGAAGTTCTACCTTTGTTAACTTCTGGACCTTGTCCTGAACCATCACCTTCAAAAGTTCCTCCTTCAGAATCATGACCATCATAAGAGGCTGGACTTCCTTTAGAAGCTCCTCCTTCAGAAGATCCACCTTTATAGTCATGATTACCACCAAAAGCATGATCTTCTCCAGAAGCTTGTCCTACAGAACCTACGTCTTCAGAGTTTTCCCTTTCAGAAGCATGACCACCACCAGATTCTTGATCATCATCAAAATTTGGATCAGAATCAGATTCACCATCTGACTCATCATTAGAGTCTCCAGAAGATTCTTCATCTTTTGACTCTAACTCTTCTTCAGAACTTTCAAGTCCTGACTCATCTTCAGAACCTTCATGTTCTGACTCATCTTCAGAAGTAGAATCTCCTCGAGATTCTAACTCATCTTCTGATTCTTCTTCAGAGGTTTCAACTTGTGACTCTTCTTCACAAACCTCAGATTTTGACTCATCTTTAAAATCTTCTATGTCATTTTCTGACTCTGACTCATAAAGAAACACTCCTTCAGAATCAGAATATTCAGAGTCATCTTCAAGTTCTGACTCATCTTTAGAAGTTTCAACTTCTAACTCTTCTTCAGAACTTTCAACTTCTGACTCTTCTTCAGAAGTTTCAACTTCTGACTCTTCAATGTCATTTTCTGACTCTGACTCATAAAGAAACACTCCTTTTGAATCAGAACATTCATAGTCATATTCATCCCCTTTAGATTCAGAAAATGACAACCTCACAGGTTCCTCGTCAGATTCATAAGCCACCAATAGCACAAGTTCATCATCTGAATCTCCTCTGGCTATTTTTGCTTCTTCTTTGATTGATAACTTCACACTTAAGTTATCTCTAAGAAAACAAATACTAAATTATCCCCCAGAAGTTCAATTCCTTTTGGACAAAATATCAGAAGCCTCTGTTTCTGAGCATCAGAACTTCGGACTAACCCTCAGAAGTTCTGAATATGAATTACTCTCAACAATATTGTCCAACATCAAACTTTTCCATATCCGCGTAATAACTATATATGTTACAGTTACATCATTAGAAACAAATCCACGTAATAATAGCTATTATTAATCTACCTGACATATAACTGTTGACTTAAATGTTCTATAGCAACCTATAATACATAGCTATTATTACAGTTTTTAATCATGGCCTTAGTATTTAATTTTTCCTTTTTTGTTATTTATATTATTAACAGTGTCATTCTTATGATCATTACTAAACTACTTTAATTTCATTATTTATTTAGATGAACAATTGCTAATTTTTAACCAAATCATGCAAGTTGTCCAAGATAAAAAAGGGGGTGTATTTTTTTTGTATGGTTACGGTGGTACCGGAAAAACATTCATGTGAAATACATTATCAGCAACTTTACGTTCAATGATTTTGTTACTAATCTTCTTCCAGGTAATTTAACTTCTCAGTTTGTTCAACATCATATTTGACTATTATGTTTATTTTGTGAAAGGTATAACACTATTTTTTTAGGTGATGCAAAAGAGTTCTTTAGTAGCGATTCTATTGACAGATATGAATAAAATGACAATGAAGCTTTCGAGCATTTGACTCCTAAATTTTTAAGTTGTCTAAAAACATCTGGTCTACCTAACCATAGCTTGAAATTGAAGATTGGCACAACTATAATGTTGATAAGAAATTTGAATCAATCTGAAGGACTATGCAATGGTACAAAATTAACTATAACAAGGCTAGCAAATCATATCATTGAGGCAAATATTATTTCAGGTACCCATCTCGGAAACACAATTTACATTCCACGAATGTCATTGTCTCCATCACAATCCCCTTGGCCATTCAGACTTATTCGAAGACAATTCTCCATTATTGTGTCATTTGCAACAAATGTTGTTTTTAAAGAAGTATTCCACAACGTTGTTTAGGTAATTTCTTTATAAGTATTATACATATATTGAATGTTTTACATTTGTTCATGTTTCACAATAATCATCCCAACTATATTTTTTTTCTACGGCCAATATCTTATATTACTACACTATAAATGAACTATCAATACAACACTCTTAGGTTTCATCGTATGAGTTATTAAGGTATGTTAAACCACAACAATTAGTGTGATAAACAAACCATTTAAATTAATTAGTTACCTCATATTATATTATAAAATAGACAATCATTGTATAATTATGTTTTGACCATTAAATTACTATTCTTTTTAGATTTGTATCACATTCTTGAATTTATGGTGTCAACCTTTTTTGGAGCTCTATTGAAGACACTACTTTATCATAAAACTCATATTATTTTTTGTATTAATTTAGTACTTCATACTAAAATTAAATTTAAACTATTATCATATCTTTAGTATTTTCTACACCCTATCTCAAATTTTTTAATTCTACATGTGTCATCTATTTTAATTGTGTTACAACTACTTTCTCATATTAAGAATTCAATTATCCGTGCGGACGCACAGGTCACCTTTTTTTTTTTGGACATTATTTTGCCTAATTTCTTATTGTATTTAAAATTTTGTATTAAATTTATGATTTATTTTTATTATATTATTAGATGATATTATATGAACATTCATTAGTCACAAAAGTAAATATTTCTATTGCGTTACGATTATTTTGTTCATCTTAGGAACGAACAACACCCGTGCGGACGCACAAGTCTTCTACTAGTTCAAATATTATGATTCAAGACTTTTTTTGAATTACTTTCTTATAATTTTGTTTCTTAAATTATTATTATGAAACCTTTAAACCAAAACAATCTTATTATAAAGTGTAAGATGAGAAAATAAATCTACAGTCATAAATATATAAAAAATAACCAATACCATAATTATCATAATTTAACGCTAAATCAATTTTAAGAGTGATTTTAATGTCCGTAAATGTAATTTTATCCCCTAATATTTATTTACCATAAAGTATTAAGCAATCTTTTTCATATCTCATTAAAGTATTAAACTTTATCCCCCAAATATTTCTTTGCATATCATTAAAGTATTAAGTAAACTTTTTCAGAATTTTTATCAATATACCACGTTTCGAAATTTAATGTACCAAAATGTCACATTTTGAAAGAAATTTACCAAAATACCACACTTTTTTCATTGGTTCGTCCATGGGTTGGACGAACGAGACCCACATTTTCTAGCCTTCAAGGGTTTGTCCATGGGTTGGACGACCCTATACTAAGCTTTTTTTTTAAAAAAATTTAAATGTTATAATTTGTTAGTATAGAGTCGTTCAACCCATGGACGAACCCTTGAAGGCCATAAAATGTGGGTCTCGTTCGTCCAACCCATGGACGAACCAATAGAAAAAATGTGGCATTTTGGGATTTTTTTTTAAATGTGGCATTTTAGTATATTAAATTTCAAAAGGTGACATATTGGTAAAAAAACCAACTTTTTCAAACAAGTTGGATACAACGTATATGCAATGGACCTTTTAGTTTCAGCCTTGAAACTAAGCCTTATAAATGTTTAGATATTAATGATATTGGTCCCATCACACATCATTAATATTAATTGTTTAATATAATATTTGAATTGAGAATTGTTGAACATTTTTTCTACTCCCCATTCGTATTTCAAAACAACATTTTATCTTCTTCCTTTCACATTCTATTTATTCTCACATTCTTCCTACTTTACTACTCATTCGAATTCACTGTTCTGTCGTTCTTGATGGACCGACAAAATATTTAATTATAATACAAAAGAATTTAAAAATTATAGGCATGCCCGATGAGCCGAACCTATTTTTCCGAAAGGCCGACAAAATATTTACTTATAATATAGAAGAATTTAAAAATTATAGGCATGCATGATGAGTCGAACTTATTTTTCCGACGGACCGACAAAATATTTACTTAAATTGAACAGATATTAGAGATCATACCTAGCACCTAGCAAAAATTCATTAGTAGATGAAGAACACACAAAGGCGAGGGATAAAAAAACACTCATCCACAATCTTGAAAGCAAAAGACTGAATTATGTATTCATCCCAAAAACGTATTGAAAATACAAATGCAAGAATCACAAGGGCTTTTCAAGGTTGTTATGTGGCTTGGTTAACAAACAAGTGATAAGTCCTAAAGCTAATCGAAACAAAAACTTGCCTAAACCTAAGGGAGTGATCAACTCACAAAGTTCCAAACAATATAATTTCAATCAAACTTCTTCTTCATCACAAATTGTCAAACCAAAATATCTCACTTATTAACACAACATTATTCATACTTTTTTTTTTCTTTTTCAAAGCTTTTTCATTTTTTTTCTTTTTCTAATCATTTTTTTCTTTTCTTTTTGTTTTCTTTCTTAACCTCATACCAACCACAATATAAGTACATAAACATCCCTCTCCCCAACTTGAATTCAACCAACATCATTATGTGACTACTCCCTACTTTCTAAAGCAAGGTGAAAATTTATATAACAACATATAGTTGAGGGTGCAAGAAACAAAGAAATCAACATCCATACAAAAATGTGAATTGACACTCATAGACAAGTATCAAATTCAAATAAAAATGGATGTTGATAAAAGCTCAAAGGGGTTAAGAAAGGTTCACACACTCACAAGGTGAATTGAATATTTAGCCAAGGTAGTTGTGCTCAAAGTCAAACAAAATTCCTTGATCTTTTTCATGCATTCATACAATCAACACAAAACAAAAGATTAAGCACAATAAAATCCAGTTAAAACAAGAAAGTGGCCTTCAATATGTAAACAATGGAAAACTTCCTCACATTTATGGTTAAAGAGGGAACTAAAGTGATTCAATTCATGATAAAGTAATGCAAAAAGAATGAATGACACGTTAATTATACAAATGATAAATTTCCTAAACATGTTATGCTATAGAAAGCGATAACGAGTACCTAACATGTACCAACCTTGAAATTATTATTACCATACATCCGCGAGTTGAAACGATCAAACTCGGAAAAGCAAAAATTGCAACCTCAAGCTACAAAACCAAAAGTTGAGTCCAAGCAACAACAAAAGAGTTAGAAAAATAAAATTTACAACATTTATATCCAACAAAACTCCTCAAGCTAAACACGACGAGCTTGCGGATAACACAATTTGACAAAACAAAACGAATACAAATAACAATACGAAAAACTTGGTGAAAATGAATTAACAAGTTGAAAAGTGAAGATTTAAAATTAAGAGCAAGTCCTATTTCAACTTGTTAAAACATAAGCCACCACACACGTAAACAAACATAAGCAAAAACAAACAAAAATATGGTTATTTTACATCGTAAGCTCGACGCCTTTATTGTGCGAGCACTAGTACCCTCCTCTCGTTATGCCATGGTATTGTCGCACCGTGTGAACCTAAAGAAAGTTCCCTAACAATCACACAACAAACGTTACTGTAACACGGTAGGAGAACTGACTTGTTTGTTTTGCTTTTTATCGCAAATGTTGCGGATAGCAAGAGTCGCCACCGACTTTTCTTTTATCCAATAAGGGAAGGTGAAAAGAACATGAAAATACCTTTGTTAGATTCTGAGTACGGGAGACAATTATGGAAAGGGAAGGTGTTAGCACCATTTCCATCCGTAGTTATCTAGGGGCTCTTAGTTTCTTAGCTCACTTTTGAAAAATTGCTTTCTGTGTTTGCGTAGTTTGAAAATGTATTTGAAAAGGCATTTCGCTTTGACTTCGTAATGATTCTTATTGGAATGTATACGAAGTGTTTGGAAATGTAAAGATGTTTAACTTTGTAATGATTCACACTTGAATGTATACAAAGTGTTTTTCGAAAGTATTTGAAAAGTGTGAGGTGTGAAAAAGCATTTTGATTGGAGCAAGCAACATAGTCTTATTACCTACTCAGAATGGTCGTTTCCATGTTATTTTTCCTTCTCCTTTAGAATAAGACTATCCATACCATTAGTTGGTAGGTAACTTTATTCGTTTGGATATGAAGGGATAATCGAAGGGTCATCGTATGGTCATAGAAGACAACATGTAAGGATACCTTTAGTAATTCGTAGGGACGATCATCACTTTTTGTAGGCAACAATCGAGGGACGAGATCATGTATTCGTAGGAAACATCGAGGGTCATCGAGGGACTATGATATTTGTATCGAATGGACTATGATGATATTATTCATAGGCTTCTTTGCTAATGGTATCCCTATGTTTGAGGGATATGACCATTGAATTCATAAAGGAAACAAGAGAGGATACCCTAAGGGATGTGCAAGTGTGAATAGTGTGTTGTATTTAGATATTTATCTTGAAATTAGAAGTGATCTACGGTTGATTTTAGTCTTTACCATGCAAACCCTAATTAGCTAGCAGTTAAATATGTACAGGAAAATAAAGTGCAGAATGTAAAGTACGGAAATGTAAATCCTACGCTATTACATGGCTTTGGGGCAGATACATAATAGGAGTGCGGAAAGTAAAGGCATAAATGTGAATCTACGCTATTACTGAATAAAAAATGTGAAACCTATACATCCTTTCTAGAATTGTAAATGCAGAATAGCAAATAAATAATCAGGATAATAAGAAATATGTTGGTGAAAATGTTTTAGAAGTTAGTAAAAAAAAGGTTTTAGGTTAATAACCCTAATTACTAGAAAATAAATTATCTTTTTATGATTTTTGAAAAGGTTTTAATTAATTTTGAAAAGAAAATTAAATTAAATTAAGAAAAATAGAAAAAAAAATAAGGAAATAAGAAAAGTTAGAAAAGTGAGAAAAAGATAGGGGGTCAGCAGGGATTGAGCCCCAGAAGTTGCGCTTGCATGCTTCTATCAGAAGTTACTTCTATCAAAAGTTGCACTTACATGCTTCTATCAGAAGTTACTTCTATCAGAAGTTGCACTTGCATGCTTTTATCAGAAGTTGTACTTGTATGCTTCTATCAGAAGTTGTGTTCCAGAAGTTCTTTCTCAGAACTTCTAAGTTCATCTTCTGCTCAACACGGTGTAGCGTTTCATTCTAACACCTGAGTCAAAACATCTGCTGAAAAACATAAACAGGTCGGAGTATCAAATTCATCAGAGGATCATAACTTTAATACATTATTAGAGTATCTATTTTGAAATTTCAAACAAAACACGTGTGGTCCCCATGGAGTTTGAATGGACCCATCAGAAAGCGCCACGCCTAGGTCACCGGGTTCAAACCTTCAAACCACCGTCCAGGGTGGTTAACTTCGTCTTCTCTGGAGAGGTCAGATTCCAAACATGCAAAATAAAGAGAATTCATGCAAGAGATTAAGCCTACCCCCTAAATCGCCCCCTGCGAGTTTAGTGGTGGTGTCGGTTTGGTCTGTAAGTGCCTGCAAATAGAAATACGAAACTTAGCAGTTCTATGCCCTAACCATAGCAAACCACGATGTGGCCATGAAAAGCTTGTAACGATGGCCCAGACCTGCTCTAATAAACCTTAGAAAATGATTAGCATGGTTAATTTAGATCAAAACATCATAAAATTAGAAACACGAATTTAAGAAAAATATGTAATCAGAGCTTTATGATGCATGCAAATTTAGGATGTTTGGGTCATGGATTTTGATCCATACTTACCCTATGTTACCTTAGGAGCACGATGGAGTGCTTGGAATTACTTGAGAACAACTGGAACTAGGGTTTTGATGGTGCAAATTTCTCTTGAAAATTTTGAACAAGAACCCTAGTTTTCTGGTTGCCAAACTCGTCCTCTTTGATGTCTGAATGTGCTATGTATATATAGGGCCAAAGATTAGGTCAAGCATTTGTGGAAAATATATCAACTTGAATGCAAAATATTTGATTGACATATTTTATCAAATTCTTCCATATTTGGCTCAACCTTGTATCAATGCATGGTGCACGAAATTTCCAGCTAGCATGGGCTATCTTGGACCTCAAGACAATTAGAAAGCAAGCCCAACTCATCTTAACTCTTACCTTTATATTTTATTTAATTAAAATTGAATTTAAATCATTAAATTCAAAAATATATCAAATAAATACAAGATGTGCGTGCACTTGAGTTTCAGGCCATGGATAATGTCAAGATTAAGTTTGGATCATGAAAACTTAGGCCTATTTGGAAAATATCTGCATTTGCTAAGTATTTCTCTTCATGCACCTCCTTAAAAATGTCAAACTTGCACAACTTGTATCTTGCTCAATTTTCAACATTCTTAAGTGTTATTGGACTTTTTAGAAATCTAAAGATGTCCTCTAAACACTTCATTTGGTTTCATATTGAAGCAACTCGATTTTCAAAAATCGTTTAAAATTCCGAAAACTAGTGAAATCGCCACCTAATTTTATTTGTTCTAAAAAGAACGGGAAAATATAGATAAAACCCCAAAGAAGCGGATAAGGCGGTCTACGTGACCAAAAATGTGGGATCGGGAGTCGGTTATGTAAGGGGAAGGTATTAGCACCCCTTACATCCATCATACTCGATGGGACCCATTTAATTCTACGCGTTTGTGTGTGTGTTTATTGCTAAGTTATGAATACCAAAAGAAGAAAAAAGATTTGTTTATTATTATTTTGAGTTTGGCACGGTTTCAAAACCATGTGCCTACATATTCCCTTGTGCAATGGGAAAGTCAAAACTCTGTAGTTCCTCTCAAAAAAGTTTTAAATTTGTTGTATTGATTTTAAGAAAAATCGTGCGTTAGACATTTCAAATGCTTGAACTTGGACTTGTTTAGTTTGTTTGAAAATCTTTAAGTCCACGTTCATATTTGAAATGGCTATTGCGCACTCTTTGTTGGAAAAGAGTTCGATGATCGCATATGAGCGAGGAAAGGATTTTGAGTGAGTTGAATTGATTTTTATGTGGGTGAAAAGTACCGAACAATAGGACTAGCATCCTACGATTCAAATACTAGAAACAAGATGAGCTCAATGCTCAACGAGTCGTCTATCATCCCAAAAGTTTTTTCTTATGAAAGAGTGAAGTGAAACAAGGTTCGCGTTATTAAGAATCTTTAAGCAATTGGACTAGCATCCAACGACTTAAAGATTCGAAGTTCATTTTTTACAAGTGTTTAAACAATTGGACTAGCATCCAACGGTTTAAGTACTTGAGTTTTCTTATGAAAGAATTTGGAAAATGCACTCGACGTTGGATCGAGGTTTGTAATTTAATTATGAAAGTGTTTTGGAACTCGATGCGTTGCATGAGAAATGGAGTCGGGTTATGGTTAATCAAGTATGTGGACTTAATTAACCTCGTGAGGATAGGTGCTCCTATCCCCAACCATGAGACCCTGGTGCATGGTAATTGGTATATAGATCAATGTTGTTTTCGGGTTATGATTGATTAAAGCAACAAGGGCTTTAATCAACCTCGTGAGGATGGCCATGCCCATCCCCAACTATGAGACCCTTTAAGAAATCGGCATATGAGCCAATCAGGATGGAATCGAATTGATTTTCATTTTAATTGTGTGCAAAGTGTACAATGGCGAATAAATGCGGAACAAACAGATAATCATCACACAATACAATAGGAAATTTAAATAATTATTAGAAACGCTCTTTCCTATTTGATAAGAAATCGACTAATAGTTTAATCGATAAATTATCAAATAAAAACTATCAGAACTAATTATTACTTAGTACATCGCACAAAAATATAATTTACGAAAAAATAAATTAATTGAAAAGGTGAAGGTTCAGAAATAGCCTGTATGAAGCGAGCCTAGACGATGGGAAAAGAAAACCAGAGATAATACTCTTGAGCCCAAATAAAGGGTCCAATGAGCCTTCAGGAAACTTCGTAGAGAGCGTCGTTGATCAGAAAAACGAAACTTGAGGCACACGGAAGTAGTGACAACGCAGGTGTATTGCGAGGATAATATAGAGGAAAAAGAAAAAATGCTAGAAATTTCCTATTAAGCAAAAAAAAATGTCCAACTAACATTATTATTATTATTATTTTATATTTTTTGGAGTATACTAAATATTTTATTGGTTAAGAATAGTAATAATAATAATTATTGATTAAGAAAATAAAAATAGTTATTAATAATAATAATAGTAAGTAGTAATAATAATAGTTGTTAATAATAGTTAAAAAAAACTAGTAATAATAATAATGGTTAGTAATCCTAATAACAATTAGTAATAAAAATAAAAATTAGTAATAATAATAAATATTAGCAATAGTTATTAAGTTAATAGTAATATTAGTTATAATAATAATATACTAATCTTACTAATAAACAAAAATTAAAAATGAAAATACAAGAAAAAGAAATAAAAACACTCATATCCTCTTCTCTTCCTCACAATGAACACTCAGAGACCCAAACCCAAACTTCTTCTTCCAAACACGAACGACAACCCTTATCTCTCTCAATCGCTCTGTTGGAAACCCAGAAAACAAATGGTCCTCTCCCTCTCGATGGCTTCGATTGGAACCCTCATCCTTACTTCCCTCTCTTAATCGCTGTCTGAGGGAAACCCTAACTCTAACGATTCTGGGTTCTGTTGGACCTATTTCTCGCGTTTTTCTCTCTGTCTAATCTGGTATTCGTGTTGTGTTTGCAGATAAACGGTAGATTTGGGCGAAAACAACAAGGGGTTCTGAAACCCTATACCCTCCGCTTGCGATTCCGGCTTGTGACCACGTAGTCCGAACCTTGGAGACGTATTCGGCGGCGAGGAGTGAGTTCAGAGCTATACCTGGGTGAGATCGTTCTGCTTCTTCTTTTTCTTTCTCCGTATCAGAAATCTAGTTTCTGAAATGGCTTATTCTGAAGGGTCTATTTGAGGAAAATGATGAATGGGTTAGGGTCTGTTTTGATTGTTCTGTGTTTGGTTTCTGCGTTTGGGTTCTTGATGGTTGTGAAAGAACATTTGCTAAGCTGGTTATAGTTTGAACTTTCTGGTTTTTCAGTGTTTGCTACCTTTTGGAACTGATATGGATTGCTGGTTTTTTGAATAGATACCCACCATGGTTTTTTCTTGAACAGATACACACTATGTTTTTTCTGAACAGATACACACACTGGGTTTTTGCTTTCTTCCTTGTTGTTATATTTTTTGAGCTGGTTTTTTAGAACAGATACTATCTCTTAGATTTTCTAAGGTTGGTTCTCCCTTTTTACTGATGTCTCTCTCTGCCCTTTTGAACAAAATCCCCCTGTGGTTATATTTTCTGTCTGCTTTTGAATGCTACCACATAACTCTTTTCCCTCTGCTACCCTTGAACAAATACTTGCTTGTATGTTTGGTTATCCTCTGATCCTATGCCATCCTTCTGATTAATTTGAACAGATTCTGCCTTGGTCTTCCCTGCTTATTGTTGCTTTTTTATCACTCTTGTGCAATTTCCAACTGTCCCTCATTGGAAACATATTCTGTGGCATTTAGTTGCTTGCAATTAAACTCAATTTTCCTCTTTCAGCTATGCTTTCTGTGTGGTTTAAAACTGACCCTTGGCATTTTTTTGTGTTTCCCTGCTGCCTGCTGTTTGGGTAAAAACCAATTACATTAGGCTGATAACCAAGTAATGGGGGGTAAAATGTTGTTTCTGTTTTTACTGATCTGTGCTATGCTGCCTGTGTTGAATTTATATCTTGGGCTGAACTTTGATAAACTGTTGGACTGATTTATTTAGGAAAAATGATGTTTCTGATTTCCATTTTACACCTCCCTTTGTGAACCAACAACGAAAGTTGTTGTGATTTGCAATGGAGGTAACGGTAACGGCCGATGAAGGAATTTCGGTTCTGAGGCTTTGTCATTTGAAACAATTGACCTTTAATCATGATTCCTTAACACAACCCTCGTGATGAGTCCGAAAAAAACAATAATTCTCTTGGTCTTCGTATGAAATTTATTCACGTTCCATAATTACTAAACCATGTTTTTTGTTTCAGGAATGGCGACAAACGGTCAAATGGCATGGCGATGAAGATGAAGAGAAAAGTTCGGAGAAAACAACAATTAGCTCGGACAAATTCAGAAGCTCGTAGCATTAGGATAAGATTATGACCTCTTTTGTACTTGTAAAAAAAAATTAGAACACTTTGTAATACCGAACAAAAGTTCCGAATTTAATTTATAATTCCACAATCTTCTTGCAAAATTTGTGCTCTTTGTAAAAAACTTAGAATATTTTGTAATATCAGCTTGATAAAAAACTTCAAATTCAACTTACAATTCCAATTTCTTCTTGTTATGAACGAAACTCTTTGCAACGTTTCTCCGCTATAAATAAGATCGATATACAAGAACACATCCTTCATTGGGCTTAAATTCCACAAAAAACACAAAGTATTCTCTTTAAAATTAAAATTCAAGAAAATAAATAATTATTATATTTCTTGAATTAAAATTCCAAAAAACGAATAATTCCTTTCGGGAAAATAATTCCCAAACAGATCCTTTTGAACTAAATAACTCAAAGCAGCTCGAACCAAAATCGAATCTTCTTCCGAAACCAATGAATGGACGGATAAAACAAAGGGGAAATTTTGGGGTGCGACAGTTGCCCCTATTCAATCATCTTAAACCTGATGAGTGAGAAAAAGCGACAGCTTTCGAACATTCAAGGTGGAAGAGGATTGAGTACCAGAGAACCCCGAAAATTTGCCCTACGCAGGAAACCAATGTCACTAGATAACGCAGATAAAATATCCTGACTATAGAGCCAAGGAAAAACTCCAAAGAGTTACAGAGGATTAAGGAATACCCGCAGACCTTAATGAAGATGAAGTTGAGAAACTGTCTGAAGATCCCAAAGAGTTAAAGAATACCCGCAAACTTTAACGAAGATAAAATTGAGAATTTGTCAAAAAATCCCGAAGAGTTAAGGAATACCCGCAGACCTTAACGAAGATGAAGTTGAGAAACTGTCTGAAGATCCCCAAAAGAGTTAAAGAATACCCGCAAACTTTAACGAAGATAAATGGCTAGAACAATATCCGAATCGTTGGCGCACGAAGGTGCGAGGAGCCATGGCATGTTGAATATCTTTGACCGTGTAACTTCCGAGTTACAGGCAGAACAAAATTCAGTAGCGCGCCCGACAATACACTTCTCTGGGGATAAATAAATCAATATCCAGCACGCTGGTGTGATATAGATGTATATGAAGTCGGTAAATCTTGTTTCCGACGTTTCTGCTGATGAGAGATCTTACTGAACATGTACAGACATGCTGAACAACTTCCGAGTCGACAAGATCTTCAATTTGTATGTAGATAGCTTTACCAGTAATAGAAGAATCAGATTTAGCAACTGCGACCTGAAAAACTACTAGGGTAATGAGCTTCAATTTGCTGGCATTTGTATAGACAATGCGTTGTAGCAAGTGGATATGTGGATCAACGTCTGAGTCGGAGAAATATCCTGTGATTGAATAAACATCCCACCTGGTGGACATTTATTGTTGAGTAGTTGATAACTTACTAGGGAAATAAACACACCAGAAGTTTGATGTGATTTTCTGAGAACAGCTCAGAGAATAAAATGGCAGAAGTTACTACCAATAGAATTTGTTGAGTAGATTCTTGTCTGAAAGAATCTTGAAAATACCAAGAATAAAAGTTGTGATAATCCTTTCTGAAGGAGACTCGCTTGGGAGTAAATTAAGCTTCGCTGGGGAAACTTCGTAAGAAAACCGTGCGGAAAATTCACTGGGGATTCCCGGTTGATAATTTTGCTGACGTTAGAGTCCAACTAAAAGAGACAATTATTTTGCTGGGGAAGAAATCTCGATTGGAGAAACCATCAGCTGTTGAGATCCATACAAGTATATAACTTGTGCTGGGGAGAAGAGGATAATTATGTCGTCTGAGAACTAATCCTTCCATTCAATCCTTACGAGGATAATTACAGTTTCAGCTGAAAAAAATGCAAAATAAATAGCCGAAGCTAATGCATGATATGATATGCATGATATGATTTTTCTAATGCAAATAGTATATGACTTCCCGATACTGCTGAGAGAAGGAAGACAACACTGGGGAATCCAATCTGAACAATCCTGTTGTCACAAGAATTCACTGGGGATGATCGATCACTTCTCTGGGGAAGAGACTTAACTTGAGAGTTGATTCCACTTCCAATTTATATTTTACCAAGCATTCAACTGGCACTGGGGAGAAAAGCTAGATTGTCACCTAAGAAATCTTTGGCTTCCACTTCCAACATTTTTCTGAACAGATTCCAAATTCTGGCAAGGATTCATGCATGACTGTACCGTGATATGTCATGAATGGATGAATGAATGGATGTATGGATGCGTGAATATACTGGTTGATGCATTGGTTTATCAATTTAATTCCCGACACCGCTAAAAATCAGATGAACGGTAATGGCCATAATCCGAATCACAAATGCCATTGCAATGAGCTTCTCACGGGGAAGACAACATCTGATTACTCGCAAACATCAAGATGGATACGAAGGTATTTCCAATTCAGAGGAAAGGCGTAACACTTAGAAAGCCAGTCACTCCCCAACATTTTGTAAATCAAAACAATTTTAAGTTTCAAAACTTCATTGTTTCATCATTTTGAATGATTTTAATTTTATCTAAAACAGCAGCGACAATAAGTTAATCATGCAGAAAAGATAAAAATTAGGACAAGGAACGAAGTTCAACTGAACAATTCTTTTATTTAAAATATGAGAGAAGTAACTCATAAGTAGGGATTTTGTACATAAAGATGCACATTCCTTTAGGAGGAACATACAGAAAAAAAGTGAATCTATACACATTTCTTAAAACAACAACGAAATTGAAATTGAACTTCATTGAACCAAAACATGCTACTCCCCCTCCTGACTGCTATTCTTCATCACTTCGCTTCTAAAGATGGTGATTGAACTAATCCCCTCCATCTGAGCTTTTGTTGTGGCATGGAGACGCGCACTGCAGCATTATGTCTCTACATATTCCCTAACTTTTGCGTGAACCATCCTTAGAAGATCTTGGTTCACGGGACCTTTACCCTTTTTTGCTTAAGCTGCCCTTTCGGGTTTTCAGCTTACCGGGCTCAATTTTTTTAATATTTTTTTTAGACATAATATTTCTTGACCACCTGAGTTGATGGCGTGTGCCAACTCTTCTCCATCCATGTTGGTGAGAACAAGAGCTCCTCCCGAGAAAACTTTCTTTACCACGTATGGTCCTTCATAGTTTGGCACCCACTTTCCACGAGGGTCTCTATGTGGAGAGATTATCCTCTTTAGCACCAATTTACCCACCTTGAACTCGCGGGGACGCACCTTCTTATCGAAAGCCCTCTTGATTCTTTTCTGGTAGAGTTGGCCATGATAAATGGCTGTCAACCTCTTTTCTTCGATCAAATTGAGTTGGTCGTATCTACTCTGGACCCATTCCGCCTCTTCCAACTCTGTTTCCATCAGAACTCTGAGAAAAGGAATCTCCACCTCTATAGGAAGTACTGCCTCCATGCATAAACAAGAGAGTAAGGTGTTGCTCCTGTCGAAGTGCGAATAGATGTTCTGTACCCGTGCAAACCGAAAGGCAACATCTCGTGCCAATCCTTGTACGTCTTCACCATCTTCTGCAGGATTTTCTTGATATTCTTGTTAGCTGCTTCAACAGCACCATTCATCTTTGGTCTGTAGGGAGACGAGTTGTGATGATCGATCTTGAATGTGTCACATAACTCCTTCATCATCTTGTTGTTCAGATTTGTCCCATTGTCAGTGATAATCTTGCTAGGAGTACCGTAGCGACAAATTATATTATTCTTGATAAACCGGGAAACCACTTGTCGTGTCACATTCGCATATGAAGCAGCCTCAACCCACTTGGTGAAATAGTCTATGGCGACTAGTATGAAAGCGATGTCCATTGGAAGCTTTCGGCTCAATCATTCCAATCATATCAATTCCCCACATAGAGAATGGCCATGGAGAGGTCAAAACATTCAGAGGTGAGGGTGGCACATGCATCTTATCGGCATGAATCTGACACTTGTGACATCTCATTGCATAAATAACACAGTCTGTTTCCATGGTCATCCAGTAGTAACCGGCCCTGAGGATCTTCTTCGCCATTGCATGCCCATTTGCGTGAACACCAAAAGAACCTTCATGAATTTCTTTGATGAGTTGATCTGCTTCGTGTCTATCCACGCATCTGAGCAAGACCAAATCAAAATTCCGCTTGTACAACACCCCATTACTCAAGAAACAGTTGGCAGACAACTTCCTCAAAGTCTTCTTATCATTGATAGATGCCCCTTCTGGGTACTCGCCCTTTTCTACGCATTGCTTGATATCATAGAACCAGGGTTTACCGTCAGTTTCTTCATCAACCATCATACGGTAACCAGGTTCGTCTAGACGCTCGATAGTGATGGAAGGCGCTTTATTAGCCCACTTGACCTTGAACATTGAAGACAAAGTGGCTAAAGCATCAGCTAACTGATTTTCCTCTCTAGGAATATGATGGAAAGTAATCTCATCAAAGTACGGTATCAGCTTCAAGACATGATATCTGTACGGAATCAACTTTTCATTACGAGTTTCCCGCTCTCCTTTGACCTGGCAAACGACGAGTGCTGAATCCCCATAAACTTCAAGGATTTTGATCCTTAAATCAATGGCTGCCTCTATCCCGAAAATACAAGCTTCATATTCTGCCATGTTGTTGGTACAATCGAAATAGATTCTGGCGGTGAAGGGAATATGAAAACCTGTCGGAGAAGTATTAATTGCCCCTATTCCATGCCCTACTGTATTGGATGCCCCATCAAACACAAGCGTCCACCGGGATCCTGGCTCGGGTCCTTCCTCTGGTCCAAGAATGTTGCAATCTCTGATAAACATGACATCTTCATCTGGGAAGTCAAACCTCATCGGTTGATAGTCCTCCATAGGCTGGTGGGCGAGATATTCTCATACCACACTTCCCTTGATTGCTTTCTGAGTTACATATTGAATATCATATTCAGATAGTAACATCTGCCAACGTGCAATCCTTTCAACCAGAGCTGGCTTTTCGAAGATATATTTGATGGGGTCCATCTTAGATATCAGCATTGTAGTGTGACACACCATGTATTGTCTCAAACGACGGGCAGCCCATGCTAAAGCGTAACAAGTTTTCTCTAGCAGAGAGTACCGACTTTCACATTCAGTGAACTTGTTACTCAGATAATAGATTGCGTGCTCTTTTCTTCCCGTTTCGTCATGTTGCCCCAGAACACAACCCATAGATCCTTCGAGTACGGTGAGGTACATTATGAGAGGCCTTCCGGGAACAGGCGGTATCAAGATAGGTGGCTCTTGTAAGTACTCCTTGATCTTATCAAATGCTCGCTGACAATTATCATTCCATATGATGGCTTGATCCTTTTTCAACAACTTGAACAAAAGTTCACAAGTAGTTGTCAAATGCGATATGAACCGGGAAATGTAATTTAAGCGTCCCAAAAAACCAAGAATTTCCTTCACTGTTCTTGGTGCTGGCATTTCTTGAATAGCTTTTACTTTGTCGGGGTCTACCTCGATACCTAATTGGCTTACTATGAATCCAAGTAGCTTCCCGGACCGGACTCCGAAAGTACACTTGTTAGGATTAAACCGGAGTTTGTACTTCCTCAACCTTTCAAACAACTTTTTAAGATGAACAATGTGCTCCTCCTCAGTCTGAGACTTGGCAATCATATCATCCACATAGACCTCAATTTCTTTATGCATCATATCATGGAAAAGAGCTACCATGGCTCTTTGATAAGTTGCCCCCGCATTCTTCAGTCCAAAAGGCATGACTTTGTAACAAAAGGTGCCCCACGGGGTGGTGAACATCGTCTTCATCATATCTGCCGGGTCCATCTTGATCTGATTATATCTGGAGAAACCATCCATGAAAGAGAAAACTGACGACTGAGCGGTGCTATCGACCAAAACATCAATGTGAGGCAAAGGAAAATCGTCTTTCGGGCTAGCTCGATTCAAGTCTCTGTAGTCTACACACATCCGAACCTTTCCATCCTTCTTGAGGACTGGTACAATGTTGGCAATCCAATCTGGATATACCGACACAGGAAGGAAACCGGCATCGAACTGCTTCTTCACTTCGTCTCTGATCTTCTTAGCCATCTCAGGATGTGTCCTCCTCGGTCTCTACTTTACGGGCGAGCATTCGGGCTTTAGCGGCAGCTTATGCACAATAATATCTGTATCAAGTCCAGGCATGTCCTGATATGACCAGGCAAACACATCTACAAACTCTCGCAATAAGTTGACCAACTCATCTTTTATCTCTTGCCCCAAGGCGGTTCCAACTTTGACTTCCTTTTGATCCTCTTTAGTACCCAGATTGATCACATCCACTGGTTCCTGATGAGGTTGGATTGTCTTCTCCTCGTGTTTCAACCAAACGCGCTAACTCTTCAGGGAGTTCATATTCTTCCTCACCGTCATCTTCGACTTGGTTGATCGGGAAATCGAAGTCAAAAGGAGTTATAGCATGGCTATGTTCAATAAGCTCAATTTCAGGTGATCTGCATAAATGATTGATTTTATCTTCTAGATATGTATGTTTATTTTAGCAGGAAAAACAGTGAAAATGTTGTTGTTTTTATTAAGATGCAGTGGAAAGAAAAAGTAAAAACAATAAAAGGGATCTCAAACTGAATTAAAAAATGCGCTTTTCATTGAAGATAAAAATTCATTCATTAAACAGAACAAGCCCTACAAAGCAATCCTTCGTTCCTTGGGCAGAGCACAAGATTTTTTTAATTTTAAAACAAGAAATTACTTTGACAATGAAATGAGAGGGGTAACGTCCTTGACGCTCCAATTCTTGAGGGCCACACCGGGAGGAGTACAGAACACCATCTGAGAAAGCTCCACTGCATGCTCATCATCTTCAATGGCATTGATAGCCTTTTCGGAGCGGAAACCCTTCGCAACAAAAGTATCCTCTAGACGAGGGATCTTTCCTTTTCCTATCTCTGAACTTCCACTGATCCTGGAGGGTGGTTGATAGCCGAGTCCGCTCTTGTCCTTCTTCTCTGCCATGTTTATCAACGTTCCCCAACCTTCAGGGTTCCCGACATCGATAAGGGCCTTGACATCCTGCCAACGGGTTATGTTACCTCTAGGCTTTTCAACAGTCTGGACTTCTTTTTGCACATTTCCAACAATCTCTAAAGCTTGAAAGAGATTCTCATGCACCTCATCTCCGACGTCCATATATTTGAACTCAGACAAGTGACTAACCAGATAGTCTTCTTCACCACTAACCTCCACCACCTGGTTATTCAGCAAAAACTTCAATTTCTCATGTAGAGTTGAGGTGACAGCCTTAGCACCGTGTATCCAGGGCCTTCCCAATAAGCAGCTATAAGCTGGAAATATATCCATCACTTGAAAAGTAATGTTGAAAAGATGGGGTCCGATAAGTACCGGAAGATCAATCTCTCCCACCGCCATCCTGCAGGATCCATCGAAAGCCTTCACAATCAGAGAGCTAGGTTTCATAATTTCCCCTTCTACCTATAGCTGGGCCAATGTTGTCTTTGGGATCACATTCAGAGCTGAACCTGTATCAACCATAACTCTAGCAAGAGTCGTTCCACCACAGGTAACAAAAATGTGAAGAGCCATGTTATGATTACCTCCATTCTGAGGGAGGTCAGCATCAGTGAATGATAAACAATTGCCATCATTTAAACTTGAAATTGCAACATCCAATTGATTGATTGTGATATCTTCAGCCACGTACGAGTTGTCGAGAAACTTCAACAAGGCCATCTTGTGGGCTTCAGAACTTTTTAACAGGGACAAGATTGAGATTTTTGCGGGAGTCTGACTAAGTTGATCAACTACTTTGTAGTCACTCCTCTTGATGATTTTCAATGTCTCATCACTTGGCTTAAAGATATCCCTCAATTCTTCCGCGCTCAAATCAACTCCATCTTTCTTCGGAGGAACATCTGACACCTTTTCTGCAGCTCGGTTCTTTATCGGATCTTGGTGGTAAATCCGACCGCTACGGGTCATACCACTCATACCGGTGATGTTCTCAACAGTAGACTCTCCCAAAACCATCGGCTTACCTCCCACAATGACTTCAGGTTCATAATTCCAAGGCACAACTTTTGTATCTTCATAAGGGATTCGGATGGGCGGGTAAACCATCATTGGTTCTACCGTCGTAACAGGTTCTTCTTCTTGGATAGGGATGGTCGGAGACACATGGAGTCTCCTATTGTTGATGAGAGGGACCACCACATCTACTTCAACTTCAGTATGAACTCGACTAAACTGAATTAAGTGTTGACACATTAATCCTTGTAGGTACTTCTTGAACTTTGCACAGTGTTCTGGATTGTCTTGGCAAATCAAACAGCTATCATGACCTTCTTTCAATAAACCGGCATTCTTCAACTCCTCAAACACCTTCTTCAAAGACATCTTCAACTGATCCACCTCCATAACCAGACCTCCTTCTTCAATCAAAGCATTTACTGACGATGACCCATGCCTCGGCAATGGATTATTAGCAATGTTGGGGACGTCAGCGAAAGTTAACAGCTTCCGGTCAATAAGTTCCTGGACTTTGCACCTAAAAGCGAAACAGTCTTCTGTGGTATGCCCGGGAGAATTAGCATGAAAAACGCATCTAGCATTCTCATTAAACCATGGTTTGGGAGGCCCTGGAACAGGCTTTAATTCCCTTGGCACCACTCTTCCATCTTGGATTAAATACGGCAGTAGACTAATGTAAGTCATTGGAATAGGCTGAATTTCTTCCTTGGTGTACTTGTGATAATGCGGGCTCTTCTGTTGAACCACACCCTTGTTCGGACGTTTGACTTGTTGTTGTTGTGAAACTTGATTCTGAGGAACCTGAGTTGAATACGGCATTGGCATTTGCATGGGTTGCTGATACGGCATACCGGGAAATTGCATAGCAGCCACATAGGGGTATGACATATACGGGACCTGAACCGAAGCAGATCTAGCTGGTGGTCTTCCCCTTCCCCTACCCCTTGCTTCATATACAACATTGGCTTCGGCCTCCTTCCTCTTGAAACCATTGAACGTCTTCTTTACCGCAGACGGTCCTACATTCCCTCCGGAAATCTTACCGGTCTTCAATCCTTCCTCGATCTTCTCGCCTACCATTACCAGATTGGAGAAATAAGAGAAAGTGCTTCCAATCAGTCTTTCATAATATTGCACAGTCAATGTTCCCATGAACAGATCATTCAACTCCCTTTCGACTAAAGCTGGTTGAACCCTCGAGGCCACTTCCCTCCACCTCTAAGCATACTCTTTAAACGATTCCCTCTCCTTCTGAGACATGTTCTGAAGTTGTACACGATTGGGGGCCATAGTGGTGTTGAAGTGGTACTGCTTGAAGAAAGCATTAGACAGGTCATCCCAAGAGCGGATGTTAGACTTCTCGAGCTGCATGTACCAATCCAAAGATGCCCCTGAGAGACTATCTTGAAAACAATGAATCATCAGCTTACTGTTCTTAACATGTGCCACCATCTTGCGGCAATACATCCTCAGATGGGTGTCTGGACAACTCACTCCCTTATACTTTTCAAAGTCAGGTACTTTGAACTTCGGCAGAATGACAACATCGAGGACAAGACACATATCCACAGCACTCAGGCCAACAACATTCTTCCCTCCCAGCTCTTTTACTTGCTCGGCAAGCTCCTTGCACATCTTTTGAGCGGCCACGTCCTGGAAAGGAGTTGGATTACCCGCAGGTGCCACGTTCTGATAGAACTGTCTCATGTAGTCGTCTTGTTGATCGTCCTCACCTTGAGGAGTTGTGGACCACAAATTCTCTTGCTCATCCTCTTCTTGCTCTTGTTCGTCATTCCCCATAGTTTGGGTTGCGGCATGGGCGGCAACGACATTCCCTTGGTTTTCTGCTCCGTTGAAGAAATCAGCTTGCACCCCATAAAACGGAGGATTAGGTGCTTGTACTCCTGGAAATGGAGCAACACCTCAAAGGGTCCTCACGTTTCCGGTGACGACGGGAGGAACGGTAGCAGTTGCATTGTTAGTTGTAGCGGCAGCAGCGGCAGCTGCGGCGGCGGTCGCAGTAGCAGTAGAAGCGGCAGTAGCGGCGGCGGTGGCTCGCTCTTCCTCTCTGGCATGTTGAGTTGTGAGCATCTCCATCAGTTGATCCGTCTTGTTTTTCAAAGTGTCGATGTCGTCTTGCATGGCTGTTTGTCTCGTCTCGTATTGATCCATTGCTCTTTTCAAGTTAGCTCTGGTTCCGTACAGGCGTCGGGTAGTCAGCTTGAATCTGGATGAGATGAAACGTAATGAGCTTGGCGTCCCCTTTTTAATAAACAAAAATGCATGATTATGTATGATTAATGCAAAATGCTTATGACCGTGTTCCCATTCCCAAGGATCTTTATCGGACTCATTCACTTGTAAATAATTAGCACACACAAATGGATAATCAGCTCCTTCATTCAAACATAACAACTGAATACAACATTAGTCTTTGTAGAGAAAATAAAGAGCAAGACTCGTAGGTCTGCTTTAGTTTAACAGATACAATGGAGCTGAAGAATACATAAAAGTAACAAAAGATCAGAAGTGCTGTCCTCTTCGGGGCTTGAAATCTCTTATCTCTTTTTGGAATCGCTCCACCATGTCTCTGCAAAGATAAATGAAGTATTTCACCACCGGGGGCACTCGGTCTTCTTCTAGGTCCTCGACAGCTGACTGAAGCCTCCATGGGACCTCCACCATTAGCTGTCTACAGAATTCCACCAAGCCTGAATAGTTGTCATACAAACTCTTGTTCTGCTCTTCCAAAGTGAAGATGGTTTCTCCTCTATTCACCCAAAGCTCATTCTGACGTCGGGCTTCTTCCTACCATCCCTCACACTGGACTTCCAATTCTCCATACTATGCTTCCCATCGAGCCACAAGGTCTCTTGCAGCGTCCAACTCTTGAATCTTCTGAGCTAGTTCTTCAGAGTCTACATTACGTGCCAAGCGAGCTTCTTCTTTGAGGCGAGTTTCGTGCGCCAAACTAGATTCAATGTTTCTTAGCGCAGCTTTCAACTCTTGGATCTGAGTAGTGAGAGTTGTTTTCAAATCTGACTTCACTTGGATAGCTCGTTCTTCATCTGCGTAAGCTTTCCCTCTTTGTTGTTCAGCCTTGGCTAGCTTACGGTTGAACTCCCTTAGCTCAAAGTTGGCAGCATCCAAATTATCTTTCACATGGAACTTTGCTTTCTTTTCTCTTTCCACCTGCTCTTGACTCTTTAGCAGCTCATCATCCCTTTCTTTGAGGCTTTGCATCAAATCGTCCCTTTCCCGAGCAACATGGGTAAGGATAGCTTGTTGTCGACCCTCTTCAGCTTTCATCTCTGTAATAGTGAGTTGGAGTTTGTTAAACTCCTCAATAGGGACGTGAGTGACTTCAGGTTCTGGCACATCAAACGGAACTTCCACCGTGAACGACAATTTTACCTCCATTACCCTTCTAAGTATCCAGGATTCGTAAGGTTCTCCATCACCACTTCCTCTTTTTCTGAGCTCTGCACCTTTCCTGTGAACTTGAGTCCAAGCTTTCTGTATTTGCTTCAACAAACCCGTACCATCTCTTCCAAAATCCAGCAAGATAAACTCCCTCAAAAATTCCTCCTTCGGTGCGGTTTCCATAGGACATCCCAATTGCTTGAGAACCAACTTGGGGTTATAGTTAATGCACCCTTGGGATCCAATTAGCGGAACATTAGGAAATGCCCCACAATGAGTGATAACCTCCCACGTATACCAATTTGGAGAATACCAGAAAACACCGCTAGCAGTAAGAGAAGCCAACTTCTGAGACCAAATCAAGTTCTCCAAAATCTTAACCCAAGGTCCTCGTTGAGGAATATGGGACTTCAACCATGAATAGAGCAAGGCGAAACAACACATCACTACCCCTTTTCTTTTGGTGTATCGAGTATGAATGTTGATGAGCATATCTGCTAGCAAAGTTGGTACAGGATTCTCTGAAAGAAACACGTTGATTGCAGGCTGACTCACATACTCATCATCATGACTTGGGAAAATTACCACTCCAAAGATCAACAAGGCTAGAATGGCACTGAACGATCTCCAATTTTCTTCCCCTACTGACAACTCTTCAACTCTTTTTTCTAAGAAACTCCTGGGAATTCCTCTTTCCACTAACATCGGCCCTATCTCTCGGATCGGAAGACCCAAAGCAGCTGCTACATCGCTGGCATCCACACTCTCCCCCAACTTGGTAAAAGGAACACTATCCTATAAAGGACAATTCAACAATCTTTCGAACTCTTCAATTGTTGGAACCATCTGGAAATCTTGGAATGTAAAACACCTCAGAGAAGGATCAAAGAATTTTACCAAAGCTTTCAGAGCGTTGTGATCAATGTCAATATCCAAAAGCTCCAAAATCCATCCATATCTGGTATGAAAGTTGTTCAATTGAGCATGCTTCACCTTTCCCCTAAGCCTCAACAGTATCTGAATGTTTGGAATTTTGAAGTTGATGTGAGGATTGTTTTTTCTGCCGGAATCCATTGCACAGTCTGATTACTTTCAAGAATGAGTCCTTTAAAGATACCTGAAAATGTCAGCAAATGGGATGAAACATGAATGATTAATTCAACAATGCGATGCAAATGAGTTAAGCTAGAATCCAATAACAATGTAGATCACATGATAAGTCACTGGTTGGTCGGACATGGTTTCGACGCCTACCCAACAATTTCCCAAACAAGGTTGGTTCTAATGTTTTTTGCTAAATGTTTCTCGGAGTCTCGGATCCCCTTTTTTAAAAATATTATTGCCAAGACAATAATATTTTCAAAAGTATACTCCAAGAAACGGCTGTTAAAGGGATACTCAAAAACTTTGAGCGATTGGTCTTAGTTTTGGACATCCTAATACTTAGAGTTGTAGGCCATTTGTCTAGAAATTGTTGTCCCGCACTAGCATACGGTGCAACAATCCCCTTAAAACGACCAACTCTAAGTTGTGGTCTTCACGTCGATCCAAGGAACATGGATGTCCAATGGACCTAAGCTACTCAACCACTCTAAGCTTAATGTTTCCTAGAAGCCTGGGTATTGGGCTTATCTATGAATCATAACCAACAAATGCCTCAATATTAAAATACATCAACAGGATAGTATAAATATCAAAGAAAAAAACAAAACACACAAGCGAAGAACTAAATTAGGGTTGACTCGCTTAGTCAAAAAAACTTTAAAAATATTCCCCAGTGAAGTCGCCAACTGAAGCAACTCGATTTTCAAAAATCGTTTAAATTTCTGAAAACTAGTGAAATCGCCACCTAATTTTATTTGTTCTAAAAAGAACGGGAAAATATAGATAAAACCCCAAAGAAGCGGATAAGGCGGTCTACGTGACAAAAAATGTGGGATCGGGAGTAGGTTATGTAAGGGGAAGGTATTAGCACCCCTTACATCCATCATACTCGATGGGACCCATTTAATTCTACGCGTTTGTGTGTGTGTTTATTGCTAAGTTATGAATACCAAAAGAAGAAAAAAGATTTGTTTATTATTATTTTGAGTTTGGCACGGTTTCAAAATAGTGTGCCTACATATTCCCTTGTGCAATGGGAAAGTCAAAACTCTGTAGTTCCTCTCAAAAAGGTTTTAAATTTTTTGTATTGATTTTAAGAAAAATCGTGCGTTAGACATTTCAAATGCTTGAACTTGGACTTGTTTAGTTTGTTTGAAAATCTTTAAGTCCACGTTCATATTTGAAATGGCTATTGCACACTCTTTGTTGGAAAAGAGTTCGATGATCGCATATGAGCGAGGAAAGGATTTTGAGTGAGTTGAATTGATTTTTATGTGGGTGAAAAGTACCGAACAATAGGACTAACATCCTACGATTCAAATACTAGAAACAAGATGAGCTCAATGCTCAACGAGTCGTCTATCATCCCAAAAGTTTTTTCTTATGAAAGAGTGAAGTGAAACAAGGTTCATGTTATTAAGAATCTTTAAGCAATTGGACTAGCATCCAACGACTTAAAGATTTGAAGTTCATTTTTTACAAGTGTTTAAACAATTGGACTAGCATCCAACGGTTTAAGTACTTGAGTTTTCTTATGAAAGAATTTGGAAAATGCACTCGACGTTGGATCGAGGTTTGTAATTTAATTATGAAAGTGTTTTGGAACTCGATGCGTTGCATGAGAAATGGAGTCGGGTTATGGTTAATCAAGTATGTGGACTTAATTAACCTCGTGAGGATAGGTGCTCCTATCCCCAACCATGAGACCCTGGTGCATGGTAATTGGTATATAGACCAATGTTGTTTTCGGGTTATGATTGATTAAAGCAACAAGGGCTTTAATCAACCTCGTGAGGATGGCCATGCCCATCCCCAACTATGAGACCCTTTAAGAAATCGGCATATGAGCCAATCAGGATGGAATCGAATTGATTTTCATTTTAATTGTGTGCAAAGTGTACAATGGCGAATAAATGCGGAACAAACAGATAATCATCACACAATACAATAGGAAATTTAAATAATTATTAGAAACGCTCTTTCCTATTTGATAAGAAATCGACTAATAGTTTAATCGATAAATTATCAAATAAAAACTATCAGAACTAATTATTACTTAGTACATCGCACAAAAATATAATTTACGAAAAAATAAATTAATTGAAAAGGTGAAGGTTCAGAAATAGCCTGTATGAAGCGAGCTTGGGCGATGGGAAAAGAAAACCAGAGATAATACTCTTGAGCCCAAATAAAGGGTCCAATGAGCATTCAGGAAACTTCGTAGAGAGCGTCGTTGATCAGAAAAACGAAACTTGAGGCACACGGAAGTAGTGACAACGCAGGTGTATTGCGAGGATAATATAGAGGAAAAAGAAAAAATGCTAGAAATTTCCTATTAAGCAAAAAAAAATGTCCGACTAACATTATTATTATTATTATTTTATATTTTTTGGAGTATACTAAATATTTTATTGGTTAAGAATAGTAATAATAATAATTATTGATTAAGAAAATAATAATAGTTATTAATAATAATAATAGTAAGTAGTAATAATAATAGTTGTTAATAATAGTTAAAAAAATTAGTAATAATAATAATGGTTAGTAATACTAATAACAATTAGTAATAAAAATAAAAATTAGTAATAATAATAAATATTAGCAATAGTTATTAAGTTAATAGTAATATTAGTTATAATAATAATATACTAATCCTACTAATAAACAAAAATTAAAAATGAAAAGACAAGAAAAAAAAATAAAAACACTCATATCCTCCTCTCTTCCTCACGATGAACACTCAGAGACCCAAACCCAAACTTCTTCTTCCAAACACGAACGACAACCCTTATCTCTCTCAATCGCTCTGTTGGAAACCCAGAAAACAAATGGTCCTCTCCCTCTCGATGGCTTCGATTGGAACCCTCATCCTTACTTCCCCCCTCTTAATCGCTGTCTGAGGGAAGCCCTAACTCTAACGATTCTAGGTTCTGTTGGACCTATTTCTCGCGTTTTTCTCTCTGTCTAATCTGGTATTCGTGTTGTGTTTGCACATAAACGGTAGATTTGGGCGAAAACAGCAAGGGGTTCTGAAACCCTATACCCTCCGCTTGCGATTTCGGCTTGTGACCACGTAGTCCGAACCTTGGAGACGTATTTGGCGGCGAGGAGTGAGTTCAGAGCTATACCTGGGTGAGATTGTTCTGCTTCTTCTTTTTCTTTCTCCGTATCAGAAATCTAGTTTCTGAAATGGCTTATTCTAAAGGGTGTGTTTAAGGAAAATGATGAATGGGTTAGGGTCTGTTTTGATTGTTCTGTGTTTGGTTTCTGCGTTTGGGTTCTTGATGGTTGTGAAAGAACATTTGCTAAGCTGGTTATAGTTTGAACTTTCTGGTTTTTCAGTGTTTGCTACCTTTTGGAACTGATATGGCTTGCTGGTTTTTTGAATAGATACCCACCATGGTTTTTTCTTGAACAGATACACACTATGTTTTTTTTGAAAAGATACACACACACACACACACACTGGGTTTTTGCTTTCTTCCTTGTTGTTATATTTTTTGAGCTGGTTTTTTAGAACAGATACTATCTCTTGGATTTTCTAAGGTTGGTTCTCCCTTTTTACTGATGTCTCTCTCTGCCCTTTTGAACAAAATCCCCCTGTGGTTATATTTTCTGTCTGCTTTTGAATGCTACCACAGAACTCTTTTCCCTCTGCTACCCTTGAACAGATACTTGCTTGTATGTTTGGTTATCCTCTGATCCTATGCCATCCTTCTGATTAATTTGAACAGATTCTGCCTTGGTCTTCCCTGCTTATTGTTGCTTTTTTATCACTCTTGTGCAATTTCCAACTGTCCCTCATTGGAAACATATTCTGTGGCATTTAGTTGCTTGCAATTAAACTCACTTTTCCTCTTTCAGCTATGCTTTCTGTGTGGTTTAAAACTGACCCTTGGCATTTTTTTGTGTTTCCCTGCTGCCTGCTGTTTGGGTAAAAACCAATTACATTATGCTGATAACCAAGTAATGGGGTAAAATCTTGTTTACTTTTCTTGATATGTCTATCTTTGTGTTGAATTTATATCTTGGGCTGAACTTTGATAAACTGTTGGACTGATTTATTTAGGAAAAATGATGTTTCTGATTTCCATTTACACCTCCTTTGTGAACCAACAACGAAAGTTGTTGTGATTTACAATGGAGGTATGATAACAACCGATGAAGGAATTTCAGTTCTGAGGCTTTGTCATTTGAAACAATTGACCTTTAATCATGATTCCTTAACACAACCCTCGTGATGAGTCCGAAAAAAACAATAATTCTCTTGGTCTTCGTATGAAATTTATTCACGTTCCGTAATTACTAAACCATGTTTTTTGTTTCAGGAATGGCGACAAACGGTCAAATGGCATGGCGATGAAGATGAAGAGAAAAGTTCGGAGAAAACAACAATTAGCTCGGACAAATTCAGAAGCTCGTAGCATTAGGATAAGATTAGGACTTCTTTTGTACTTGTAAAAAAAAATTAGAACACTTTGTAATACCGAACAAAAGTTCCGAATTTAATTTACAATTCGACAATCTTCTTGCAAAATTTGTGCTCTTTGTAAAAAACTTAGAATATTTTGTAATATCAGCTTGATAAAAAACTTCAAATTCAACTTACAATTCTAACTAAGTTGTATTAGACATCCTTAGGTTCATTTTGAAAAAAATAATAGGCTCAAGGAGACAAGGGATGACCAAGTTATGATCCTTTGAAGTCATACAAGATAGATGAAGTATCAATCTAGAGAGTTGGCAATCATAGACCTCCAAAACAATCTTCTCATCAATTAAACTCCTTGAATCAAAGCGGATTCATATTAGAAGTCCTTTTAATAATCAAATGACTTTGAAATCATCCACAAACTTCATACAAACACCAAGATATGGTCTCCAAAATTCTAAAACCCTAATTTCAAGATAGATGGCCATAGAATGGAGAATTCTTCAAATTTGATGATCTTTTTTCAAGCATGAAGCATATACCCGAGATGAGAGGCCATGGTAGATAATAGGAGAAGTTTCCAATGAGAGACAATACTTTCAAAATCTTTTGAGAACTAAGGAGAGAATGCATGGAAATAAACACATGAACCTATTGACTCCTTGAATAAGAAACTTGTGCACCATTCACCTACAATCATTTAAAGAGAAAAGTGTACACATATCATTGTTAGCCAAGTATCAATCACCACACACAAGAAATAAACACATTAACAAGGTGCTTGGTGATCTCCTATGGACAAACCCAAAGATAGGAGACAAGAGAGAGACCATTTGTGATCTTTGCGCAATGCAATGGTATGAAGTATTAGAGAATCTTAGGGGGGGAAATTGGGTACAACATTATCCATGTGACTTTACGAGAATGACTCTTGGACATTGGTAAGTTCAAGTTGATAATCTATGTGAAGTGTGAGAATGATTTTTGACCATTGATAAGTTTAAGTTGGCAATCCATGTGAAGTGTTTGTATTATATTGTAGTGGTCCTAACTTGTCATTTTTCTCTTTTTGGACATGAAGACAAACTAATAATAATAATAATAATAATAATAATAATAATAATAATAATAATAATAATAATAATAATAATAATAATAATAATAATAATAATAATAATAATAATAACAATAATAATAATAATAAGAAAAAGAAAAAAAAGTTAGTAACAATAATATTACAAAAAAGATTAAAATAAAAGCAAAAATGAAAAGTAAAAAAAGAAGAAGAAAGGAATTCAAAACTTTAATTAAATGAAAGAAACTAAAAAAGAGTTAAAAATTAAAATTGAATTAAAAAAATAAAATAAAATAGACTAATACTTTAACTATAAAATAATTAAATTGCATATATATATATATATATATATATATATATATATATATATATATATATATATATATATATATATATATATATATATATATATATATATATATATATATATAGGATTTTTGAATAAAAGAAATAAAATTGCAAATAAAGTAGAATGTTGTTAAATGTACTTTTTGTGATTTTTTATTGGAAAAGAAATCATGAACATAACATAATCGAAATTAAAATTTGTCAAATTCACAAAACGACTTCTAAAATTTCCTATTTTTTCGTGACTTTTCAAACATAATCAACTTTTGACTTGTAAAGAAAAGTTATAGATGATGTCAAGTAAAATCATATACAAAAAGAACTGCTCAAAAATATTAAAATTTGAAGAAATTATGAATTTTTAAAATTTGATTCGAAAATTGACAAAAATAGGTCATACCACTCGTAAACACTTGTTATGAAATAATACAGATGGAGCGCAAGATCTTATTAGATCAAAAACTAGGGTGTGACAAGCCTATTTTTCACAGCATCAAAAGCTTATATCCACAATTATCCTTCACAATCATATATATATATATAGTTTCATTGAATACTATTAATTAGTAATTATTTTTCAAATTCATTGAATATCTCAGCTATACATTAATTATTTACTAAATTTATAACTTAGATTCTATCCATTTTTTTACCTGCTTACGTGTCCGTGTTTATAAATCCCCGCCCTTTGAATTGAATTTTCCAACCTTCTACCAAAGTTCTCTAGTGTTGCTGTCAAACCAGAAAGGAACTTCTCCAAGGTACTTCCACTGAAATTTTTAAATCATATTTGGTTATTTATCATGAATCAACGTTATGTTGTAATGTTTTTTTCTTATGTAAACTAGTAATCTAAATGTTTTAATTAATTTGTTTGCCAATCGCATCTAATTAAGCTTGTTTGTTAATTGGTTTCTTACTTCAATTAAAGTTTAATTAAAAGAAATGTGAATTTGCATTTTTTTTGTCTCTTTTACTAGTTAGTGTTGCCATGAAGAAAATAAGAAAGGGTTCAATTGCACTTACAAGGGCTGGCCAAAGAAGTAGTGAAGTTGAAAGAGCAGAGAGCCATGATGAGCCTTGCTCTTATTTTGTGAATCTTCCATACAATATTATTGTCCACATTTTCCTTCAACTTTCAATTAAGTCTCTTCTCATTTGTATATATGTGTGCAAAGATTGGAAAACTATAATTTCAGAACCACACTTTGCTAAATTGCAATTTGAACGAGCACAAAATTGTTTTATGGTTAGGACACTAGACTATAAACGAGTGTCAAGAACCCTATATCTTCTTGAGTGCGAACTTGAAAAATTTGAGATTGGAAGCAATGGGCAAGCGAAGCTTGAACCTATATTCAAGCTTCCTCTTCGTGATGCCAAATCATTTAAGGAGAGAGAATACTCGAATAAATCTAAGCGTCCTATTCGCGTAGCGAGATTATTAGCTTTGGAGAGAAAGGAAGAGAATGCTAAAAGGCGTAGACAAAGCCTTTATATTGCTCCCAACAAAGATCATGATAAGTTTAACATTATAAATTCTTGCAATGGTTTGCTTTGTTTGTGTGAACCAACTACCAGAAACCCTACAGTGATTTGCAACCCAGTTACGGGAGAGTTCATAAGACTTCCTAAGGATACTGCCAAGCTTCGGAAAAGAATGCAAGTGAAAGCTGGTCTTGGTTTCGATCCTAAAACAAATGAATACAAGGTGATAAAAATATGGATTAAACATGTTAAACAAGACAATATCTGGGTGTTTGAGCGTGTGACTCTTGAGATAAACACACTTGGAACACCATCATGGAGAAATATTGAAATGGATCCTCAAATTTCTATTTCAAAGCTTAAGGACGCGACTTATGTTAATGGCGCGATTCATTGGATAATGCTCGAGGGTTCAATATTGCGTTTCTGTTGTGAAAGCGAGAGGTTGCAATCATTTCCTTCTCCTATAGGGGTGTTTGGAAATCATAGTAATGGATATGTTGCTCACAGGCATATTAGAATGGGAGAATTAAAGGGATTTCTTTACATTTGTGACTCGACCGATTTCTCTAATGTTACAATGTGGGTTATGAATGAATACGACATTGGAGAGTCATGGACTAAGGCTTACAGCATTGATACTTCGGTCACTTCTATGAGACAACCTGTTTTATTGCGTAATGGTTATTGTTGGCCTAGAAAACAATTTGACCAAGGTGCTGCTATATTGATACATCATTATGGCAATTCTTTTGTATACTATGAACCTATGAAGTATGAGTTCAAAGTTTTTCGAATTCATGGGACTAGTTCGCCTTTCTTTGAAGTATTTCCACATATTCCAAGTCTAATACCATTGAAGGATCTTGTGAAAGGAGACAATATTGAGGTGTTGAATATTCACTCTAGGTAACAATGTAGCTATTAATATTTTGTTTTTATTGCTTATCCATTGTTTCCTAATTTTGTTGTAATTTATATAGGTGTGCAAAGTTTAAATTGCGCGAAGAAAATGAAGTTTTTTCCTTGGCTCAAGAGATTGTTTAGAATTGGATAGTACTATGTACATGTTCTTCTTCATCTTTTGGCAACTTAATAAATACTTGAAGAAGAGTATCCTCCATTTCTAGTGGATGTAACATTTCATTTCTATACAGCAATCAGGGTTATGTTAAATTAGTTTGTGAATTTTGAAAAATAATAATAATCTTGTTTTAGGATGCAAATGATGTATTTTTTCCCGTAAACTTTAATCTAAATGTTAATTAATCTTTATGGTTTTCTGAGATTGGATTGTAATCTTATTAGCTTGGTTTAGAGAAAGACTGATTATTGCTCAACGTTTTCATTTTGTTTCCTAATCTCCATCCAATATGTTTACTCTTTGAGTTTTAAATGCCATTGAAAAGAAAAAAAATGCTCATTGAAAAGAGTTTCTGAATCCCTTTATTGAATAACTTTATTGAATTTATTAGAATAAACATTTTAACAATTAAATATTTATGTGTTCTTTTAATTCAAAGAGTGTTGTAATTCAAGGAAAATGTTTATTGTACAACCTTTTAATTATGTTTCATAGATATGTTTTTTTTCTTCAAATGTCATATCTTTCTTGATTCTAAATGCACACTTAAATTTATTTTTATTGTTCATCTTAAATGTGATAAGAAGAAGGCAAGTTAGTTAGTTAGTCGATTTCTAAAATTATAACTGAATTTAACCAACTTGTAAAACATTAAAAAAAATTAATTTGTAGTTTTTGTTCTTAATTCCTTGTTGCTGCTATATAAGTAAGAAAACATTGAATGTAAAAGTAAAATTGTGTGTAATGCAAAGCTTCATTATCTTTGCCATGGTCCTTCTATTGCATATTTTTCTTGCTAAAATCAAGTCTTAACATGGTATTGTCGACCTGTGATTAAGCTCTATCCTTTATATTTAGAGAATTATTTTTCTCACCAATTACATCTTTCTTTTACTTTCAATTTAGAATTCTTCGATTTCTTTTCTATATTTTCCTCAATTTCAGAAAATCAACATGCAAACATGGGAAAAGCAAGCCAGAGTCGAGGAAACCTACTAGATTTGGAAAAGAGATGAAGGTTGGGGACATTTTGGCGGCGATGACGACAACAAAGTCTTCTGTAACTCGGAGAGGAAATGGAGAGTGGGAGAGAGCAAAACGTTCCAAAATGAGCAAAATGTTTCTCCACTCCCTATTTATAAACAAATCTCCTTGTGCGGGAAAGCGTGACACCGCTTGGGGTAGCGTGTCTCCGCTTAAATCATAATTACCCCTATCCATAGGCCTAATTATGACGCATTAAATGATGCGACGTGTAGCTCGAGAGATAGATCCTTTGTGTCTTCAAGTCCCATCTATCTTCTGACTTCTAAGACGTCGGGCACCCCTTGTCGGGCACAAACGAAAAACTCTCGCATTCTCTCACTAGCACGTCCTCAGAGGAAAAATCAAGGAAAAGTTTTACGAGCAACGTGATGACTCGCAAGCAAAGCCAAACGCTCAACACGAGCACAAGCTAAACTGTAGACCACAATCCCAACATAGCTCATCGTTCTCGCAAGCAAAATCCAACAAGTTGCGAGCAAAATATTAACCTCGTGCGCACTAACAAACAAGATACATATATGACGAACACCGTCAACGTAAGCTCGTAATCGCGAGCCCAAACAAATGTTAACTTTGCGCAGAGTCTCCTGCTCCTCCTTGAAACACAAGCTAACTCTAAGTCATTACTCCTTTGCTTAGGAGCAATGACTTAGGGGATCTTGTTCTGGACTAGGCCTGTAGTTGGCCCACCATCGGGCATGGCCCAATCCAACTCTATGTCAGGGACGGTCCAAAGTGTTAGCTCAATCCATTGGGGCCAGTGTAAAGCACATTCCCCACATGCTCCTCTCTCGAGGACACATCATCAACCTAATATGCATGTTACATATGACTAAAAGAACCATGTGCAATTTGTAATGGACACGGTCAATCCACTATCCGTGAAATGCGAAGCGATTGACACTGGACAATGAGCATGTGCTGCTCATACCCACTTTCACGTGGGAATTTTGGTTGTTATTCGTTATGGGTCTGGATACTTAGCCCATAATGGAGACCATTGATCCAGCGTTGGGGCTCACTATAAATACCCTCCTCTGCATGAGGGCCGGGTATTCACTTCTTAACCCTAATTTAGCCACCTCTTCATCTGAACTAACTTAGGCATCAGAGTGTCTATAGGTACCCCTCCTTTTTTAAAGGTGTGGATTAAAAGTTTGAAAGTATATGATTTGTCGTGGCTATAAATCTCAGTCATTCTCCCACCTCAAACACACTAAAAATTTCTGATGATTTTATTGTTCTTCTTCCTCACCTCAAAATCACCTCACCTCAAAATTTAATTTTTCCCGTCGTCCCCGTAAATTAAGAGTTAGCGTCGTCGTGAACTCAAACATCTCGCCACCGTGGCTCTGATTTCTCATATCTCTCACTATCGTGAACTCAGCCGTTGTGTTTCACAGTTTCCCTTTTGTTATCGTTGCAATGGAGTTGATCTTCTTAAACTCATCATAAAATAATGCCCATAAAAATTGAAAACTTATACAAAACTGAAGATGGATTTGATAAAATTCTTGACTTCTTAAATTTAAGATAAATAGTTATACAAAATTTGGAACTTGTTGAACATATCATTTTAATAACACAAATTTTGATTGAGCTTGCAAATCTTACTGTGTTTGAAGTACCTATAAGAATGAAAATGTCTATAGTTTTATGTAAGTTAAATAAAATAAGTCAAAATTTTCAATAAATTACATTGTTTTTGTAAAGAATGTCTATTGATAAATTAAATTAAGTATGTCACGACGGAATCTTACAGCGGTGCGGTGGGCAGTCCTAGGGTGGAGCAGTGAGTAACACAATAGAGATAAAATGAAAATTAAAAAAAAAAGGAGTTGGATTATTTGCAATTTTTAGAAGAAATAATATAAATGAGAATAGATTTTTCAAGAGAGGGAAAATTAGCAAGAGAGAAGATGAATAGTACATTAATTTTGTTTTAAAAATTAATATTCCAACTAAATCACAACCATTAATATTTGGTTAAATTATAGAAAATTTCTCTCACACTCTTGAAAAACCAAAAATATCACTTGTAAGTGCACTTACGAATGTATCTTATTGGATGAATTCGTAAATACACTTACGAATTGACTTTATGGGTGAATTCGTAATTGTACTTACGAATTAACCTTAAACATAGTTAAACTTAAGGGAGTTTTAGATGATCTTGAATAGTAAAATTTTCTGTAATAATTTTATCAATTTTTAATGTTTTACGCATCTTTGTTCATTGTGAGTATAAATATGTGAGTTTAGTTTCTGATCTTCCCCTTTTTAGTAATTTTTAAAAGTATTGTATGATAAAAAAAATTTACTTCTTACTTTATACACATGTCCTGATATTCATTTGTTTTTTTACCAAAATAAAAGACTATTTATTTGTTATCTATGTATAATTTTTAATATATTCAAGTTACTATTACATAAAAGAATCAAATATTCAAGCTCTATCTTTTTTATTGATGTTAATATGTATTTTTTAAATTTTAGATTGAGAAATAAGGCATATTATTTTTATTTTATTTGAATTAAATTATTAGAATAATGTTAAGAGATAAATGATGTGGTGTATAAAAGAATATTTTAATAATAATAAAAAATATATATGTTTTCATGTGTGCAAGGATATTAAAGAAACGTACATTATTCTTTATTCTTTATGAAATATGTTAAAAGCGAAATGAATTACAATTATGGTATATCTTTATTTTATTTTATTTTTATTTTATTTTTCTTTAATTTTTTTTGACATGGTAGCTTTTTGGTCATTAAAATAATTTAATTTTAAAAATATTTGAATTCCAAAATTTTACAGAAAATAAAATAACTTTAATATATAAGGTAGAATTATTTTTAAGCATAACTCTTCATAGAAATTTAAAAGTACATTGCATTTTAAATTTTTATAATAAATTTTATATTTAATTGATGCGTTCACAATTTTACTTTCAAAACAAAAATTTATATTAATATTTTTTAATTAATTTAATTTTTTATAATCTTTACCAATAATATCTTTTTTTAAATTATAAAATAACTATTTTTATATATTATATTATTTATTTAATAATAATTTTATAAAAGGATCTCATCTTTTTCTTCTTTTAACTTATAGCTTTTATTTATTTAGTATTATACTATTTTAATGTTATTATTTATTTATGTCTATCCGTTATTATTATTCTATTAATTAATAGAATGTTACTTTTTATTATTTTTTTCTATAATAATAACATTAATAATAATATATGAAAATAATAATAAAATATTATCTACTTTTGTATTGTTATCCACTTTTATAATCACTATTAATTCTATCTGCTTACCATTTCACATATTTATTTATTTTTAGGATTTTTCACAATATTTTTTATTGATTTCAACTCCAATCAATAAGAAATTTTTTTCTAATAATTATTTACATATTTATTTATTTTATTAGAATTCATACTCAATTATTCTATTTTTATATAAAATACGTAATATATCATTGTAGGTTTTGTAAACACAAGATATTGCAAGCATCAACAATAAAAATTATACTTACTTGCTCGAACACACAATCATAATTTATTATAAAGAATTTCTTAAGAACGGTTTTGACCTCCCAAATTTAGATTTTCTTATTTTTAATTTATTGTTTTCATTTTTTTTTCTTTTGTAACACACCATACATATATGACTAAAGTAATATGCGGTAATGTTAATCATGGTACAAGAAACATACAAATAGATGAGAAAGACAAGAAATTTAAAATTGAATACAAATCAATTCTCAATTTGAACGTATCCAATACATCTTGTCTTCAACATTGTACATCGGAAAGATAACATCTACGAAGGTCTTCCTGTCATCTGCTTGTCTACAGTCTTCAAAACCGATCATCTAACGATTCTACCACTTATAACCTGTTTCTGAAAAATAATAAGAGGATTGGGGTGAGATTACTAAATCTCAGTGAGCCTCCCTATCTTAGGGGTTCGCTCGGTTCTACAAGGTACATGCATCAAAAATGGATTCACTTAGAATCTGGGTTTATATCTCACGGCTCGGTACAAATACCCAATAGGGATAAAATCCTCATCTGAAGTCCCTTGACTAACCAATGAGATCAACAAACAATCATGACTACTAGTTTCCCAGAATAGGTCTTCTGGGTTTACCAGTCTGCCTTCTATCGGGCGCGACCCTCAAGGTCAGGTCTTCCAGGTTTACCAGTTTATCTGCTCTCAGAGACTGTTGTCACAACACACAAACAAGTATGTAGACCCACACCCGTGTTCGAGGAATTCAGGAGTTATACCTATTTGTCCAGGCTACCAAAACAACACCCTCGGTGAGTCCTCGTGTACCTTATCGTCGAGAGACTTGCACAAGCACACCACATGATGAATTCAGATCATTCCTATGTGGAATTCCATTCGAGATGAGTTACCTCCGTGACATTGCCTATGTGGCAACACAACCCCATCACCAAGCATGCCGATGGGTAACCAAGTGAGAAATGCCTCAAAACCCTTATCCTACTGTAACACGGTGAACTGACTTTGTAGGATTTTTGTATCGCAAATGTGCGGATAGCAAGAGTCGCCACCGACTTTTATTTTTATCCAATTAAGGGAAGGTAAAAGTACAGAAAAAGACCTTCGTTAGATTACGAGTTCGGGAGAAGGTTATGAAAAGGAAGGTATTAGCACCCTTTTCATCCGTAATTATCTGGGCTCTTAGTTGCTCTAGATCACCTTTTGAAATTGCTTTCTGTGTGTTTGACAAAAATGTTTTGAAAAGGCATTTCGCTTTGACTTTGTAATGACTCATGTAGGAGTGTATACAAAGTGTTCGGAAATGTTTCGTTTTGAAAAGGAATTGAATTTTGACAAAAGTGTGAGGTGTGAAAAGCATTTTGATAGAGCGAGCAACTAAAAGACTTATTTACCCACTCAGAATTGGTCGTTTTCATACTTCTACGTTCCTTTAGAATAGCGCTAGCCGTACGATTAGTTAGTAGGTAGCTCCATTCGTTGGATGTAAGCGGGACATTCGAAGGGACATCGGATGGTCATAGAAGGCAACTTGTAGGAAGTATTCTAGCACATTCGAAGGGACTATCATCATTTTTCGTAGGCGACAATCGAGGGTCAAGATCATGTATTCGGAGGCGACATCGTGGGTCTTATGATCTTTGTATCGAAGGGACTATGATGATTTGTTTTGAAACAGCGGTGCTAGAATACCTCTACGTTCGAGGACATGACCATTTTGAATTCGCAAAGGCAGCGAGAGAATTACCCTAAGTGCGTGTGTGAAAAGTGTGTTGATTTCGATATTTTATCTTGAAAATTAGTGGGCTAAGTTCAATTTTAGTCTTGCCATACGCCTAATTACTAGCAATTGATAGGATGCGGAAAGTAAAATCGGAATGTAAAATGCGGAAAGTAAATCCGCTATTACAAGGCTTTAGGGCGGATACATAATTTAAACTTGCGGAAAATAAAAACCTAATTTAAACTATTACATCCATGAGCAGTTACATTATTGAAAAATAAAATGATAAAGAAAGAATCGTCGAATCGGATCAACACAGTAAAGGAATGAGAAATCGGAAAATACGATATGAATCGAACAAGAGAAAAATGTTAGAAAAATGTAAATTTTATATGAGAAAATTATTACATGCTGGAAATAATATAAATATGCTAAAATAAATTTTTGGGATTTTTTGGATGCAATTTAATAATTAAAAACTAATTAAATGTGATTTAAATGCAAAATATGAATAAAAATAAATATGCATGCAAAATTGTGTTTTTTAATTTATTAAATTAAATAAAGATTTTTATGAAAATAATGCAAAAAGAAAATTAATTTTTGATGATTTTTTAATGCAGAAATAAAAATATGAAGTTAATTAAAATAACATGCAAATATTAAAAAAAAAAGAAAATATGGAAAAGTTTGAAGTTTGAGAAAAAGATAGCAAAACCAGGTCCTGATGAGGTTCGAACAGGGGTCCCTGGGGTGAAACCTTGAGTCTGCTTGCATCTACCACTACGCCACGTTGCATTTGGTGTTTTAAAAAACAAAATCAATTGTTTTTGAGTGTAAACGTGTCGTGGATTCGACCCAATCCGATCGTGTGGTCCCCATCATTTTTGAGCGAAATCGAATCACGCTATCTCGCCACGCATGCCACGCCCGAGAATCAGCGCGTTCAGCGCCGAGCCCTAACTCGGTCGTCTTCGATCGACACGGAATTAAAACAAGAAAAACACAAAATAAATGGGAAGGGGACCTACCCCCTAAATCGACCCTCACGAATCCATTGGTGATGTTCGTTTGCCCTAAAAGCGCTGTATAAATTCGATTCAAACAGTTCGAAAAACCCTAGACATGGCAAATCGAATTCCACACGTTTAAGCTTGCATGAGATGGTTTGTTCCTGACCTAATAATCATCCTGAATCCATACAAACACACAAGAACGGTTAATAATGCATGATTAAAGAAATTCAAATTTTCAAAAATACCAAGTCGGAGCAAGTTCTTGAGCACGATCTGGGCAATTCTGGGCACGGGTAAAGGTTGCTTTTGCTTGCTGGGAACCTCCTGAGCAAGAATGGATGGCTAGATCGGTAAAACTACAATTTGATTTTCTCAAGTTTTGAGAAAAATTTGGCAAAATAAGGACTCTCTCTTGGGCTAGGGTTTCGTGTTGCTGGCTTGTGATCTTGCTGAGCATTTATAGAGAAAGTTTGGATGGCAAAAGGAGTGAAAAAAGATTGATCCATCAATGTGCAAATATTTTCCATTTAAAACAAATCAAATATTTGAAAAAATTGATTTTCTCATGAATGCCATGGCTAGCACGAATTTGGTAAGAATATTGGGCTTTCTTGGACTTTAAGAAAGATATAAATCCAATCCTTTTCAAAAAATACTTAATTTTCATATTTTATATAATTTATTTTTGAATTAAATGTTATAAAATTCAAATATAAATCATAAAAATAGAAAATCACCATAGCCAAGCATTTATGGGTCAAGAATAATGTCATGAACATGTTTGGATCAAAAGATTTTAGGCCCATTTGGAAAATTTTGCATTTTGACCAAAATGTCCTTTTGTGCAATTGTCCAAAACCCAAAATAGTGTATCTTGCTCAATTTTCCACATTTTTTAGTGTTCTTGGACTTTTTAGAAAGCTATAAGAGTCCTCTAACCAACCTTTTTGGTCTCATCTCAATTGGAGTTACCGTGCTTAATATATCTTCAAAACAAAAAGTTGACTTTTTGTTGACTTTGAAAATGACTGTAATATTTGAGCTATACCTCTCAAATGAAGCATTTTTGGACATTCTTGTGAGACATGAAGTTGTAGAGAATTGAATTTCCTTCAAAATGAGCTTTGGTGGGAAAATTTACGAGAAAGTATGAGAAAGTTATGATCATCAAAGTTCATTGACTTTTCACCTAGAAACCTAATTTAGAAAGTTTGACTTTTGAGCAAATCTTGAGTTTTCTTGATGAATCATGATCAACCCTTGATCAAATGATGAATATAACTTCAAAATAAGGATGTTGACCAAAAATTATGAAGTTTGTTGTTGACCATTGACTTTTTCTGTTGATTTTCGACCATCGAGCAGCGCGAAAACTTGACTTGTGAAGCTTGAAACTTGACATGGAGAATCTTTGAAACATATGTGGAGGCATGAAGACCATCGAGATATTGGAAGTCCATCTTGGTCGAGAATCACCAAACCTAGTTTGGGTTGATTGTCTAGGAGAGGTTTGTCGATCGACCCTTGAGGAATCCTGAGTATAGATGTATGAAATCTCTTGAGTAGATGGAGGGCAAATTTTGGGCTATGACAACTGCCTGTTCAATCTTCTTGTCTGGAGGTTAGATTGACACGCTTGTCTTCGTGACACAGGTAGAAGATGATTGAACACTCAACACGAACATTTGCACTATTGTTGGTGGATGATGCGGGAATGGGCTTCTGATGCCATTTGGATACTTATGGGAGATGAGTCGTCGCTAGACTCGAGAATGTCGATAGGAGAATTGACGGGATGGGCTTAAGATGTCATCTGGAAGATCGATCTTTGGGGAGTGAGCCGCTGGCTCTGTAGTCGTTCTGGAAGGAGCATGGAGATTGGCTTAAGATGCCATCGGAGAGTCATCGTTAGACTTCGTGTTCATGTTCTTTGAGCGAATTGGTTTGCCTTGATTTTTAACCATATATGCAGATTACGAAAAGCAACCATAAGTATGAGATGGGCTTAAGATGCCATCGAAACTAGACTACTGAATTCTTTATTGACAATCGGGAATCAGAATAAATCTTTGTCTTGATTACTACGAGGAGATTGTAGTTGGCAAAAATGTGGATAGCTTCCCACGCATCGGTGTTGATCCATTGTTATCGGAGGATAACAGCGGTCTTCGGATAGTTTTCCGTCGGTTCGGGCTTAATCTGGACGTCGTCGGAGGACAACCAAGGCGGTCTTCGGATAGTTTTCCGTCGATTCGGGGCTTAATCCTAACTTTGCGTATTACGTTTTGGAGAAAACAAGAGGAACTTTGATAGAATATTGGTTAGTTTTATGCAGTATGATGCATGACGGTGTATATGAATGACATATGCATGAATTATGACTTTATGAGTAATGTATGCATGTTAAATGTCGTGATATTTCAAAACATATCCATCTTGAAGAAGATGCGGATGCTCTGTTTGAGGATCTCGACTCAGGGGATTGAATAGGTGAGATCCTGCGTTTGAAAGAGAGAAAGATATCAATTCCTCCGATGCACTATCGACCAAGTCTTGGGCCTAGAGAGGAATTGAGAAGCTCGTTGTTGGAGATCTCATATAGACCTAGGAGAACACGGGAGGCGATCCGTTGGGGACCTTGTATGTAGATCCCTAGGAAATTTAGAGGCTCTACACGAGTGTAGATCTCATTGGAGAGCATTTGATAGTTCAAACAGTTAGAAGAGTCGAATTCGTAATCCCGTGGGGAATGAAGATGTAGTTTCCGATGCACTATCGACCAAGTTTTGGGTCGGATCTTGGGGAAAAAGGAAAGGATGAGAGATACGGGATAAATACCTTATTACTTGCCTTTACTTAGTCGATGGAATTACGCTCGTGGATTCCCTACTCTTTGTTGTGTTGTGACACCTCATGCTCGTGACGCTTTGGTGACTTTCGTCGTCTTCCATTCACGGAGCATAGTAAGTACTTTTGTATGTTCACTTTTCGTATGTTTGTGATTAGATTCTTATTGTCAAATCGTATAGTCATTCAAAGAAACGTTGGACTTATTGCAACAATAATTGTAAAGAAAGAAGCTTCGTTTATTTGAAAGGTGGCGTATGGCCAAGTTGTTTATACACAAGAAAAGTAAAAAAAAAGCCATGCGGAACAATCTCGTTAAGTTCCAACTATGCTAGTACTCATATTTTCGACTATCTCATCTCCTTGCGTCGTAGAAAGTGAGTAGGCCGATCTTAGCCATTTGAACCTTGAATGCGATAGTAGTGGGCGGTGATCCGGAAGAGACATAGTCCGCTTAAATCTAACTTTTGCCTAGACCGCCTTTCGGGTTTTCGTCTATCGGATACCCAGCCTTTTCGGGTTTTCGACTTGCGGTGTACATGTTTTGTATATATCCTTAACTTTTGCCCGAACCTTTTGGTTCGCCAGGATGCCATATTTTTGCCTAGGTTCATCGACCTAGCGGGTCTCTTTATCGTAGTATTTTTGACTATGTGCGTTCACGAGGTGAAATCTTCACCATCCATGGTGCTAAGTATCATAGCTCCGGAAAACCTTTTTTGACTACAAATGGTCCTTCATAGGTGGGAGTCCATTTGCCCGGATCACCTTGTGGAAGAATGATCGCTTGACTACTAGATCACCGACTTGGTAGACTCGGTGCTTAACCTTCTTGTTAAATGCTCGATCATTCGCTTATAATCATCCATGGAAGATGGATGCGAGTCGTTTCTCATCAATCAAATTAATCGGTCAAGCGATGGACCCAATCGTCTAACTCTGCCTCTGGAGGACTCTAGTTGAGGGTATCTGAACCTCGATGGGTAAGACGGCTTCCATACCGTATACGAGAGATAAGGGGGTTGCCCCTGTGGATGTTCGTGCGATAGTGCGATAACCATGAAGAGCGAATGGTAACATCTCATGCCAATCTTTGTAAGTCACAGTCATCTTCTGTATAATCTTCTTAATGTTCTTGTTGGCGGCTTCCACTGCGCCATTCATCTTAGGCTGATATGGAGAAGAATTGTGATGCTTGATCTTGAATTGCGTGCAGAGTTCAGTGATCATCTTGTTGTTGAGATTAGAGCCGTTATCTGTGATAATCCTTTCGGGAGTGCCATACCGACAGATAAGGTTATGTTTGATGAATCGAGCCACAACATTCTTGGTAACAGATGCGAGGGCTTACCCACTTGGTGAAATAGTCAATTGCCACAAGGATGAAACGATGTCCATTGGAAGCGTGGGCTTGATTTCTCCGATCATGTCAATGCCCCACATTGCAAAGGCTAAGGAGCATTAGAACATTCGAGGTGGAGGTACGTGCACTTTGTCGCATAATCGCGCATGTGACAAGATCGAGCATAAGCGGTGACAATCGCTTCCATGGTGGACCAATAGTAACTGTTCTCAAAATCTTCTTAGCCATGGTGTGTCCGGAGTGGGTGCCAAATGCGCCTTTGTGTAACTCTTCCATGATGCGTATTCTTGTTTTCGGTCTACAGGGGAGTAAGCAAAAGTCGTGGTTGCGCTTGTATAAGATCTTTCTTGAGGAAGAATTTGGATGCAAATCTTCTCATGAACTTCTTATCAACGATGCCCTGCGGATATTCCGAGACTCAAGATACCTCTTCACATCGTAGTACCAAGGTTTCTCTTACGTATCAAGCTCACAACAATATCTTTGGTTCGTCGAACTTCTCAATGATGATCAGGGGAGCCTCGTTGTCCATCTAACCTTGAACATAGATGACATAGTAGCCAATCGTGCCGATTCTCTTCTCGCGAATATGATCGAAAGTAATCTCTTGTAGGGGATTAAACTCGAACATGCTCTCGATCGGAATGAGATTCGGATGCTTATCCCACTCGCCCTTAATCGTGATCACTAAAGTTGAGTCTCCATACACTTGTAAGAACTTGATTCTTAAGTCAATAGCTTTAAGACCCATGATGCACCGTATTCGCCATGTTGTTAGTGCAATGAAACATAATCTGGCGGTGAAAGGTGTATGTCCGCTGTAGGGATGTAATGATGGCGCCAATGCCATTGCCAAGTGCGTTTGAGGCTCCATCAAAACCATGGTCCATCGGGATCCTTGTTCATGTCCTTCGTCTGGGCACGGTTCTTCACAATCGGTAACTAGTAAAACATCTTCATCGGAAATTGATGCATAGGCGATAGTCACCTCGACTTGATGAGCCAAATGATCGGCTACATTTCCTTTGATCGCTTTCGAAAAGTGTCTTTGGATGTCATATTCGGTCGGATCATTTTCCATCTTGCTATTCTTCCGGAGAGTGGTTTCTCAAATATGTATTTTATTGGATCCATCTTAGAAATCAACAAGGTAGTGTGAGTCAACATATCTTGTCTTAGTCGTGACAGAAAGCGTTGCAAGTTTTCTCGGTTGTGAGTATCTTGTTTCATCGGTAAACTTTTGCTAAGGTAGTATATTGCATGCTCTTTTCGACCGGACTCGTCATGTTGCCCCAATACACACCCATTGAGTTCTCTAGCATCGGTACATGATGAGAGGTCTTCCTTGGGCGGCATCGGGATAGGAGGATTACGTAGGTACTCCTTGATTTTGTCAAAAGCGATCGGCAATCGTCGTTCCATTCCACTACTTGATCTTTCTTAAGTAACTTGAAGATTGGCTCACAAGTAGCGATTAGGTGTGCAATGAATCGCAATGTAATTTAATCGGCCCAAGAAACCTCGACTTCCTTCTCGGTCGGGCGGCATCTCTTGAATAGCTCTAACCTTGGCGGGCAACCTCGATACCTTTTCCACTAACAACAAACCCTAAGAGTTTTCGGATCGACTCAAAGGTGCACTTGTTGGGATTGGTCTCAATCTGTACTTCACACAGTCGAGCAGTTTCGCAAATGATCTAGATGTTCTTCTTGATCTGAGCTATCATGTCGTCGGCGTAGACCTCTATCTCGTGATGAATCATGTCATGAAACAATGTCACCATAGCACGCTGATAAGTGGCGCGCGTTCTTCCGATAACAAGCAGTGCCCTTGTGTAACAAAAGTAGTCTTCTCGGTCTTGGGAGCCATTTTGATCGATTATGGAGAAACCATCCATGAAGGAGAAAACCTTGTCTTGGCGGTGTTGTCAACCAGAACATCAATATGAGGAAGTGGAAAGTCATCTTTCGGACTTGCTTTGTTCAAATCTCTGTAATCCACACACATTCGTACCTTACCATCCTTCTTAGGTACGGGTACCACATTTGCAACCCTGTGGATAAATGCTAAGAAACCTGCATTGAACGCTTCATAACTTCGGCTTTGATCTTTTCGACATCTCGGGACGCATCTGAACCTACATTTCTTTGGGAAAACCCTCTTTTGTCGGCAATCGGTGTACCACAATATCAATGTCTAAACTCGGCATGTCTTCGTATGACCAAGCAAAAACCTCAATATAGTCTCGTAGCATCTGAACCAACTTTTCTTTAACACTGTTCTCAAGACCCGCTCTATCTTGATCTCTTTTCATCTTCGCTAGTACCCAATTCACAACCTCAACTTGCTCTTCATGTGGTCACTTCGATCTTCTTCTTGTGATCGGCAAGTTCTCCGGCACTTCACAATCTTCCTCACTTTCATCTTGGCTTGGTAGATCGGATTATCAAGTCATATTTAGCAATAGCATAGCATTATTAGAGATTCGGAGTGATTCTGCGATGTATCACGTGGGTGTGTGAAAACACATAGCTTTTGAAGGGTGATAAAGTAAAGAAAGAAAACAAACAATTGAATGCAAAAGTCCAACGATTTATTAAATGAAAATACGCAATCAACAGATAATAACCCTCGCAAACGAGCCATGATGCCTCGGGCAAGGCACTAGGCTTTCAAAGTTTATTGTTCAAAACATAAAGAAATACGAAAAGCAAAACAAAACAAGAGCAATTACTCCTGACTAAAGGAGATTGGTATGACGTCTTCGGTCCTCCAATTGCTGAGCCCTTTATCTGGAGTTGGGAAGATCCACTTGCTGATGTCGAAGCCGTTGTCGTCGTCTTCTATAGCATGGATTCCACTTTGGCTGATGCGGAAAGGAAGTTGGCCGACACGTTCGCGGCGTATCATCTTCTGACCCTTGATGGTGAAGCCTAAACCAGTCTTGTCAAATTTGAAAGGAAGATCGGGGAGCTGGCCCCAAATAGTACTACCTTCTTCAACAGCAGCTTGAGCATCTTTCAGTGAGGCCATCCTACGGAGCTTCGTAACCGGGAGTGAGTCAGCAGGCACTACGGGTATTGTTTCAAAAGCTTGAAGTCTCGAAGAATTCTCCTTCCATCTCGAGGTATCGGAATGATTGTAGATGGTGACCATATACTCTTCTTCACCACATCTGTGACAACCTTCCCTTTCACGGTACTTCAACCGATGTAAGGTAGAGTAGGCCGCCCATGTATCCAAGCGTCCAAGTAGGCAAGAGTAAGTAGGACGGATGTCCATGACAAAAGTGGAGTCAAAAGTCGGGAACCGACTTTAACAGTGAGCTCTCCAAGCTTTGCTAGAACCATCAAAAGCTCTCACAATAATGTCACTGGGTCTCGAAACCAACCCTCGACATCGCCGATCAAAAGCGTCTTGGAAGGATATTCATAGCGAACCGTATCAACCAATACATGAGATAAGGTAGTACATTCAACGAGATGTGCAAGGCTTTGTTGTGTTTATTTCGGCGAGTCAAATCGACATCGAGAAAGCCTAGGCCATTGTTGGCAGCCACTAATACAAACTTCAAATTGATCGTAGTAGTGTCTTGAGGCACGTGAGCATTCTTGAAACTTTACCAAGCGTTAGCATGAGCCTCGAGCACAAGAGCGAGCAAGCATGGAGATCTTGGCGGAGTTTGTTCCAACTGTTCCACAACATTGTAGTCACTCTTCTTGATAATCTTCAGAATTTCCTCCATTTCTTGTTTGGAGGTATCTTCAGTAACTTCCTTTGGTACTTCGGTTGAGCGGGATGAGTCAGTTCTTTCCTCTAGCTTGGGAATGGGTTGAACAGTTGGAATGCAAGTGAGTCGCATGTCTTTGGAGAGAGATATCTGGAGAATACTCTTCCGGTTACGGTCACCTTACTAGATCCGTGATGTTGTCAATGTCAGGAATGGTAGCTTCGAATGAAAGATCCTCAATGGTCAGAGGGTCTTGCTTGACACCATGATAGTAAACATCAGCTCCATAATTCCAAGGGATAACTTTATCAGAGGAATACGGAACTGGTCTTGGAGAAGTGATAATGAGGCGCCACTCTAGGCACAGGATCGAGAGAAATCCTTATTGTATTAACATCGGCATAATCTTACGGAAATCGTCACCCCATCCGGTCGCCTTAACATCTTCAATAGGAATCTTGTAGCTCTCGGAGTGTACTTCACCATGTAATCATACTTTCCACTTGGCTGCCCCAAGGTATCCCATACAGATGGTATTGTTTCATTCGCATTGTCAATCTTCAACTTAGACATTTCTTCACACAACTTACGGTGGTTTCGAAATAGTATCTCACGGTTATCCATCATGCGAACACGTCTTCTCAACCAAGCACAACCATCCGGCGGATGGGCACCACCAACAGTTCTCTGGGCATCTGGGTTGACACCGCTTGCAACAAATTCTTCTTAATCATCAAAGGAATGGTCAAGTCATCTATGTTGAAAACATAAGTATCATCACCAATGACATTGGAACCCTTGTCATGGTTAGGCATAGGCGCGTTGATCACATTCGAGTCTCAGCGGGAGGATCAAATTCAATCTGCAGCTTCATCATATCTTGAATCTTGTTCTTGAGCCCAACAATCATCGTATTATGTCACAGGCTATTGGAATGGTAAGCACACTTAGCATTAGGATTGTACCGGAGAGGAAGTGTTGACATTCGAGGAGGATCCTCAAGCAATCACTCTGCTTTCAACATGTGTTGCAAGGCTTGCGACAAAGGCATGTTGATCTTTGTAACTTCGTGGCGCGTTCGCGTTGTCTCGTTGAGGTTGTCTTGATGTAGGATTGGAATCACGCCCCACGGATTGAGCACGGTCGGTCTTGGCTCGGCTTTTCGACCATACAGCATTGGCTTCTTTCTTACCACCAAAGATCTCTTGGCGTTTGAAGATGTCTCACGAATCTTCCCACTCTTGATACCAGCCTCAATCGCTCTATCGATGTCAGCTCGGTGAATCCGGTGAAGAATTTCAATCGGATGATTGAAGAATGGGCTGTCGGTGTTCCATAAACATATCAAGCAACTCCCTATTGGATAAGGGTGGTTGAACTCGCTGCTAGATCTCTCCACTTCGAGCATACTCCTTGAACTTCTCATCACGACCCATAGACATGCTTTGTAGTTGCATGCGGTGGGTGTCAATTCACATTGTATTCATCTGCGTAGAAAGCATCACCAAGTCACTCAAGTACGGATACGGTCATTCTCTAGTGATAATACCACTCCAATTGAGTTCGGACAAACTCTCTTGAAAATAGTGCATCCACAACATCATCGATGTGGGATTGATCTTACGGACATAGGACTTCAAATGCAGCTTTGGTCAAGACATGCCATCATACTTGGCAAAAGTTGGAACTTTGAACTTGGGAGGAATCACAACACCGGAGCGAGACTCGGATCATCAAAATTCAGCCGAACATCTTCAAGTTTTCCACAACATTGAGACGATCTTCAAGTTGCTTGTACTTGTCATCTTCATTAGAGTATTGGCCATCATCATAGTTCTTCTCAAGCTCGGTGTGCCTTCACCATCACCCTTGTTACTTTCTTGATATGGACACTTCCTTGAGAGAGCTCAATCGTGACCACCTTAGGACCACCTTTGTAGCGCCCATGTTGAGGAGACCAACAACCTTCTTCTTCTTGTTGATGAGCTTCTTCAAATCTTCTTGGCCTTGGACCAAATGGTGAACATCTGCTGGCCAGCATTCGAGCTTGGAGATCTTTGATCTGTTCAAGAGCCATTTACTAAAATAAATAGCGAGCAAATGAGAAAACCAATCTCCAATGTACCTGTGATGCAATGTTATGCTATTCTATGCAATGTTTATGCGAATGCAATGCAATGTTTTCAAGGACCTTAGAGATTTAAATTTGTTAAACAAGCAATGAACAAACATTTATTAGTACCTTTTTCATTATTCTTTTTCTTTTTAAGTACAAGAGATAGTTCAAAACAAATAAAAGAAAAACATATAAATCCTAAAGCTCTAAGTCTCCCATGGTCGCTTCCTCTTGGTGCCGATGTATGCGTTGATGTTTCGCTCCTCGTGAAGTAGCTTAGTCAACTCTAGCACTTTCTTCTCACTTGCGTAACACTGAGCCTCAAAGGTATCCCTCTCTTTCTTGAGCTGAATCCAGGATCTCTTCAAGTCTTCAAAATCAGTAGGCATGTCAGGATGGAGAACAGTATAGGGTACGTCACCTATAGCAACAGGTTCCATAATTCTTGGTAGAGCAGTGAATGGCATCATGAGGTTTTGAGCTCGAGCTCGCACCCATTTGAGGTAAGGTTCCCAAGGAATGGAGTTCTGGTGCCCCAAAGTCTTGGTATCAGTCTTCTTTACCATGCCCCAAGCGTGTATAAACCTTCGTCGGTAATTCTGGAGATCGTGATTGTAGTCGAACACAACATCTTGGAGAAGCATATCGTGTGGACCATCTCTTCGGGAAAAACCAAACTGACGTAGAGCTAGAGAAGGGTTGTAAGTAATACCTCCCCTTATACCAAGGAGTGGTACATTAGGGAATTCTCCACAACGCTCAATGAATGTGAAATCCTTTTGAGAGAAAAGATTCCAACGGATATCCGAATGGGAGAGTGACATTAGCCTTAGAGACCATCTCAACCTTTGTTCATTCTTCAAAACTGATGGAGGAAGGTGCGAAATAAACCACCTGGAAAGTAACGGTACACAACACATGAGAGTTCCTTGTCGCTTAGTAGTACGAGTGTGGAGAGAATGTAGGATGTCTCCAAGTAAAGTAGGCACAGGATTGCGGGTAAGGAACAACTTGATGGCATTGATATCTATGAATTGATCCGAGTTAGGAAATAGAACCAAACCATAAATTAATAAGGCCACAATGTTTTCAAATGCATGGAAACTCATAACTTTGAGGAGTTCTCGGGCTTTCTTGATTAAGAACTTGGAAAGTAAACCCTTAACTCCACTTCTAGTTTCCCAATTGGCTTCAATGTCTGAGCGCTTAAGATGTAAGGCGGATGCAATGTCTTCGTACTTAGGAACCTTTTCTAGACCGGTGAATGGCATTTGATCAAGAATAGGTATCCCAAGTAGCTTAGAGAACTCTTCCAAGGTAGGAACCAACTGATAATCTGGGAATGTAAAGCAATGGTGTTTCGGATCAAAGAACTGAAATAGGACATGCATCATATCTTCTTCAAAACCGGAGATAACCAAGTCAAGTAGATAACCATGTCTTTTGATGAACTGGGCATGATCGGGAATTTCTGAAACCAAATCTTTGAGCTGAGAAGGGATACCCATGAAGTTGATTCGGATAGTCTTTCTAGAAGCCATAATTCCCTACAAAACAGAGCAAAGATAAATCCCTAGGTCCTTGAAATAGTTAGAAATGATATGCAATGCAAATGATGTCATGATGTCATGTTTAGCACACACAAACAATTCACACAAGGAGCCTAGGGTTAAGGCTTGCATGAGGTATAGGTGATTACCCCACCAAAAGTTTGAGTTGGTTCATCCTGTCCTATATTAGTAACCGGGTTCTAGGAATCTCACATCATAGATCTTTCTCGTAGGCGTTTATTTCAATACGACGAAGTGGTCGATCGAAAATATCCCAAAAGTCGATCTCAACGGCGTAGCATCGAGTATCAACCAACCTCGGTCTACACCAAAGTCGGCCATCTCACTACCTTCTAATGGCCAAGATGGGTCAATTAAGGTTCTAAAAGTTTAGTTAGCGCTTGATGACACCACGCAGAAGCCAAATACTATCTTCAACTTGGGAATGAAGAGTATCGGGACAATCAAAGTGTCACGCTAACGTAGCCATCATGTTGACCGTTTAGTTATACGTCTAGCGGTCGCGATGATCTAATGCTACTTACCTAAAAGGAAACCCGGATCCGGGTGTAGGATCCCCCAACAATACAATGCCCAAGCAACCCTTGAAGATAAAGCATACAAGTCAAACAAAAAGCGGTAAAAGTTATCTAGAAATCCCTAAGGCAATTCTCTCTTTTAGGGTCTTCTCCCCAGCAGAGTCGCCAGTTCTGTAACACGGTGAACTGACTTTGTAGGATTTTTGTATCGCAAATGTGCGGATAGCAAGAGTCGCCACCGACTTTTATTTTATCCAATTAAGGGAAGGTAAAAGTACAGAAAAGACCTTCGTTAGATTCTGAGTTCGGGAGAAGGTTATGAAAAGGGAAGGTATTAGCACCCCTTTTCATCCGTAGTTATCTACGGGCTCTTAGTTGCTCTAGATCACCTTTTGAAATTGCTTTCTGTGTGTTTGACAAAAATGTTTTGAAAAGGCATTTCGCTTTGACTTTGTAATGACTCATGTAGGAGTGTATACAAAGTGTTCGGAAATGTTTCGTTTTGAAAAGGAATTGAATTTTGACAAAAGTGTGAGGTGTGAAAAGCATTTTGATAGAGCGAGCAACTAAAAGACTTATTTACCCACTCAGAATTGGTCGTTTTCATACTTCTACGTTCCTTTAGAATAGCGCTAGCCGTACCATTAGTTAGTAGGTAGCTCCATTCGTTGGATGTAAGCGGGACATTCGAAGGGACATCGGATGGTCATAGAAGGCAACTTGTAGGAAGTATTCTAGCACATTCGAAGGGACTATCATCATTTTTCTTAGGCGACAATCGAGGGTCAAGATCATGTATTCGGAGGCGACATCGTGGGTCTAATGATCTTTGTAACGAAGGGACTATGATGATTTGTTTTGAAGGCAACGGTGCTAGAATACCTCTACGTTCGAGGGACATGACCATTTTGAATTCGCAAAGGCAACGAGAGAGAATTACCCTAAGGGGTGCGTGTGTGAAAGAAGTGTGTTGATTTCAGATATTTTATCTTGAAAATTAGTGGGCTAAGTTCAATTTTTAGTCTTGCCATACACGCCTAATTACTAGCAATTGATAGGATGCGGAAAGTAAAATGCGGAATGTAAAATGCGGAAAGTAAATCCTACGCTATTACAAGGCTTTGGGGCAGATACATAATTTAAACTTGCGGAAAATAAAAACCTAATTTAAACTATTACATCCCATGAACAGTTACATTATTGAAAAATAAAATGATAAAGAAAGAATCGTCTGAATCGGATCAACCTGTAAAGGAATGAGAAATCGGAAAATACGATATGAATCGAACAAGAGAAAAAATGTTAGAAAAATGTAAATTTTTATATGAGAAAATTATTACATGCTGGAAATAATATAAATATGCTAAAATAAATTTTTGGGATTTTTTGGATGCAATTTAATAATTAAAAACTAATTAAATGTGATTTAAATGCAAAATATGAATAAAAATAAATATGCAGGCAAAATTGTGTTTTTTAATTTACTAAATTAAATAAAGATTTTTATGAAAATAATGCAAAAAGAAAATTAATTTTTGATGATTTTTTAATGCAGAAATAAAAATATGAAGTTAATTAAAATAACATGCAAATATTTAAAAAAAAGAAAATATGGAAAAGTTTGAAGTTTGAGAAAAAGATAGCAAAACCAGGTCCTGATGAGGTTCGAACAGGGGTCCCTGGGGTGAAACCTTGAGTCTGCTTGCATCTACCACTACGCCACGTTGCATTTGGTGTTTTAAAAAACAAAATCAATTGTTTTTTAGTGTAAACGTGTCGTGGATTCAGACCCAAATCCAGTCAGCCGTGTGGTCCCCATCTGTTTTTTGAACGAGCGAATCAGAGCATGCTATCTCGCCACGCATGCCCACGTCGGAGTCAACGCGTTCAACGACGCCGGAGCCCTAGCTCCGGTCGTCTTCTCCGATCGACCTGGAATTAAAACAAGAAAAACACGCAAAATAAATGGGAAAGGGGGACCCTACCCCCCTAAATCGACCCTCCTGAATCCATTGGTGATGTTCGTTTGCCCTAAAAACGCCTGTATAAAGCTGCTCGATTCAAACAGTTCAAAAAACCCTAGACATGGCAAATCGAATTCCACACGTTTAAGCTTGCATGAGATGGTTTGTTCCTGACCTAATAATCATCCTGAATCCATACAAACACACAAGAACGGTTAATAATGCATGATTAAAGAAATTCAAATTTTCAAAAATACCAAGTCGGAGCAAGTTCTTGAGCACGAGTTCTTTGCTTTTGCGGGAACCTCGAGCAAGAATGGATGGCTAGATCTGAAACAATTTTTGAGAAAAATTTGGCAAAATAAGGACTCTCTCTTGGGCTAGGGTTTCGTGTTCTTGTGATCTTCTGAGCATTTATAGAGAGTTTGGATGGCAAAAGGTGAAAAAGATTGATCCATCAATGTGCAAATATTTTCCATTTAAAACAAATCAAATATTTGAAAAATTGATTTTCTCATGAATGCCATGGCTAGCACGAATTTGGTAAGAATATTGGGCTTTCTTGGACTTTAAGAAAGATATAAATCCAATCCTTTTCAAAAAATACTTAATTTTCATATTTTATATAATTTATTTTTGAATTAAATGTTATAACATTCAAATATAAATCATAAAAATAGAAAATCACCATAGCCAAGCATTTATGGGTCAAGAATAATGTCATGAACATGTTTGGATCAAAAGATTTTAGGCCCATTTGGAAAATTTTGCATTTTGACCAAAATGTCCTTTTGTAATTGTCCAACCCAACTAGTGTATCTTGCTCAATTTTCCACATTTTTTAGTGTTCTTGGACTTTTTGGAAAGCTCTTAGAGTCCTTTAACCAACCTTTTTGGTCTCATCTCAATTGGAGTTACCATGCTTAATATATCTTCAAAACAAAAAGTTGACTTTTTGTTGACTTTGAAAATGACTGTAATGTTTTGAGCTATACCTCTCAAATGAAGCATTTTTGGACATTCTTGTGAGACATGAAGTTGTAGAGAATTGAATTTCCTTCAAAATGAGCTTTTGTGGGAAAATTTCGAAAGTATGAGAAAGTTATGATCGGTCAAAGTTCATTGACTTTTCACCTAGAAACCCTAATTTAGAAAGTTTGACTTTTGAGCAAATCTTGAGTTTTCTTGATGAATCATGATCAACCCTTGATCAAATGATGAATATAACTTCAAAATGAGGATGTTGACCAAAAATTATGAAGTTTGACTGTATGTTGACCACAGTTGACTTTTTGTCCAATCTGTGATTTTCAACCATCTGAGCAATTGTCTGAGGAAACTTGACTTGTGAAGCTTGAAACTTGACATGGAGAATCTTTGAAACATATGTGGAGGCATGAAGACCATTGGAGATATTGGAAGTCCATCTTGGTCTGAGAATCACCAAACCCTAGTTTGGGTTGATTGTCTAGGAGAGGGTTTGTCTGATCAACCCTTGAGGAATCCTTGAGTATAGATGTATGAAATCTCTTGAGTAGATGGAGGGCAAATTTTGGGGTATGACACCTACTCCACCGCAATGGGATTCATCTTATATACGCCAATGAGTAACCAAGTGCAACACGTTTTCTCAAACATACACGCCCAATGGGCAAAAGCCTAGTGACCTTGCATACATGGTGTCACTAGATGAAAAGAAAAGTCTAGTGATGGCGTCACACACTTACCAATACCAAGAACACATTTGAGTCTCATAGTGGTAAATACCTTCAGCCACACTTGCACATCACCTTTGGCAGCTCAGGTGTAAAGATGCTACAAGACAATCAAGGCATACCAATAGTCAATAAATAAACAAACATGATTTACTACCTGACAGTATGGTTCTATTATGATTCAAGCATATATCACAATACAGAGTACACATGATTTTCCTAGACTGAGCATCGTACTCAGGTTTGCCCTGTCAGTACTTTAGTTCCAAGCACATACAAACACAATCATCTGAACGTTCGACTGGAACGACTGGAAAATGATTCACATCATACAACATCATAACATATATAGTTGGGATAAGACATACATCCATATCGAACAATCCTTTTTGGATGTACTTTGCCACCTCTTTATCACTCAATTATGCATGGCATTGGCAAAAAGATAATATAGGCAAATAATTCCAAAGCTTGGAACCATGCTGCACTTTGGAGAAAATAATCTGATTTTGCGCAGGAGGGCACGCTGAGTGGGGTCACGTCGTTGAGCGGGATCTTGTGAATTAAACTTTTCAACTTATACCATCCCCGACCACTGAGCACGGTCTGTGTTCTGCAGAAAATCAGAATAAAACCAATTCTAATTTGAGGGTTCCAAACTTAATTTTCTTCAATTACCCCATCAACCCACATTATAATAATACGAAAAACATAGTAACTCACCATTAACAACATGCATGCATCATCATTCATCTCAAAACCCCAAATCCCCCAATTTTACAAAACTCATTTTCTACCAAGGTCTCTAACTAGAGACTCACCTTGCATCTAAGGAGGTTAGGATGACATTCTTATTGCCATAACATCATTATCTTGCTCAAACTTTGGCTTCCATCACAATGAATCCTGTAGCCACTTTTCTCAAAATTCCAGCAAGAATCTCCAATCTTCAAACGCGTTTTTCTATTTCAATACATAAGCTATTAAGAGGATTTAATATATCAAATTAAAGAGAAATTTGTAAGTTTTCCAAAAAGTCTAGGATTACCTCAATCCGAGTTGTGAGCTAGGAGATATGGCCTAATTTGTGGAGGTTGTTCCTTAGGTGCAAAAATGGGAGTATGAACCTGAACATAAGCTTCTCTCTCTTCTCTTTCTCTATATTCTCTTCCTAAAATTGGACTACTTGTAACTTTCTACCAAATATGTCACTAATATTCCATGTAACTTATGACTAATGACTATATTACCCTTCAACTAAGTTGTATTAACCACTTTTCCATTTAGTTCATATCCAAAAATTCCATTTGATTTTAATTAATCTCATTTACTTCTCATAGTAGTTATATATTCTCATACTAATAAATAAGGATGTTACATTCTTCCCCCTTAAACAGAATTCGCCCTCGAATTCCTTCCAATAACCATGACAACGGATTCCTCACGTCTCCTTCCAACGAGGGGACGAATGTTCCTCACATTCTTTTTTGGTTAAACGCTACGACTTTGTCTGAAAGTCGCTCCATCCAAGAAAACACCACTCTCTGCTAAGTTCACGTCCTTAACAATCCTGACCAGAAGCCTTAGTCGTCTCACAACACTTTCTTTTGATACTTCGTTTAGACTTACTTGGAAATAGATTCTCTTGAGGTTTCCAACCTGAGCCAACTCACATCGAGTTGCATAGCTCCATATCCCAGGGCAGTCCATTCTGGTCAGACATTCTCCATCCACCATCTTTTCCAAGCTCATCCTTGCTTAACTTATGACACTGAACTTCACTTCTTCTCCGTTGGCTACATGCATTATCTCGAATCCATACATATCCACTACATCGTCTCTCTAATGGCAACATTCATAGTCACTTCCACACGCTCCCAAATAATGTCACATAACTGCTTGTCAATTCTTCGATCCTGACCTCTAATTCTCCGACACTCAAATCGACTTGCTTCAACTCATCTTTCTCGCACTACAAAACCTCTTACTTCCATTCCTACTTCAAGTTTTGACGAAAAATCTCTACCGGAAACCACAAGGATGTACAATCCCATAACTAAAATCTTCGTATTCAACAACTCCACACCACATCTTACCGACAAAGTCCAATTCTAACAGTTGACCTACAACCATCGTCCAAGCCTTCGTGCACGCTCATAAATGCACAAGACACAACCACGGAAAGTCCACTTCAGGCAAAATTCTTTTATTCGTTTAATCCTCAATACTCATAAGTACAACCATTGTCTCCATAATACCTCACCACAAACTAATGGATTATGGTGGATTCTTGAGACACTGGGATGGACAAAAAAATTCTCAAAGAGTCTCTCCTTGGGCAGGTTATTTCACTCAACACTTGTCACAAGTATCCCACTTACATCTACTACTAGCTTATCCAGATTCTACTTTCATCCTTCCGCAACTCTGATCCCAATCTATCACACATTTCTCGAAACCTACCAAATTACACTTCCATTGCATCATGCTTGATTCCATTACTCTAATACGCCATTCTCGATCCCTTAAGTAACAACAGTTTTCTTCTGACTTCCATGTCGTACTAAAACTACGATAACACAACTAACTTTTCCATAATTCTTTTCTAACCAAACAACTTCATATTCTTAGTGTGCCAAAATTTTGACAACTCACGAAACTTAACCAATGCAATAATCCTTTCACAATTACATTGCGCCCAAGTAATCGACTAATATTGTTTCTAATACTTCAGATTTCCTTTAGGACCACTGACTTACTCTACAAACCAATACTAATCCTTATTCGATCTCCTTTAACCATGCATCCTCATACCTGCACAGCCTCAGGATTTTCCTTATACCCGACATAAACTTTAATTCCCATTTAAAGCTGCTAGGATCGTCTCATCGTCATGCTTCATGATTTCTGAAAGTATGAATATACTGACTACCTCGGTTGCGCTCCCAATTGCAGTGTTTCTAATGTCTTGAGTTCGACTAAAATACAGGAAAACATACTTTGTGCTTCGAACATCTCCCTTTGAAGTTTCTCGGTACTATAAACCCATTGTGTCCTTGCTCACCGAGACTGACATTACTTCACGCTTGAGGGTCTAATGGTACTCTCTTAGATTCATTGCATATCGGCCAACCCAAAATACACTTGCCTATTCCAAAACTGATCACAAGTAGTAAAAACTATTCACACAACACGTCGACCGAGATATAACAGTTCCACGTCTGTTGCGCTTCTGACATTCATGCACACTCATCTCTTACTACTACACGAAACAAGAAACATTGATAAGGTATCAACTAATATCATCCACGCGGTTATGACCACTCAGCATCCTCATAAGTGTAGCATCAGAATTGATCCATCCCATTATCGCCTGATAGTTCAATACTATCTAGTACGACACAGGAGTTCTTGCTACACATACCTTATGAGAACTCGAGTCTGCATCTCACAAATACCAATCAAAAACTTACCTTAAGCTCTGGGTCAACACTATCCCACATCTATTAAATCTCGTGCACGATAGCGATACTGTGGCGTTATGCCTGTCTGGTAGTACTAACATATTGGTTCAACTCCGAAGCCATGTACTCACGTAACCTACCCAGTAGCGTATAATGATCTCCACGCGTATCCTATACTCACAGTCGACAATGTCTGAACAAGTCTCCACTAAGGTCATATTTCTTCTAGATTATATCACTCGCACTCGCACTCCATAGGATGCAAAACCTAAGAGTGTCACGTGTTTAGGGTTTACTTACTAGGAATAATAAGTTGGATCAGAACAGTTAATAATTCGGTTCGAATTACTATGCCATGTGCGTACTCACTTGCACAGTGCATTCATAATAAATTCTATGGATAACTCTTCACATAAGAATACCATGGTTCCAAACAGTTGATACAACTTTGATCATCTCGTGGATGCTTCGAAAAGACACTAGCCATTCATCTAATTGTCAAACACTAAGCATAGTTCTATGGCATCACTCGGGGTTAGGCGAATCATAATTAGTAAGAAACTTAGGCTACAACATATTCCGCTTTCACTTGCTTTAGCTGTCGCCTAACGTAGTTCTAGGACTCATTCACAGATTAGCAAGAACGAAGATACAGTAGCCTTTCCCCTAATCGGGTGTCCAACATTCTTCCAATTAGAGATTGCCTCATAAACTCTTCCAATTAATCCTTTACTAAGTAATCCAAGCACATCTTACGACATGCCAAAATGATTCAGAGTGAAACACCTTGTCCATCTAAGTACCGTCCACATCACGGTAACCAGAAGATTTTGACTTCTTCACCGAAACTCCTAACGATCTTTCATCCAAAAGATTTTCAAGTCATTCCATCCACTGGCACCAGGATTGAGCAGTGAATTTCCAATGGTCTCAGGCTCTGTTCCATCTTGAAATTTACTCCACTGCTACCGGTATGCAGATAAGGTCTCACTTCGCCCAATCGAATCTTGGAAACTCCCATTGTTTCAAACCTTACTACGACAGTTGGGTCGTCAATCATTCCACATTAAACTCTCCATTCATGCTCAATAATCCACACACTCTCCCAATTCAATAGGTTTCCACCACTTCAGCTCGATTCACTTTGGATCTTACGCATCCTCGTGGTAGCTCCACTATGATTATATTCATCGCATATGCAGTCAGTGAGGTGATTAAGCTCAATAACTGAATACCACGATATTAGAAATCATGCAAGCAACGCACACATATGATGGATAAGGGAATTTCTAGTGATGTTTCATGGCAGAGACAAGAATCGACCTGCTCTGATACCAACTGTAACACCCCATACATATATGTCTAGAATAATATGCGGTAATGTTAATTATGGTACAAGAAACATACAAATAGATGAGAAAAACAATAACTTTAAAACTGAATACAAATCAATTCTCAATCTAAACGTATCCAATACATCTTGTCTTCAACATTGCACATCAGAAAGATAACATCTACGAAGGTCTTCCTGACATCTTCTTGTCTGCAGTCTTCGAAACCGATCATCTAACGATTCTACCACTTATAACCTGTTCCTGAAAAATAATAAGAGGATTGGGGTGAGATTACTAAATCTCAGTGAGCCTCCCTGTCTTAGGGGTTCGCTCGGTTCTACAGGGTACATGCATCAAAAATGGATTCACCTAGAATCTGAGTTTATATCTCACGGCTCGGTACAAATACACAACAGGGATAAAATACGCATTTGAAGTCTCTTAACTAACCAATGAGATCAAGAAACAATCATGACTACTACCAGTTTCCTCCAGAATAGGTCTTCCGGGTTTACCAGCCTGCCTTCTGTCGGGAACGACCCTCAAGGTCAGATCTTCCAGGTTTACCAACCTATCTGCTCTCAAAGACTGTTGTCACAACACACAAATAAGTATGCAGACCCGCACCCGTGTGCAAGGAATTCAGGAGTTATACCTATATGTCCAGGCTACCAAAATAACACCCTCGGTGAGTCCTCGTGTACCTTATCGTTGAGAGACTTGCAAAAGCACACCACATGATGAATTCAGATCATTCCTATGTGGAATTCCATTCGACTTGAGTTCCCGCCGTGACATTGCCTATGTGGCACCACAACCTCATCAACAAGTACGCCGATGGGAAACCAGGTGGGAAACACCTAAAAACCCCTATCCTTCTCTACCGCAATGGCATTCATCTTATATACGTCGGTGAGTAACCAAGTGCAACACATTTTCTCGAACGTACACGCCCACCTGAGCGAAAGCCTAGTGACCTTGCCTACGTGGCGTCACTAGATGGTAAGAAAAGTCCGGTGATGTAGCCAATATGGCGTCACACACCTACCAATACCAAGAATACAAATGAGTCTCATAGTGGTAAACGCCTCCAGACTCCACTTGCACATCGCCTTTGGCAGCTCAGGTGTAAAGATGAAACAAGACAATCAAGGCATACCAATAGCCGATAAATAAACAAACAGAATTTACTACCTAACAGTATGGTTCTACTCCGATTCAAGCATACATCATAATACAGAGTACAAAAGATTTGCCTAGACTGAGCATCATACTCAGGTTTTCCCTGACAGTACTTTAGTGCCAATCGCATACAAACACAATCATCCGAACGTTCAACCGGAATGACGGGAAAACAATTTACATCATACAACATCATATCGTATATAGTTGGGATAAGACATACATCCATATTGTGGAAAACTTTAGCATTTACTAAATACAATCGGACCGAACAATCCTTTTATGGATGTATTTTGCCACCTCTTCATCGCTCAATTATGCATGGCATTGACAAAGAGATAATATAGGCAAATAGTTCCAAAGCTTGGAACAATTCTGCACTTTGGGGAAAATAATATGATTCTGCCTAAGAGGACGCGCTGAGCGGGATCATGCGAATTAGACTTTTCAACTTACAACGGAGCGCGCTGCGCACGACCCCAACTGTTGAGCGCGGTCTGCATTCTGCAGATAAATCAGAACAAAACCAGTTCTGATTTGAGGGTTCCAAACTTAATTTTCTTCACTTACCTCATCAAACCACATTAGAATAATACGAAAATATAGTAACTCACCATTAACAACATGCATGCATCAACATTCATATCAAAACCCCAAATTCCCCAATTTTCCAAAAACACATTTTTCCCCAAGGTCTCTAACTAGAGACTCACCTTGCATCTAAGGAGGTTAGGATGACATTCTTGCTACCATAACATCATTATCTTGTTCAAACTTTGACTTCCATCACCCTGAATCCCGTAGCCACTTTTCTCCAAATTCCAACAAGAATCTCCAATCTTCAAACACGTTTTTCTCCCTCAATAAATAAGCTATGAAGACGAATTAATATATCAAATTGAAGAGAAATTCGTAAGCTTTCCAAAAAGTCTTGAATTACCTCAACGCGAGTTGTGAGCCAGAAGATACGATGTGATTAGTGGAGGTTGTTCCTTAAGTGCGAAAATGGGAGTATGAACATGAACATAAGCTTCTCACTCTTCTCTTTCTCTATATTCTCTTCCTAATAGTGAGTTTGGTCTTGCCCTCCCATTATTGCAATTTTCCTCTTTTTTTTCCTCAGTTAATTAAATGTTTTGTTGATAAGATAGAATTGAGTTTATTATCATAATAAATTTACAGTGGTGTTTATCTTAAAAGGGAGGATGTATTATTTGAAGGAGTAAACCCTAGGTAGCTTCAGGGTTTGCCGTCAAGGACAAGGTGAAGAATAGATCACTGAATTTCTCCCAAAGTCCTCCTTACTTTTACTGGGTTTTCTTCTCGTTATTTATCAATACATGATCAAAATTATATTGTAACTAACCTCTATAATTTCAATCAAATGTGAATTTTATTTATCAATACATGATCAAAATTTTATTGTAACCAACCTCTATAATTTCAATCAAGTGTGAATTTTATTTATCAATACATGATCAAAATTATATTGTAACTAACATCTATAATTTCAATACTTATTTGGTTTATTTTCCTTTTGGGTTAGCCATGAAAAAATCAAAGGATTCAATTACTGCTACAGAGAGAAACAGACATGAACTTTTGTCTTACTTTTTGAATCTTCCATTCCATCTCACTATTCACATTTTCCTTCAACTTTCAATTAAGACTCTTCTCATTTGTAGATGTGGGTGCAAAGATTGGAAAATACTAATTACAGACCCACACTTTTCTAAATTGCATTTTGGAGACCCGTCGAATTTTCTTATGATTCGGACGGGTGACCATAATCGAGTATCAAGAAGCCTATACCTTCTTGAGTGGGAAATTGAAAAGTTTGAGGCTATATTCAAGCTTCCATTTTGTGATGCTAGATTAGTTTTGGAGAAAAATGAAGAGAATACTAAAAGCTTTTATATAGCTTGCAATAATGAACATGAGAAGTTTGATATAGTGAATTCATGCAATGGATTACTTTGTTTGTCTGAACCGTCTACTGAAACCCTCAAGTGATTTGCAATCCACTCACAGGGGAGTTCATAAGACTTCCAAGAGCTACTATGACTTGTTCTAAGTTAAACACAACTCGGGTAAGAATCCAAGGGGAAGCTGGTTTTGGTTTCCAATCTAAGACTAATGAATATAAGGTGATAAAAATGCGGATTAGACATGTTAAACGCGCCAATATCTGGGTGTTTCAGCGTGTGACCCTTGAGATACACACACTTGGAACACCATCATGGAGAAATGTTGAAGTTGACCCTCAAATTTCTATTTTGATTCTAAGGCATCTCACTTATGTTAATGGCGTGCTTCATTGGATATGGTTAGACGGTAGGCGAAATTCAGGTTGCAGACATTTCCTTCTCCTCCTCCGGATGTGTTTGAAAATCATGAAAATGGAATTCATGGTAACAAGCATATTAGAATGGGAGAATTGAAGGGGTTTCTTTACATCTGTTACACAACCTATTTATCTGATGTTACAATGTGGATTATGAATGAATATGGCATTGGAGAATCATGGACCAAGGCTTACAATATTGATAGTTTGGTCGGTTCTTTGGAGAATCGAGTTCAATGGAAGTATGGTTTATATTGGCCAATAAAACACTTTGAGCAAGGTGATTCCATGTTGTTATATGATTCTTGATGTTGTTTTACATACTATGAACCTGGAAAATATGGATTGAAATTTTTTCAAATTCATGGGACTGATTCAAAATTATTTGAAGTAATTCCACATATTACAAGTCTAATCTCATTGAATGATATTGTTAAAGGAGGCAATATTAAGGTCTTGAGTATCCACTCAAGGTAAGAAATTTTCTTTTTATTGGAAAATTTGAATCTGATGCTTCCTTCAAAATCTTAGTAACTCATTTTTTTGGTAGTTATAGCTAACATTACTTATTCATTGTTCTCTAATATTGTTGTAATTTATATAGGTGTGCAAAGTTTAAATTGCAGGAAGAAAGTGAAGTTATTTCCTTAAGTCAAATGTTTGTTTAGACTTGGCAAGCACATGTTCTTCATCATCTCTTGGTTACTTAATAAGCATATGTTACGGAATATTGGTGTTATTTTATATTTGTGTGAAGAAATTGAAGATCTTGAATAATGACTTGAAGAATACCCTCCTCTTCTGGTAGTGAGGCTTTTGGTGAATGCATTCACGAGTTATGATTTTTGAAACAATATTGATATTTTTTAGGATGCAAATAATGTCTTCTTAGTAAGCTTTAATAAAGATGTTGGTTAACTTTTATCTATAGTTTTACCATATATTTTTGTTCATTTATTCCATCTTCGTAAATATATACAATATTGTACCTTTGAAAAAATGTATACGTATCTGTGTCAATATTAAACATCTATACTGACATATGTAATTACGTTTAAATTATTCATTTGTTAAAATTATCATTGATGTTGATATGTCAGTATTGAAGTTGTGTTCGGGGTGTCAGTATCCTAAATTTTTTGCTTTTTAATTACTTATTGAAAAGGGTTTTTAAATCCCTTAGCATGAAATATACTTTTCATTTGAGAAGTTTTGATTGAATTTATAAGATTAAGAGATTTAACAATATTATAATTTACATGTTCTTCTAATTTAAAGAGTATTATAATTTAAAGAAAATGGTTATTTTTCAAATGTGAAAATGTCAATAAAATTGGTCAAGTCTAGGGCTGTTCAAAAAACCATAATATAATAATATGAATAAATATAATATTAAATGATAATTAATGTATTAATATGTATATGAATGAATATATTTATTCATATTATTAAATTAGTATGTATGAATAAATATATTATTTATTAATATTAATGTAAGTAATATGAATAAATATTTCATATATAATATTTATATATAATTTTTTTATATATAATACATAAATATGTAAGTGTGAGAGAGATTTATGAAATTGAAATGATAATATAATTGAAATGATTTATTTTTTAATATTGCAAACTTATCATGTATTACATATCTTTATTGCAAGTAGTAAAAGTGAAACTTGAAACAATCATAGCTTAGTGGATGGGTGCTCCTCTCTCATTTTTTGAAATTTAAAGGTACCAGACTGTTCACCAATAAATATTTAAATTTTTTTAACTTTAAACCAAAATAGCCTTATATCATTATTTATTTATTTGAAATGGATTGGTTAGTTTGGTTTTCCTATTCTCGGCATTAACCATATTCTTGGCCATAACCAGAGAAACAGATATCCATAACAAGAAAAACAAGAGTTTTATGCGTTTAACTTTAAACCCTCCCTCACTCCTTTATCTTCATCAAGAATACACTGCAGATTGCAGAACTTCTCCAAGGTATTCTTTTCACTTTTTTTTCTTGAAAGATCATGTTTTTGTTGAAGGTGATACCATAGTTCATGCCTCATAGTTTCAGGACTTAATCAGGTCGATGAAAGGAACCCGCCATTCAACTGCTGCCTCAAGGGCTAGCAAGAGAGGCAATAAGGAAAAAGCACAAGCTAACCAACTTTGCTGTTATTTCGATAAACTTCCGTCTCACCTCATTGAGAATATTCTGCTTCAACTTAACATTAAGTATATTCCCATTCTGAAATGTGTGTGCAAAAATTGGAAGAAACTGATATCAGAACCACACTTTGCTAGATTGCATTTTGAAAGAGCACAGACTTGTTTCATGATTCGGACAAATGACCGTAGACGCGTGTCAAGAACCCTTTACCTTCTTGATTGCGCGTCCGAGAGGTTTGAGACTGGAAACAATGTGAAGCTTGAGCCTATGTTCAAGCTTCCTCTTCGTGATGCCAAGTCGTTTAAAGAGAAAAGTTACGAGATCAGGAATGAATCTAAGAGGCCTATTCGCGCTGCTGCAAGATTAGTTTTGGAGAAGGGTAATAGGATTGCACAAACTCAAAGTCTTTATGTTGCTTGCAATAGAAGTCATGATAAGTTTGATATTGTGAATTCTTGCAATGGCTTGCTTTGTTTGTGTCCTCCGTCTCTCCAAAACCCGTTAGTGGTTTGTAATCCGGTCATTGGGGAGTTCATAAGACTTCCTAAATCTACTATGACATCAGGTATCAGGAGAAGTCGAGTAAGAATGGAAGGAAATGTTGGTTTTGGTTTTCAACCTAAAACTAGTGAATATAAAGCGATAAATTTATGGGTGAGACGTGTTAGACACGGCAATGAATGGTTATTTGAGCGTGTGATTCTTGAGGTACACACACTTGGAACACCATCATGGCGAAAAGTTGAAGTGGATTCTCGGATTCGTATTTCAAGGCTTGACCATCCTACTTGTATGAATGGTGCACTTCATTGGATCAGATTTGATGGTTTGCAGATGTCTGTATTGTCATTCAACTTTGGAGGTGAGATGTTGGAAACATTCCCTTCTCCGCCCGGTGTGTTTGGAAATAATAACCAAATTCTTCTTGATAAAGAGCATATCAGAATGGGAGAAATAAAGGGACATCTTTACATATGTGATGGATCTTCTCTTCAAGGTGTTTCAATGTGGATTATGAAGAGGTATGGTATTAGAGAATCATGGGCAAGGATGTTCCAGGTTGAAGCTATGGGCATCCCTGATCTTTCTCCACATTATGGTTTCTGTTTGCCGCTAAAAAACGAGGGTTATTCATTTCTGCTATACTTATATAACGATAAAAGTTTTGAATACTTTGAATCTGAGAAGCGTTTGTTCAAAAGTTTTCGAATTCATGGGATTCAACCAGAAGCTTATGAAGTAATTCCACATATTCCAAGCCTAGTTTCATTGAAGGATGTTGTGAAAGGAGACAATGTGGAGGTGCTAAACATCAACTCAAGGTTAGAATATGTAACTCTAGTTGCAAATTGTAGTTTTAGCAACATTTCTTAAGCATTGTTTGATAAGATTGTGGTAATTTGTATAGGTGTGCAAAGCTTAAGTTGCGTGAAGAAGATCAAGTTCTGTCCTTGGTGCAAGAACTTGTCCTCCACTAGACAAGAACAAATTCTTAATGGTGAAGATTTCAGTGACAAGCGTGCTTCCTAAGAAGAGTATGTATGATTCTTAGCTCATGGGATCTATGTAGATGAGTTCTGGCAAATGACTTAGAATGATCTTTTGAGTTTTTCAAAATACAGATTATTTTTTTCTGGTAATAGTTTTATTGATTTCCTTGCTTAGTTGAGCCTTAATTATATATATGAAGCATATATAAATTGTTAAATGATAGTGTACTTCAATTAAGATCCATGTTCACTTGGAAGATGAACAAACTCAAAAGAGAAGAAACTCAAGAGAAACATAGATGTCTGAAAGCAAAAGAATGTCTGTAAATTTGAGGACTAAAATAGATTTAGCTCTTATGAGTTATTACAGCTTTTATGTGAAAATTAGTTGGAGATTTGAAATATGAACAAAAATATAGTAGAGTTAATAACAATGAAAATAATGTCAACTTGGTGTAGAAGAGTCACACATTAAGCAAAGCATATATGTGAGAAACAAACACATTGACATTTGTTTATTCAGTTCAACATAGTTTATGATAGGGTTCTAATTCATTCTTGTTCTTGAATGCCAACCTTTATGAAAAAAGTGAACAAAACATGATGCTGTTTTATCAAAATCTGATTCATTCATGAAACCCTAAATAGAGTGTGATAGGTAGTGGCATGTAAATTCAAACCGATCTAAATAAAAATTGCAAACTGATTTTAAAAACATAAAAAAAAAAAAACTAAATTGCAAACTGATTTTAAAAACATAAAAAAAACTACAACAAAAAAGACTTGAATATTATTGAATATGTTTGAATACTATTTTATAAAAATCGATCTGAGATTAGATTTCTAATTGATTTTACAAAACCATTCTAAATAGAATTGAAGAATAGGCATGTATTTCAATACTTGATTATTTTTATATGTATGCTATACTATGTCAATTTATTAGTTGTTAATATTTGATTTGTTCTAATAATATTTTATTTTAATATTTCATTTGTTTTAAACATAATCAATTATTTTAATTATATAATTTAATTTTTAATATATTATATAATTTTTTAAATTTATTAACTTAGATTTGGATTTCTTAAATTGGATTATATCACAACATACCTCCTATAATCTAAATTGTCAAACACACACTAGTCGATCTGAATTATTCGTAATTACTTTCTCAAGTTTAGGAATCTGTCGATCTTCGTTCATTTGGTAAAAATGTCGATCAATGTTGCTTCAGTTGAACAATGTCTTACTTTAAATTCACCTCCATTTTCCTTCTCCCAAAAGAAGTGAAATATAGTTTTAACATGCTTACTCCTTCCGTGCAGATCTGGATTCTTTGCAAGATTAATGAAATAGAATATTAGAAGTATTGATTTCGAATTTCTGTTCAGTTATGGAAGAAGAAGTTCAAGTTTCTACAAACAACAAAATTTTCCTTCGTAGAGTCCAAAAATTGAACAAAAAAATTAATCTAAATTTTCTGAAATAAAAACTTATGTACACAAATGGAAGTTCAAGTTTTTTATTGAGCCACTTAAATTACAAAAATCAAACAAATGCAATGAATTAAATAGAAAAGGCTCAATATATTATAAAAAAGTCCAACAAAATATATATTAAATATAATATTTTATTATTTTATAGGGTTAAATAAGTTTTTGATCCCTATAATTTGTAGTTTTCATTTTTAGTCTCTCGCTACCTTTAGGCAACAGTTTTTACAAAATAACTGTTGCCAAAGCTAGCTAAAACCGTTGCCAAAACTCAGAAGGGACTGAAAATAAAACTGCAATATTTATAGGGACCAAAAATTTATCTTACCCTATTTTATATTTTTGAAAAGAAATCAATAAAAAAAGGCACCAACAAGTTACTGGTAAAAGATCTCAACCGTTGAATATAAATAATAATATATCAGGTTAATAGCTATTTATCCCTCCTGCAATATAGACGAGTTTTGATTTACCCCCTTTAAAAAAAAATTTTATTACCTCTTAAAATGTTAAAATTCTAAGTCTTTTGCCCTCTAGATAAAAAAATTAGCCCTTGTAAAATATATTTTTTTGATTTACTGATATTTTACACGCTTAGGGGTACCAAAAAATTATAGCAAGTAATCAAAAAAAATATTTTTAAAGGGGTAAATCAAAACACATCTATATTGCAGGGGATAAAAAACTATTAACCCTAATATATCAATGACTAAAAACTAAAAACCTCATTTCTCTACGATCGTCAAAAACTCATTTGCCCGTGCTAAATGTCACCATAAGACTTTATTTATCCTGATTATTTTTCCCTCTGGTTTGTCGTCTTAGGGTGTGTTTGGATTATCAATGGACATAACTGATTCTATCAGAATTGAGTTTAGTTGAATTGATTTTACCATAATTGAATTTAGCAAAATTGATTTATGTTTTGATACATTTATGTAAAACTGAGTTGAACAATAAATTTGAATGTAAAATTTACTCAGAATAAATTCTGGAAACAAAAACTATAAATTTTAACTTTAAATAGAATCAATTATACAAGTAGAATCAATTCAACGTTTGATAAACCAAATATCTCAAAATTTTCAGAATAAATTTTACGTATCTAGAATTAATTCTGGATGTCAAATTTAGACATGTTATTAATCAATATATCCTTCATTGTTGCTTACAAATAAAGTTGATTTAACAAGTTTGGTATATTTTGTATAACAAATAAAAAAACCATTTAAATTTGAATAGAGAAAACATGCCATAGCTAAGTTGGTGAAGAGGCTGGCTAACTTTGATGAACCATTATAATTTACAGAGCTAAGAAGAGAGAGGACATTCATTCTTATTCCTAATAATTACTAGGGTGTATGTGGTAACTATTTCCAATGTAGGTTCAAACTTCAAAATATATACTCTCCTAGTTTGCACAGTCTAATTCTATTCTCTTTTAATTTCTCTACTTTAACGGACCTGTTTCTTGCCCTATTTATTTTTATGCAATTTCATAGTCCTATCTTTCTGTCATTTACACATAGCACCATAAAATCCTCAGAGAGATATACACAAATAAAGCTGTATCTCTATGCATACATACTTACTATAGCACAAGATAATAATAACAATTCATGTACTAATAGAGAAAATAAAAACCAAAACTTACTGTATAAGTTGTCAGTTCTTTAAGACCACACCACTGACCAAGATGGCTTCAATGGTCCCCACTTCAATGTATGTCTATAGTACTTCTTTACACTCTTACTCACGCGCTATGAAACATAAATAAAATGACAGTATTAGTTTTTTTAACTATGGATTAAGAGGAGTTTTTTTTCAAGTATCACAGATGCTTAAAGTTAAATTTATCTGAAATTTCAGTCATTAAATTACTTAATTAAAAAAAGACAAATTTATAGTACATTTGTTTGAAAATATTTTTTTTAGCAAAGCTGTTAGAATTAGCTTCTTATTTTAAAACAGAATAATTTCTTTTATATTTTTTTTAACTTTAAAATTTATGATAAATCTGTCGTAATTTTCTAATTATTTAAATCTTTCTATATATCTAATTATTTAATTTATATTTATATGAACTACTCTTTTTAACAAAAGTTATATATTTTTTCAACAAGCTCAAACAATCTATATTTATTTTTTACCATTTTTTTATTATATGTATTGTTGCAACACTATCTTCAATATTGTTCTTTTTAATTTATTTATTTTTAATTTTACCACACATTCAATATAATATTCTCATCTCTACTACATTTATTCTATTCTCATACAAATAATTTGTCCCGTAGAGCATCTCATGTATTATCATTTATCAATAAAATTTTTCTTTTTAACTGGAGCAATACTTTTGAATCACATAAAATCTATGACGCCCTCTTCCATTTCAGCCTCTCAATTTGAGTTCGATGATTTACACCCCTTCTATTTCCCCACCATTTTATATTACGGATAAAAAATATTTAAAGCTTATGACTAATGAGACGATATGAACTTCAACTTTCATCTTTAAATTAGAAACACTTCTTATTTTGATGAACTTACATTCCATATACTCTGTCGTATTTTTGCTTAGATGAAAGTAATGCGATTCTAAATCTTGTCTTCAAGTTTTCAATCTTTCATTTAAATCATATATTGACTCTCAAAGTGGAATTATATCATCTACAAAAATCATACATGTCGATGCTAACTCTTTGATGTGTTATGTGAGTACATCCAAAATTAAAGTTAAAAAGTAGGGACTAAGAGCTTAATCTTGGTAAAATCCTATTGTAACGCGAAAATTGTCTATCTCTCCACACTATGTTCGCACACTAGTCGATACCCCTTTATACATATCTTGGATAATTTAAATTAGGCAACTCTAACACCTTTATTCTCTAAAAAATTTCATAAAAATTTTCTAGAAACTTTAGTATACGTCTTCTACAAGTCAATGAAAATTAAGTGTGAGTCTTGTTGGTCCATTTGATATTACTCCATCACATGTTATAGTAGATATATTGTTTTCATGATCGACTTCCTAGACATAAAACCAAGTTGATTCTCACTAACTTCAGTTTTTTTTATTCGTCTCCGTTCAATCACTCTCTCCCATAATTTTCATGGTATGGCTCATTAGTTTAACTTCCTTTGTTTTGCATAATTTTGAATATATCTGTTTTTCTAAAAGACTAGATTTTTTGACCCATAATTTTGTTAAAGAGTTTGGTGAGGTAATCAATACCTCTATCTTTAAGAATTTTTCGATCTTCAACATGCATGTTGCTTGACCTAACTAGGGGTGGAAAAACGGGCCCGACCCGTTGGGCATTCCTGTTTTACCCGCACTTTAGTGCGGGGCGGGCCAAGAATTTAGGCCCTCGCCCTCTAATGTGACCTCCCTGCCCCATTTTCTTCGCGGGCTATTGTGGCCATGTGTTTTTACATAAAATTAAGCATTTTTATACCTAAAAGATGTAGTGCTCGCGGGCTTTCCCCGCACTTACTTTTTTGCGGGGCGGGCCTATATTTTAGACCTTCATCCTCAACTATGACCGTCTCGCCCCGTTCCATTTTTTTGCGGACTTTTGCGGGACGAGCCTAAATGGGGCGGACATGCCCGTTTGCCACCCCTAGACCTAACCACCTTATTGTCACTCATCATTTTCAATACATCTTTTTCTTCTTATTTTTTATCTGATGGTAGCTAGTTATAGTTTTGATCATCTTTTCTAATATCGAGTATGTTGGAGTATGTTAACCTATCACATCCTTAATTAAGAAACGTGCATGTCTTCCACTTATCCTTTGTGCACTTTTCTTGAACCAAAACTTTTCTTATTCATCTTTAATATATTTCTCTTTTCTAAATCTCTTTTCTTTCTTTCTCTACCCTTATCATTATCATGCTTATAGATACATTTTTTCCTCTTTAATTTTTAAAGATAGGTATAATCCGTCTAAAGATTAGGTTCTTAATTTATTCACCGTATTTTTGGCCTCTTTCTTGACATTCATATTTTTTTCAAGTTTCAACATTTTTACACCTAGACCATTCTTTAAAATTTTCATTTTTAATCAAACTTTAACCTGAACACCTTGATTCTACTACCGTATTTCATTACCCCTAGGTACAAAACCTCTTAATTCAATCAATGTATCTTTAATTACTTTTCTAATCTCTTAATTCATCTTATCTCACACATCAATTGCACTTGCTTATAGTTGGATGAACCCTCTGACCAAGCTTTTGCGTTGGAAACTCCCTTATTTTTCATTTTTAAATGATATCTCTTGATCTATTTAACTCTCTTATGACTTCTTCTCTTTTCTCTCATCTTGACACTTGCATTTATAACCAGTGATCCATAATGAATAATCAAATTCTCTCCCATAATTTTACGGTTCAAACAAAATTTTCTATCTAACTTCCTAATAAAAAAATGGCAAATTCTTATTCCGTCCCATAACCTTCTTAGGCACCACGTGAATTTTCTAAAATATTCCTAGAAATCGAAAATATACTTCCGATTCGCACTCATATCATAAAAATCACGTTGAATATGGTTGAAGTATATTTTCGGTTTTAAATCATCTGTAATATTTAAGACTGCAATTATTGATCACAATTTTGCCTGATTTTAAGAGTAAAACATACGGTAAAAATTTTATCCGTCTAAATTAAATCTTAATATTTTGTTTTAATTTGTTAAATCAAATTGTTTTGTTTTACAATATGTTGTTATTTAGTTTGGAATCAGAAATATAGTTCCGGTTTTAACTCAAATATTTTAAAATATGGTGCGTCCCAGAAATATACTTTCAATTTTAGAAGATATTTTAATAAATGCATAAGGTTTAATTCCACCCATGGAGTGGATTAAGAAATTTCCAAAAAAATCTATATAAAAACATATAACAAAAAATAATAATAAACTTAAAAAAGATAATATCAAAAAACCAAACCAACCCGACCAACCACACAATAAAATAAAATATAAACAAAATAAATATGAAGGAATCACTAATTTCCAGCCCCAACCATTTATTAAAATGTTACTATAATCAGACACAGAACAAACTTACTACTATTAATCAATAAATGATCAACAGACTCCTCATCCTCATGACAACTATAAAAGTCATACAAACTCTCATTTGGATCAATAATAACCCCCCTCTTAAACATATTTTGGCGAGTAGCAATTGCCAAAAGAAAATAATGATATAACCTAAACCAATATTGAAACTCTTTAGATTTCTTGTAGTGACACATACTTTATTGATCTCAAATAAAAAATAAACATTATTTAGAAGAACAACATCAATTCAATTTCACACCCAAACCTTCTCATCTAAAAAAATATGTCATTAATGCGTCACTGATTCATAGAAACCGATGGAGTACTGTTCTTTTATGCAGCACATTTGCACTAGTTACAAGCCAAATATGATTACTTGAGTGAGTTGGTGGTTAATGTTTTATGCATCATTAAACTTTTACTAACATTCCAATTTCCATCATCATCACTTTTTTAGTTTTATTCTATCTTTTTCTAAACCCAATCATTTGAATTAGAACAAATTATCAATAATGAAAAGCATGTTCGTGGACAACAAAATAACACAACAATAATTATTAATAATTATGATAATTAGTCAGTATCATTCCAATTAAGTTACCAACTCGACACTTGTCAAGTTAGGAACAACATCTCTTAACTAAAAATAGAAATAAACTAACTACATTAATTTTTCACATTCATTCATTAACCCTAATAAACTCATTATATATAGCATACTTAATCATCAAATCTTCAAATCTTCAAACAAAGCATATTCAATTAGCATAATCTGGTGATCTACGAGTGTAAGAGTTGAGGGTAAGTTCCAATGAAGTAGTACGAGAACCATTCATGAAACCATGATCTTCACCTTGATACCAACCATGGCCAGCACCATAGTTAGATGAATTTGATTTCAGGTTACAGTATCCACCATGGATGTCTTCACCATGCATAGGGAACAAAGGAAGTGTTTCAATTTCAGGTGAACTGTTTTCATATTCTTGTTCTTGTTCCTCTTCCATGATTTCATCATTTGCTCTTATTTTTTCAAATATATTAGCATAAGGTGAAGAATATGGATCTACATGATGATGATGACCAATCCATCCTATGTGGTTGTTCATGGTGCTTCCAACTTGGCTACTGCTACATCCAGCTGATATTGTACAACACTCCTAAGAGTAAAAAAAAGAATTAACTGGTTCAAGATTTTGCAGAAGAAAAAGATATGTGACATATCTAAAGCTATATATGTACCTAAGAGTAGAGTTTTAATAATCTGTAAAAGTAGTAACTAGTGAAAGTGAAATCTTGTTGGTGACTTTATTACCAAGTGTTACTTTCACTTCATAAATTAGAGTTTTTATTATGCTTAGATTATGAGGTTCTTAACTCCTATTATGGAAATTTTATGGATTTTTGCTGCTTTTGGTTATCAAATAAGAGATCATGACTATGAATCTATGATCACTTGCTTGTGTTTTCTCTTTATATCAAATCTCACATGGATCCATAGAAAAGCTACATGAATATTGAACAATGAAAAAATGGAAAGAAAAAAAAACATAGGTAGAAGAATATATATAAACTTACCCTAAAACTCTTCTCCATAGGCACAGATCCATAACCTATAGCAACCATCTCAGCAGAAGAACATGAAGCAGAAGAAAGCCCTATAATAAAAACACACACAAACACAAAAATGAATATAATAAGTATAAATTTATATATGTATGTAGTATTTAATCAATTTGTTTCTTATTTTTTTGAAACTATACCAGAAGATGAAATGTTGTAATTGGAATGGTTGGTGTGAAGAATGGATTGTTGTTGTTGTTGTTGTTGTTGTTGTTGTTCATGATCAGATTTCCAATTAGCAGAAGCAATAGAGATATTATTTGGAGCTCTTTGAATGATGGGAAGAACATTAACATCAGAAGTGAACCTTTTCTTCTGTCTTTCTCTAGCTTTATGGTTTTGAAACCAATAAAACACATTTTTTCCTTCAATCTTACCGTACTGTCTTAACCTAGCAGAGATCCTCTGAATCTGTTCAGCACTTGGTGATCTTATTCCATTGTTGTAGTAAAGATCCTTCAATATTCTTATCTGGTCTGTTGTTGGTGTCCACCTTGTACTACTTTGTCTGCTCATAAAACCACTCCCTTTTCCACTACTGCCACCTCCACCATTTTCCTGATCATTTTGTTGTTGCTGTTGTTGAGGTTGTTCCATCTTGTTTGTTGGACTGAAAACAAGAACAAAACAAAGACAAAGAAAAAACAAAAGAAAAGAGGGTAGGTGAGTGAGTACTACTACTACAACTTACTATTACTACTGCATGAAATGTGTTGGTGTAGGTTATAATTATATAGTAGCATATATATAATATATAATGATAGAGAGAGCATGCACATGGTACATGGAGTGATAAAGAGAGAAAATCAGAAAAGATATCTGGGAGAGAAGGACTGAAGTTGACAGAGAGGTGTTCATAAAAAGGGAAGGGACAAAAGAGAGCTTAGAAAGTGACCAGGAATTTACTTGGATCAAAAGGTATTGTCAATTATCATTTATCAGATATACTATACTATATTATAAAATATATAGTAAAGTGTTTAATTAAATTATTAAATTTGAGGAAAAGGGTATGTATGTAATGTAATGTTTGTATTGTATGAAATGATATGATATATTGAAAGGAAAGAAAAAAGTAGATGTTACTGAATGAATGAAGGAATGAATGGTAATAGAAGAATGATGCTAGTGTGATTTGGGAGTTCAATAGGTTCTTCTTTTGATGGAGAAAATCAGACATGGCCCCTACATGAATATATTATTTTTCTATAGCTACTAAGATATTGTTGTACTAGAGAATTAAAAAAGTGGAGGGTAAAAAAGTATTTGTGACTATGAACTTAGTATATGAATCTCATATGGGTCCCAATATTAGGGTTTTTTTCACAAATTTTCTAAAGTTGTATCAGAAAGTAGAGCTTTTAGAATTGTACTTTTGAAGCAGTGGTGGAATTGATGATATATGCTTGAGTTTGATGAGCAAAGAAGACTACATATTGTGGTTTTTGTGTGGTACAATTTCTAAATATGTGACAGAGATTTTTGAATTATATACAGTTTCTTGAGTTTTGAGAGAATAGGTTTTTCTCAAAATATCTAAATAATTATTATATCTGCAAAAACTTGATTATGATCAGTACTGGGAAATGACCAAAAACAGAAAATATAAAATGAAAACTAAGCCTTTTTTAGTTATACGTTCCTTTCAATATTACTACTGTTTATTATCAAAATTCATTTTGTTATAATTATTTGATCTTTCTTTCTCTCTGTCATGATTCTCTTTAATGTCACACTTTTCTACATGTTGGTATAAAGTGACTGAACTTTATGTGAAGAAAAGAAGATATACTAGAGAGGTTTGTATAAGATAGGCTTCATATATATTAAAGGGGAATTCTTAAATTTTATATAATGAAGTTTTTGAAGTGATTTAGTTACAAATGATGACAAATAACACTTTGGTTGCTTTTGTTTTTGTCTGCCACAATTGTATATGTCCCAATATAAAAACAAATAGTATATTTATGCAGAAATGCATGATTTCATCAAAGGGTGTATCATGTGAAAGTTTTGTATCCATGTTCTATAAATATTAAGTGGATGAGATTCTATCAAAAAAATTGATAGAAAATACCATCAAATCCTTCTAGTAGAAAACCCAACAATCAGTGTGACATTTTAATGAGATATCTATTCTATTCCTCAACTTTCTATATGCTAGTCTCCTCTAGTTACATTTATTCGCCATGGACACTATGGAATCTTTTGGGAAAATTGTTTGGTTAATTAACACTTGATAACTTTGAGGTGTTAATATTATGACCCGCACGATGCGCGGCTGTAAATTAATTAATTAATTTTTATTGAATATTAAATATATTAAAAATTTGTTTTGATAATTATTAAATTTGCATTATAATATTTTTTGTGAATTATAATAGAGACAATGATATAAATTAGTCAAATAGACAAATATATATTTTATTTGAAAAGAAAATATATGTTTGGAAATTCAAAGTGATATCCGTAATTTAGATTTAAAAATTTAAATATCCATAAAGTAGTTTTTTTGTTTTGCTTTGATTCTCATGGTTTTTTTTTACAAATATCTTTAATTTTAATATTTTATTTTAATTTGTTGAATATATGTATTTACTTTTAGTGTTAAAAAAGTTAAACTTTTATTCAAAATTATTATCAAATAAAACTTTCAATAAATTTATAAAATTTATGTCTATTTTGTCAAACTTTAGTTGTCTGATGAATAAAGGATTGAAAATATTATTTATTATATTAACTTTTTTTAATGTATTATTTTAATTTTTATTATTGAGATTGTAAAAAAATATTTTATATTATTGTTGATATTGGTTAAAATATAAGTGCCCTTTATTTAGACATTAATTATTATAGATGTTTGTACTATAGTCTACATGATTACTATTATAAAATAAAATATTAAACTAATTTGATAAAAATTATATATTCTAATATGTGAGAAATCATAAATATTGTCATTTGTGCTTAGTTTATTATTTGGTATTATATTCATTTTTAAAATATTCATTTTTTTTATGATTTTCATGAAAACATAATTCTAATTTTAGTGTTTAGAAATTTAGATCCACATGTATAGTTTGAAAATTGGAATTTAGGATAATGTAGATAGTTGAAATAGTAATTGTATATTGTTATATTATTTTTGTTATAAAGTAAGATGTTTTTTGTCTTTTTCAAGATTCGAACTCATTGTTGGAAATCCACCACAATCTATCATGAATTTCTATCAATCTTGATGGAAAAGATTGATATCACCACACAATAACAATGAGCAATTAAAGAAAGAAAGAAGAAGAAAGAAATATTTTCTGCAGAGTTTCTCTCTGCCAACAAACTGTGGAAAACTTTCTATTCACTTTGCAACTGCAAAATACTGGGAATGAATTCAAAATTACATAAATAGGAGTTACTCCCTCTACTTATAGATTTCGGTTAGCTTGCTTCTTAAGCTAAAGCCCAAAACTATAAAAGTCCAAAATATTTATTTGGAACTACATCAAATCTATTTTGTTCTAGATCTAAATCAAAACTAAATTTAAATCTAAAACAAATCAAATCTATATCGAATCTCAATAACCTGCTTCGAACCACAAGCTATTCGACTGGGCAACCTCCCTTCGACACACACACATATACAGTTTTGACACAATCAAATTACAATTTAACACACCACCTAATTCATTGTGTCTAAACTATCTACATTCATTGTTGCTCTTAGTCTTCAAAATACTTCGACCTGCACACTCTTTGTCATGATATCTGCAATTTGATTCTCATTTCTACAGTGTTCCAAGTTCATCTTCCCATCTGCTACCTGCTCTCGAAGATAGTGGAACCTCATTTCGATGTGCTTGCTTCGACCATGAGCTATTGGGTTCTTCGCCAGGTTGATAGATGACATGTTGTCGATCTTTATGGTAATTGTTCCATGATCTTTTCCTATAATTTCTTCGACCAAGCTCACCATCCAAGTTGCTTGAGATGCACAAAGAAAAGCATCTATGTATTCTGCTTCGCATGATGATAATGTCACAATTAGATCCTTTCTCGAACTCCAAGAAACTGGCGCACCACCTTAAATAAAAACATATCCTGCTGTGGACTTTCGATCCTCAGCATCACTACACCAGCTTGAATATGTGTACCCTACTAACTTGCATTCTTTTCCTTTATAAACTGATGAAAATAAAATGTCGTAGTCAAGAGTACCTTTCAAATACCTCAATATCCTCTTTATTGCTGCTAGGTGTGATACCTTTGGCTATTGCATGAATCTACTTATCATACTCGCACTGTATGCTAAGTCAGGCCTCGTATGACAAAGGAATCTTAAAGACCTAATAAGTCTTCTATATTGGGTTGGGTTGACATCATCTTCCTCTAAATCTTTCGACAGTTGCAATCTTGATTCTGGAGGTGTCGAAGTCGAATTACAATCTTCCATCTCAAATCTCTTGAGAATTTCTCCTGCATATCTTCTTTGATGCATCATCAAACATATACTAGTCTTGTAGAATTTGAGGCCAAGGAAATATGAAATATCATCCAAATCAGACATTTTGAATTCCTTGCTAAGATCACCTTTGAAGTCTTCGATCTCCTTCTTGCAGCTACCTGTTATTGACAAGTCATCGACATAGAGACATAGTATAAGCAATTCACTATTGCTTCTTCTTACATATACTCCATGTTCAGTTGTACACTTCACAAATTACTTCTCCCTTAGAAAACTATCAATCTTCTAATTCCAAGCTCTTGGAGCTTGTTTCAATCTATACAGGGCTTTATGAAGCCTATACACCTTTCTCTCTTCGTTATGTTTCACAAAACCAATTGGTTGTTTAACATAAACTTCTTCTTGTAACGGTCCATTCAGAAATGCACACTTCACATCCATTTGACATATGTGTCAGTTGTTTATTTCTGATAAACCAACAACCAACCTGATTGTTTCGATCCTAGCCACAGGTGCAAAAACTTCACCGAAGTCAATTTCTTATTTCTGGAGAAATCTTTTTGCCACTAGCCTTGCTTTGTGTCGAGTTACTTCCCCCTTTAGGATTCATCTTCAGTTTGGCTACCCATTTGACATCAATTTCCTTCTTTCCTTGAGGCAATTCGACAAGTGACCAAGTATTGTTGTCTTTAATGGATTTCACTTCTTCGTTCATTGCTTTCACCCACTTTGAATCTTTCAATGCTTCAGCTGCATTGACATGTTCAACATCTGTATAGAAAGCATTGTGGACAAGTTCTCCTTCACTATCAACCACGTCATCTGATGTAACCTCACAATCTTGCAATCTTGCAGGCATGCGTCTTGTTCTCTGATGTCTGCTTGTACTTGTGCTGGGTTGATTCACAATTGCTGGTTCCTTTTGTCGAACTTCTCTTTCGACTTGAGTTTTTGGTTCTTCAAGTAAGATTCTCACTGAATCTTTCTTAACATTTTGAGTCCAATCCCATTCTTTCAACTCATCTATGATCATGTCCTTGTTGCTCATAATCTGCTTGTTTATTGGGTCGAACGACTTGTATCCTCCTGTCGAATGATATCCTACTAGAATCATTTGACTCGACTTGTCATCAAGTTTTCTTCTCAATTGATTTTACACATGTCTATGTGCAATAGATCCAAATACCTTCAGATGACTCGAACTAGGTTTTACACCAGACCAACATTCATCTCCTTGTTATTCGCTAACTCATTTTGTGAGTCGTATAAGCTTCCGACGGAGATTCTTCGTACTTTGAGATATTGTTGGATTACTTCACATGGCATAGTTATATATCTTATGCAGGGTTATTATGTGACGATGCGGATACATGTGATTTATTTTCACATGAATATTCTGATGACTATTTCCTATCCAATTATTTGATTATATCTCTCTGCTTGATGAAGATTGCACGAAGTATTTTGGGTTTCTTAGCATGGATTGCTTAGCTACGGATTGATATCTGTTTGGTATTTACTCATACCATTTTATCCCTCATTTATCGCTTTCTAGATATCATGAGAAGTAGGAATTTTACTACTTTCCTTGCCATGAGAAGTAGGAATAGAGATGCATGAAGGGGCTTCCGTAGTTGGAGCATGTTCAGGAACCCCTCTGGTTTATTTAAAGACATGTTTAAGGTAATTCTACTTGTTGATTGTTTGTTTGCTTTTCATCCTTGTATATACCATATTCCTCTAGGGAATTCTCGACTTTTTAGGTTAGTGTCTGAGATAGACCTTAGTTTCTAAACCATGCATGCTAATATTAGGAAGATATTTCCCTTTTGTTAATCCAGACTTTAGGACCAACTTTGTATGAAAACATTAGGTTTATAGTCAGGTTAGTCTCCCTTAGAATTTTCTTTCCCCTTTGCATAATTGCATTAAAACTAAAAATCTTTTTTCTTGGAAAATTCATAAAAATACTCTAATGTTTCTAACCCTTTTTCGAGGTAAAAAATACAAACCAATTCAAAAAAAATCATCTTGGCTTTTCTCTTTAAAAAATTTCAAAAGAACATGTTAATTCGTTACTGTTTCAATGCGTAATTCCCCAAAGGTTGGGTTGCGGCAGAAGGTGAACTTAGAATCGTTCCACTAAAGAATACAAAATAAACCAAAAAATATGAGTCGAACTATGGCGCTCTAACTTTCCCATTGCACGAGAGAATACATAGGCATCTTGTCATGGGGCTCGATCGAGAAAACTTTGTAAATACTTCCTTATTTTCTCCGTGTTTGTTTATTTTCTTTCTCTCACATGCATTTCCCTTAGCACTAAGCATTAGACATAGACATAGTGATTAAGAAATAAATTAACACACCAATTAGATAGAAAATAGAAGTGGATTCTGTAGAGTACTACAGATGTGTGGGGTGCTAATACATTCCCCTCGCGTAACCGACTCCCTTACCCAATCTCTTGGTCGTAAGACCTTGATTTCTCCCTTTCAGGTTTAGTCGATGTTTACCTTTCTCTCCATGAGATAAAAGATGTTCGATGACGACTTCCTTGATTACACTCGATGATTTTACCAGTTCTTTCATCTATCATGAATTTCTACCAATCTTGATGGACAAGGTTGATATCACCACACAATAACAATGAGAAATTAAAGAAAGAAAGAAAGAAAGAAAGAAGAAGAAGGAAATATTTTCTGCAGAGTTTCTCTCTGCCCATAAACTGTGGAAAACTTTCTATTCACTTTACAACTGTAAAATACTGTGAATGATTCAAAATTATAAAAATAGGAGTTACTCCCTCTATTTATAGATTTGGGTTAGCTTGCTTCCTAAGCTAAAGTCCAAAACTATAAAAGCCCAAAATATTTATTTGGAACTAAATCAAATATATTTTGTTCAAGATCTAAATCAAAACTAAATCTAAAACAAATCAAATTTGTATTGAATCTGAATAGCCTGCTTCGAACCACAAGCTCTCGACATGGCAACCTCTCTTCAACACACACACGCACACAAAGTTCCGACACAATCGAATGACAATTTAACACTCGTGACCTCCAATAGAGAAAATATTATATCTGTTTATTTTAAAAGTGAAAGTAAGAGTTTGAAAGTTCCACATAGGACTAGTGGATGATGTGGAACAAAAGGAATAGAATTTTTTGACACTTGTCGTTATATAATCTGCTGATTCAGATTTAATATATTATATACATATATAGATATATATTGGAAAAATTGTTTGGCTGGAACTTGATAACGTTGTGGTGTTAATATTAATCTCTAATCTAAAATTCGTTTCTATGCAGTAGAGATGTTGACACGATGTACTTCCTCCGTTCATTTTTAACTATCGAAATTTTACACATATCAAGATAATAGTGATTATTGTTATTTTTTAAACAATGATTTTTTTCTACAATGCCCTTAATTTTTTAATAATTTATTTAATTTTTCTCTCATTTTATAATAATGATTAGGGATAATTTTGACAACACCACAGTAAATATTATTTTGATCTTTGAAATGACACTTAAAAATTAAGCATTTTTTTCTAAAAAATGACCCTTAAAAAGGAACGGAGGGAGTATAAGACAATATGTTCAACATCTTAAATCAAAATTGATAAATAAAACAAAAAAAAAATGATAAATGATAAAGTAATAAAGAACATAAGAGAATTGGTAATCCAGCTTGATGCAATGTCGCATACTATGTCTAAGTGGGATTCCAATTCAATATAGGAAATTCACTCTCAATAGTAATAGTATAATTAGTCTTATATGGACAATCCTTGTTCAATGTCTATTTTCTAATACTACATGTGTCTTTCTATTTAGGGATCTCTCTAAATATGAGAACTCTTCTCAATTTCTTAGTGATCTTATGCTTTCAGTATAATAAGTATGTTGAATTACAACTCAACTAACAATCAACCTATATGCCTTGAATATTCAAGTTAGACTACTTTAGATGTTTATAATAAAAAATACAAATATAAAGACTCAAAGAACAAAACTCTAGGAATAAGTCTTTATATAGAGCGCTCCATGTGTAGGTATTCCACATATTTGATTTGATGCATATATGTTTTTGATGAAGATTTGATTTGCTTGTCCAACAAGATATAATTTTAAATAAATTTAAATCTTCTTAGATTTGAAATGGTCATGGTAAATCTTTTAGCCAATCTTATTTAACTTTAAATTGCTAAAAGATACCAAACATAAATGACAAATCTTCTTGAATCAACCAAAAACGCACTCAAATTTACTCACTAAATTTGTCTTTCTGAATGAGGACAAATGCTTCACGCATGCTGGAATATTTTGTCCCACATGTTTAATCTTTACCAAAATACATCATGTACTATATTGTTTTACCTAATGCAGTCAATCAAAAGGAACAACAATCTCCCCCTTTGAAAATTTTTAAATAAAACAACTTACAACCTTTCCACAAGATATGCATGAGTAAATAAAAAAACTCATTAAGGAGAATACACACATATCAGAGCATATTGCAGCAATAGTAAACATCAACATCAAGATTTACACACATTCTCTCGTACAAACATGCTCACAAACTTGAATGTCAAATGTCAAGCCAAATGTTCCAACATGTAAGCACTCAACTATTAATTATGAGCACATAATAGCATAGGTAGTACATCTCACATCGAAAAATACACAACAAAAGTAACACAAATCAGAGATCATGCAACACTACAAAATCAAATCAAGACAGACTCATTTACAAGCCAGAAACATGTACCATGTGCACACAATCACAATCATATCACAATTCACATATCACTAACTCTTTTTGACAAAAATTGGAAAATGCATGAATAAAGAAAATCAGAGAAACTCCAAAAAGCATCAACAAAACTGAATACCAAAGAAATACCAAATTTGGATTGTCATAGTGCACAAACTCCAAGGTGGCAGCAGTCACAAAAAGTTATAGAACCATTACAGAATAAAAAAATGATAGCAAATCAGATGCCCATATACAAGGGCCAAAATGAACATCATCAAACTGAAATAACTAAAAACAAACAAAACCTCTATCTTCACTGCCCAAATCTTCCACGTGATGATAGAAAACTGACATAGTCTTCGTCAGCATCTAAGTCAGAAACACTTATTTGAACATGATTCCTCTTTAGTAAATTCATCTTTGTCACGTGTTTTTTCTCAATCACAGATGGTTCACCAGATGTTGCAGCATGTAGTCCAACCTTCGTTTTATTCTTCCCCGAGTCAACCTTCTTCGACTAAAGAACCCTAGACTTCCTAGTATTTTTCTTAGTTTCTTCACAATTTTTATTCATATTGGAAGAAAATCGAAGATCTTGAGAGAAATGAGAATTAACAAATTTGTAAGAGCAATAGGGAGAGTGAAGAAATTGTTCTTGTTTGTACCGAATGACCAATTATATAGATAATTTGTGTAAGTGCCTTTGTTTAGGTTTGGCTCAATTCTTGTAAAACAAATAATAACAACAATAATGTAATGTACAATAGGATAGTGAACAGCCTGAAAATCCTATTGTAATGCCTAAACATGTTGTGTTGAATTAAATCAACATCTAGAACAACATGTCACGAGAGATGTCATGACATCATATCAGACATCATCCTACTGAACTGTCAAGTCATTACAGTTGTTCGAAATATGCGAGAATATTCGCATAATAGAATGCATAATAAGTAGCGCAAAATTGAAGGCATATGTGGAGCCCTAGAAGGTTCAATCGAAGCTAAGAGAGGAGAAAAGCTAGATTGAAGACCTAACTTGTAGCCGAAGTTTTCTGCTTATTTTATGCAGGTTGTTAAAGCTGCTATGCTGCCACAAAAAGGCCCAAATCCAGTTGGGTAAAAGGTTATAAATAAAAGTATTGTAACCTAGTTGGAGGCAAGCCAAAGAGCATTAAAGATGTGATAATTAGGGCTAGTTGTAGTGAACCACCCAGGCTGTGGGATGGTCACCATACTCCTTGAAACCTGTAGGTAAGAGGATGTATGTATTGTACTTGATTGAAGCTTTTAAGAAAGATCAAGTTGTGTAATTGAAGTGTAACTTCTGAACAGTTTTGTTCTGTGGTAAGTAATCACACGGGTGTGATTGAGGGGAGTAGAACTCATATCTAAGTAGGACTTAGGTAAAAGGATCATTGGGTAGTGATTAAGTGAGAAGGCATCAACGGTGTGTTGTGTAGGGTCTTTGAATTGATACTAATAGTGAACTTTATCCACGGCTTGGTAGCCCCGATGTAGGTTTGTTGAACCGAATGGTGAACAATTTGTGTTATTTACTTTGCATTGGTTATTTGTATGATGTCATAACATTATTCATGACATCGTTTGTTATTAACCTTAACTGCTCGAACTTCATTAGATCGAACCTACATAATTTGATGGTGTTACAGTGTATGATCGTATAATTATCCGTGTGTATGAAAATTATAAAGGTCACCTCTTCTACATGCGTGCTTAATGTCGATCGATGTCTTAACATCTCATTCGACATCCCGAGTCATCATACCAGAATTTCAATTGGTATCGAGCGCATCCATGCTTCGGATGAGATCCATGGGGGATACTTTCTGGTTGTGTACAAGGTAGAAGATTGTTTGAACAAAGTAGTGTTCATATTGATTGGTCCCTAGAAGTGGAGGATGGACCAATTTGGGAAAAACTAGACCAACTCATCACTATGCTTAAAGAAGATGAAAGTGTTTGAACAAATTCAAAGACTTCATGCGGGAGTGAAGATTTTGATTGCATTGTTCAACTTTTTCCAAAGAGAAAGAAAATTATCGAACCTTCATGCGGGAGTGAAGATATTGATAAGGTATCCTTTGTGTTTAAAAAGCTTCTATATGACAGGGCTTCAGAGTTGGGTCTAGGATGTTGCTTGGTGAAGAAGCAAACAACTTGTAGGATTGATTTATTTTCAATCTTTATGTGTCATGCTTACAATATGGATTGTGCATTAAGTATGGCTATTCCATATAATACAACCCTAAAGTGAAAGAAGAACTCTAGGGTTATTGTTTTGTTTCAAAAAATTTTTAGCGCACTTTACAACCTATCAATATTGTCAAAGATACTTGAGATTTTCTCAAGTCCACTCATAAAGGCATTTATTAATAGTGTTGATGAGTATCAATTGATCAATGATTCTCATATTCATCAAGCTTTTTGAAGAACTTGAAGATCATCAAGAATGATGTGTTTTAAGGAGATGGAACCGATGTTCTTAAGGATGTTAGAACATTATGCACTTCTTGAAGAACAGATGTTCTAGGTGCTAAACACATGTAGTGTGAGTACATATGTTTAGAACCTACTCGGAAGAGGAGACATCGCTTTGTTTTAGTTGATCAGACACGATCAACAAAGTTAGCTACTCAGTGTGTTTAATTCGACCAAAGCTTATGGGAGTATAGTAACTAAGCTCAATGCACTTAAAAGGACTTATAAAGGTATCTTCTCCAATCCCTTTATGTGAAAGCAAGATGCGCTTTTGTCGAAAGATCCCTCGATCAAAGGAACTGTGGAACTCGTCCATGACCATAGAACATTTTCTCTTGAAGCAATTCATTATGATTATTTGATCCGATACTTGAACAACCGAGGTCGGATTTCCATGTTTCCATGTGATGGATGATGTCTTATCTTGTTGGAACATCATCTATGTGTCTTCACCAAGTAAACATGCTTGGTTAGTGTGAAAAGTAATCATCGGGATCATCTAGTGTAGATAATTATTGAATAGTGATCCGATTATCTAATCGTAATCGAGATATAAAATTTGTAATGAAAAGGATGTTCTACATGAAGATTCAACATCACAAAAAGACACCGCTTTTTTACCGAGATCCGCACTTAACACACTCATGGTTGATAATGAAGTTTCTTCTAGTAACAATGTGGCAAACTTGTGTAGCAAGCAAACTTAATAACAAAACCAACAATGTGTCCCAAAGAGAGCTCATTAATCCTACTCAATCTATAAGATGCTTGAGTTTATTTCTCATGATCTTTGTGTTTTTCCAAGGAGGATAGGATTAGAGCAGTTATGTTTACCAATCTCATAAACCGCAGATTTAAAGGAGAATTCTCATAACTCTAAGAAGCGATATTCGAAGTCTTTAACCAAGCACGAAGATCTTTGAAGACATGTCTTACAAAATGTCTTGACATCCGGTATTGAGAATCTATTTTCTCAATCTGACTAGTGATGGTTCTCATCATCTGGATATAGGCCATTTTCTCAAACTTGGTAAATCGTATCAAGTCTATATGAGCATGGAACTCCTTATCTGATGAAAAATCATCCAAGGGATTATTGTGAGCACTGGAATTGTTTCAACCAATGTCCTATGGTTGGTATCTGCACTTTGGAAAGTCATCCAAATCAACTAGGATGAACTTATTATTTGTGTGAAGCAAGGAGGAGTTATTATCAAAAGATCATGGTTTCCTAATTCTTTCATGAAAAGTTCCTCTTCCTACTTGAGTTCATTTATGTGGTGTCCTCACATAATAGAACAGTTGGGTCTGCAATTGCCTACAGGAGTATGTTACAAATAACTCTAGTTATTTGATCAAGGGTAGAATAAGCAGACAAGGTGAAGGTGCTACATGCTAGTTGCTGCATGTATTTATGGGTGTTGTGGATCTGATCATAAAAGGTGATCAGCCTCTGGTGTACTCTTGTATCCCCTACAAGAAAGTATGCTTGGATTACTATGGATGTTCCTCCAAAACCATAGTATACGTCAGGCTGATGCGTTTGAGATCAATGTCAGATCTGATGTTGCAACATCATCTCAAATGAGTTTGTCTCTTCAGCAAAGAAAGTTTGTAAGGATCAGCTGGTTCTTCAAGTGTGGAGCAGAAAGTTGTTAGAATAATTATCCTACCTTGTGTGAGAAGGTGGTATGTTCTGACTAATAATAAATACTTTGACGGGAGACTAAGTATTTATTAGAATTTTGCATAAAAGTTAACTACAAATACTTTGATGGGAGACTAAGTGTTTGTATAATATGTATGCAAGTCTGTATTCTGAACACTGTATTTCAGAGGATGGTGGAGAGTTTATTTCTCTCTAGAGCATTCTGGTGAGTAAATATTGCTGAAGATGAATCTTGTTAAAGATCATATTGTTCATATGGGGGATATAAAAAGGCATGGATGAAAATAAATCCCCTGGTTGTTGACTCCAGAACCCAAACTGATTGGTACTGATGTCCCAGATGATGTTGTAACATCATTATTGTTAATAGTCTGTGGCAGAGACTTGGGACTATAAATCTTAATATTCAAACGCCTCATTCAGAAGTGGCAGTTCTATCTTTGGTTTAGAATAAGAAGATTCTACTTGTGTTTAAGAGTAGTTCGCTCAACAATGCATAACTACTATTTTGGTTTGAAGAATTTACCAGTATCAGCAACTACTAGTAAATGTAATGTGCAGAAGGATGATTTGATCAGCCTTTTGATTAAAGGAGAATTCTTCTGGTTTTGTTAGAAAGTCCAATCTTAGTAAAGTTTTTAAACACACTAAGAAGGTTGGAGGTTGGTTTCGACTATGGTTACATGGCTTCTCAACCATTCAGAGAGTCATGTCAAATTTTGTGGAAATGCAAGGACATGTTTCAGAGATGTCCTTGTTATTTTAAGACTAGTTCAGGGTGCTTGGAGTTATCACCTCAGAGCTAGTGGTTAGTTATATTGTCTTCCACAATGGTTTTGATTGTCCATGACAAAGGAAGTCAATGGGTGTTGTGCTTTCCACTAATGACAAAATACATTGAAGGGAGACTTTGTATATGTCTGAAGAAAATTGTTGGACTTTAATCTGAAGATCAAAATTCATAAGAGGACATGGATATGCTGATTTTTCTTCTGATAACTTGACAAATCTGAAGAAAATGTCAACAACTGAGTCATTGATAATGTCACAACATCAGGTGGATGAATAATTGCTCCAGTTATCTGTCGAGTTTAGGAAAAAATCTCGAGCTCCTTGAAAGTATCATAAGTGGCGCTTTGATCTTTTTGGAGCAATTTTGGAAGACTCAGATCTTATCATTAGCAACATGGTCTGGAAAATGCTGTTATAGTAAAGACTTCACTAGTACTAACAACTGCTAGTGAAAGGAAGATCAGAAGAAGAAAATCAGATTAATGAATCTGATCTATTCAAAGATATGTGCAAGGGGTTTCTTCTACTACAAGAGATAGAGTGGCATCTAAATCTTGTGTAGTAACTTAGCAAACCGTGGTTTGTCCTGGAATTTGTGGAAAGTCTCCGAATCATTGGAATATGTGTTTCCTTGATTTCTTTTGGGACCTAGACTTACTCTTGGTTTCCCTGTGTCTTTTGTTATGGGAAGAAAATTAGACTCTCTTTTGGGTATGTGCTCTAGTTTGAGTTAGTCTGTGATGTCTTGTGGATCATCTTAGAAGTCTTCTGGTTCATTCTTTCCTTCCTTCTTTTGCTGGCTGGAAAAGGAAGAGAGTAATTGAGTATAGCACCGTGTTGGATCTCTGCAACACTCTAGGAAGCATGATGGTTGTCCATGCTTAATACTACTAGTCTCTTGCTACTAGTTGTTTAAAGTATTCTCCTCTTTATCTGACTGAGAGAAGTAAGATGAAGACTGTTGTTGTTGAAGACTGTAAGGTAATGTCTATCTGAATGTCATGACATTACCGAAGACATTGCACCCTTGAGGGAATCAAGAAGAATACGTGGAAAATAACTTAACCACGTGGTTGTGGCTATCCAGGAGCTATATTTGGTATTCTGTTTCTCATAAGGAATAAATCTTCAGCCTTAAAAGTCGGTCAAAGGCTGATTTTATTCAGTAATTGCCTTGACCAAGATTTATAATTGCCAACTTCTTGATCTTGCTATCTCCCTATAAAATCTCACAACCATCATGGGGTTTGTACGGATCTGGGAAAACCTTGGATTTGGTTTTGTGAGGGTTTCCTTTGTCAATTTTGGCCAAAAGGGGAGAAAGAGTATCACTGCTGTTATTGTCCTTGTTGCAGCTACTCAAAATTGTGATCACAAAGGTTTGTCTCAAATTCAGTGAAATTCAAATCGTGAATTTATTTGTGATGGTGATCGAGTTATGAACACATTGTGACTGTGTTCGAGTTACAAGAGATATTCGGACACTCCTTAAGGGTTCTCGATGCCCCGAAGGATAGTTTATCTCCCAGACCTCTTTTCCACCACCGTAACCAAAATTGGTTCATGGTCAAAAGGGAATGTGATGCATCTTCTTCCTCATGTGCATCAACTCCGCATCAACTCCTGAAAAGGTGAGGTCCTGGATAGTTAGTGTTGGTTACATATAAAGATGTCAAGATCAATGTCAAGACATCCTACAATGGTATCCTGAACACTTTTACTGGTTTGTTTATTGTTGTAATCACTAAATAGTGAGGTTTATTTGTTTTAGCCAAAATTTGCCAAAGGGGGAGATTGTAAGTGCCTTTGTTTAGGTTTGGCTCAATTCTTGTAAAACAAATAATAACAACAATAATGTAATGTACAATAGGATAGTGAACAGCCTGAAAATCCTATTGTAATGCCTAAACATGTTGTGTTGAATTAAATCAACATCTGGAACAACATGTCACGAGAGATGTCATGACATCATATCGACATCATCCTCCGAACTGTCAAGTCATTATTCATTCTCGAAATATGCGAATATTCGCATAATAGAATGCATAATAAGTAGCGCAAATTGAAGGCATATGTGGAGCCCTAGAAGGTTCAATCGAAGCTAAGAATGAGGAGAAAAGCTAGATTGAAGACCTAACTTGTAGAAGTTTTACGCTTATTTTATGAGTTGTTAAAGCTGCTATGCTGCCACAAAAGGCCCAAATTCATTGGGTAAAGGTTATAAATAAAAGTATTGTAACCTAGTTGGAGGCAAGCCAAAGAGCATTAAAGATGTGATAATTAGGGCTAGTTGTAGTGAACCACCCGGTGTGGGATGGTCACCATACTCCTTGAAACACAGGTAAGAGGATGTATGTATTGTACTGATTGAAGCTTTTAAGCAAGATCAAGTTGTGTAATTGAAGTGTAACTTCGAGCTTTTGTTACGTAAGTAATCACACGGGGTGTGATTGAGGGAGTAGGAACTCATATCTAAGTAGGACTTAGGTAAAGGATCATTGGGTAGTGATTAAGTGAGAAGGTCAGGTGTGTTGGTGTAGGGTCTTTGAATTGATCGCTAATAGTGAACTTTATCCCGGCTTGGTAGCCCCGGATGTAGGTTTGTTGAACCGAACGGTGAACAATTCGTGTGTTATTTACTGCATTGGTTATTTGTATGATGTCATAACATTATTCATGACATCGTTGTTCTTATTAACCTTAGCTTCGTAACTTCATTAGATCGTAACCTACATAATTTGATGGTGTTACAGTTCGGTATGATCGTATAATTATCTGGTGTAGTACAGAAATTATAAAGGTCAGCCTCTTCTACCTGTGCAGTACTTAATGTCAGATCAGATGTCTTAACATCTCATTCGACATCCTGAGTCTGTCATACCAGGAATTTCAATTTGAAATAAGAATAATAAGTATTATTTCACGTGTAACAATGATCAAGAGAGAGAGAGAGAGAGAGAATGTCTTTCTATTCTTGCATGCGTCTCATGCATTGATTGCTACAAATTCTCACATATCCAAATACCAAGAGCACCCCTTAATTTTTCAAACTGAGATGCATCTGAGGCTTTGGTGAATGTGTCAATTAACTGTTTTTCAATTGCTATATGATTAAGGTTTACAATTTTATCTTCCACAAATTCTCTAATGAGATGATAATGAATGTCAATATGCTTGGATCTACTATGTTGGACCGATTTTCTTGAATATTAATAGCACTCGAATTGTGATAAAATAATGTCATGACATCTTGTTCGATATTGTACTCCTTAAACATTTGTTTCATTCAGAGCAATTAAGTGCAACTGCTTACTACAACAATGTACTCAGCTTTTGCATTAGATAATGAGACAAAATTATACTTCTTGCTTAACCATGAGATTAAATTATTGCCAAGAAAGAAGAAGCCACCAGGTGTACTCATTCTATCATCATCACTCACAACCTAATGTGCAAGACAATACCCTACCAAATATTGAATTGATATCATGAGTATTAAGTGCAACTACTTAATACTATTTCCAATTGTCACATCTCAATGCAAGATTAAGAAGATAGTCAGATGTCGAACTACATAAACAAGGACACTCTTAGTTTGAAGCAGACATGTGATTTCATTCTCAAGCCTCAATCCATTACCTTGTGGAATAAATTTACTTGAAATCCAAGTATCCCTTCTTTAAAGTCTTTGTTGGTCAGAAGGACGGTGTACAAAAAACTCCCCTCTGATAATAATCTTGCTAAGATAGGCTTCGTTAATCCTTCCATAGGCACTCTTTGTCATAAGTATTCTAAAATAGTTGCGCATCTTATTTTTTAATGTAAATCTGCTTTGCAAGTTTTGGAACTTGTTCTGACATCTTCAACATTAGTTTCCCTTGAGTGCTTTAATGATTGCTTGAGAACTTTGAATGGAATAGTCTCTGGAAGGGAAAGTTGTAATCTCATTTTGTTTGATCAACATCATTAATGTTATTTGGTTTGCTAGAACCATCAAAGATTTGATGGCAAATCGATCATTGAAAGATTTCCTCTCAATTATAGCTTTAATTGTTCTAGTGTCTAATAATCACAGTAGTGAAACAATCAATTCTTTAATAGATGGTACAAATGCTACATTAAATGGTATGGAGTTGGGATCTAAATTTTTGTGTTTGTGGTGGTATTTTCATAAAAGACAACTTGTAACATTTTGGTAGCTTTGCCTGTTATATAGGCCTTGGTAATGCTATATTGGCTGAATAGACTGGTTTTATGATAGCTACCGAGTTAGCTTGGGAGAGAAACTAAAAGAAACTTTGGTTGGAAATGGACTCATTGTTAGCAGTGAATGTTTTTCCTAATGTCTCAGTGATTTCTTGGAAGATTATACGATTAGATGACCAAAGTGTTTGTGTCTATCTAAATCTATGGACTTTATAATTATTACTCATATTTTTTTAGTGAAGGAAATACTTATGCAAACTGCCTGACTAGATATGGTTTGAACTCTAGGAATTTCACTCGGTTTTACCATTTGCATGATGATATTTTTTTATAGATTCCTTGTATGATAAGCTAGATATTCCTAAATTTAGAATCTCTTTCTTTTTAAAGGCTAAGTGCATCATGCATCAGGTCAAGTACATGCAGTACATTCACATGCATTCTTTAGAGTATTCTCCTCCCCTGATGAAACGCATGGATATGGATGCATTGTTTGATGATTATGTTAATAATTTGGTGTCGGGTGAGGTTCGGAGTACCTTAGCACCGAACGATTGGAGCTATTTGGAAAATTACATCCGATGGTTTTTCACTGTGTCTCATCCATATATGGTTAGGGACGCTCCGGGAAATCCATCTAGACCAGCTCATCAGGAGATTCTAGAGGAACAACAGACTAGGATCGATCATGCTCATGAGATATCATCTTATCGTAGAGATTGGATAGACATGTATTGATGGAGGATTGTTTTTTATGGCTCTGAGGTTAAAGGTGTTTTAGATGTCATCATGACGGAGGCTCAGGAAACTTTGCAATACAGGAGGCATCAGAGGAACGTCGGGAGGATATTTGTAATGAGACAAAAGAATAATAGCCTTCTAGAAACAAGTGAGTCAGCACAACAGATACGGGTCCCACAGCACATGGAGGAAAAATGTGAGGCTTCCACTAGTGGTGAGGCACAACCACGCAGAGGAGAGAGAGCAAGGAAGGCGCATAGCATGTGGAAGGAATTTGTGAAACCTTAATGCCAGCTATATATATTGTACTAGGAGAATATTTGATGTTATGTGATTTGTAGGATGACTATTCTTCTCCCTCTATTCTCTTTTCACATCTGAGTCTGTAAACAACTTGTTGCTAAAGTTGTTAACATTAATCTCTCTTATTCCTATTGTGGCTGCATAATATATATCCTATCATTCCCATATATATTGTGATACTGTTTCATTGGTGCTTTCACCAGCCATGGCCGACCCACAACACAAAGAAATGCAAGAAGATATCAAGCGCAACACGGAAGAACTGAAGCTATTTCAGACAGAAATACTAGAACGTATGGAGCGACTGGAAGTTGGGAACGCATCAAAGTTCGACGAGATTCACACAGCACTTGACATCCTTATTCAGCAAACACCGTCGAAAAATCGCCATGGTCCAGAACTCAACAACAGACCTCCGTTTCAGGTGAGAAATATCAAACTTGAGTTTCCTCGTTTTGACGGCACGAATGTGCATGAATGGATTTTTCGTGCTGAGCAGTTTTTTGGGTATTATGATACCCCGGATCATGATAGATTAACTATTTCCTCTGTACATCTTGATAAAGATGTTGTGCCTTGGTTCCAAATGGTACAACGTTCTAATCCGTTTCATTCTTGGCTGGAATTTACTCGTGCTTTAGAATTAGATTTTGGACCATCCATATATGAATGCCCTCGTGCTACATTGTTTAAATTGAATCAAACAGGAACGGTTTCTGAGTATTATCTTCAGTTCACTGCTTTAGCTAACCGAGTTTATGGGTTAAGCAATGATGCTTTAATCGATTGCTTCATTAGTGGACTCAATACTGAGATTCGTCGAGACGTGTTAATCCATACACCCACCTCCATTGTCAAAGCAGTTTCATTAGCCAAAGTCTATGAAGAAAAATACACCCAATCAACCAAACCACAAAAAAGCAACCCAAACACTTACTATAAACCACCCTTCAATTCAGCCAAACCAGAAAACAACCAAAAAAATACTACTCCCATCCTTAACACACCCCCCACGAGACCTATGAGCCAATTCCAAAAGAACCCCAATATCAAACGCAAATGCAACCGAGAAGAGACAAGGGCTTATGTTATTGGTGCGATGACAAGTTCTCCTTCACTCATAAATGTCCCAATAGACAACGATGTGCTCCATTATGATGATTCGATGAACTCCAATGTAGTGGAAGAAACACAAAATGATGAAATCGCAGATAAACCTCACCAAAGAACAACCTCAACATCATTTATCCTTAAATGCCATGAAAGCGATTCTAATTTGGGCATTTAGATTTTCTGGTCTAATTGGAAATATCAAGGTACAAGTGCTAATTGATGGAGGCAGTTCAGATAACTTCTTGCAACCTCGCATAGCCAAATTTTTGAAAATACCTATTGATTGAACCTTTCCACCTTGGTGGAAATGGTGATTGATGATGCCAAGGGGTCATTCAAGAGTTACCATTAAATATACAAGGCAATGAGTTGAAAGTCCCTGTGTTTTTACTACCGGTAGCTGGAGCAGATGTGATATTGGGAGCAGCTTGGTTAGCTACATTAGGACCCCATGTAGCTGATTATGCTTCACTTACATTGAAGTTTTTTTTCAATAGTAAGTTTGTGACACTTGAAGGGGAAAGAGCTCCCACACCAGCAATAGCACAATTACACCATTTTAGGCGATTCCACAACACTGATGCTATAGCTGAATACTTTACCATTCAATGGCAAGAAAATTATACTGCTGAAGATGTTTTGAAAGAGTTGCCTAACAACATTGATCCTGAGTTGGCAATATTATTGCACAACTACAAATGTTTGTTTCACCAGCCAACTACATTGCCACCCAACAGAGCTCATAATCACCATATTCCATTGATAGAGGGCTCTAACCCTGTGAAGGTTAAGCCATACAGGTATCCACACAGCCAGAAGGCTCAAATTGAGCACATGGTTCAGGAAATGCTACAACAGGGGATTATACAGCCAAGCACAAGTCCTTTTTCTTCACCAATCATATTGGTGAAAAAGAAAGATGGCACATGGAGGTTCTGTACTGATTATAGGGCTCTAAATGCTATAACTGTCAAGGATTCATTTCCAATTCCTACAGTTGATGAGCTATTAGATGAGCTCTTTGGAGCGGAATACTTCTCAAAGTTGGACCTCGTGTTTATCATCAAATCGCTACAACCGAAGATAGATACAAGACGATTCGAACACACAAGGTCACTATGAATGGCTGGTCATGCCATTTGGTCTAACAAATGCTCCAGTCTCATGAATCACATTTTTCAGCATGCTTTGAGAAAGTATGTGTTAGTCTTCTTTGATGACATATTAATCTACAGCCCTACATGGCAGGAGCATTTGAAACATTTAGATGAGGTATTAAGTATACTGCAAGCTAATACATTGTTCATCAAACTGTCTAAGTGTTCGTTTGGGGTTTCTGAGATTGATTACCTTGGACATATAGTAACAGGACAAGGTGTTTCCATGGACAAGGACAAAATACAAGTTGTTCAAGAGTGGCCTCTACCTAAGAATGTTAAGCAATTACGAGGGTTCTTGGGCCTCACAGGGTATTATAGAAGATTTATAAAATCTTATGCTAAGTTGGCTGCCCCATTGACTGATTTACTCAAAAAAGAGAGCTATGTGGAATGAACAGGCTGAGATAGCTTTTAATCAATTGAAGAAGGTCATGATTTCTGCTCCGTATTGGCCTTACCCAATTTTAAAAACCATTTATATCGAAACTTGGTAGGGTGGGTGCAGTGTTGCATCAAGAGGGTCACCCTATAGCCTATTTTTCAAAGAAGCTAGTCCCTAGAAATCAAAAGAAATCAGCTTATTTTAGAGAGATGTTAGCTATTTCTGAAGCAATAGCAAAGTTCAGACACTATTTGCTGGGACATAGATTCATCATTCGCACGGATCAAAAGAGCTTGAGGAGTTTAATGGATCAATCATTGCAGACACCAGAGCAACAACAATGGTTACATAAATTCTTGGGCTATGACTTCACCATCGAGTACAAACCAGGCAAAGAAAACATGGCAGGAGATGCTTTGTCTAGATTGATGACATTATCGTGGTCGAACCACGGCAAATTTATACAATCCATTAGAGAGGAGTTGCAAGCGATAGTCAATGGAAAGAAGTCATTGATAAGTGCATACAGGCAATACATATTTACATTACACATTCAAAGAGGATTACTCTATTGGAAAAGAGAATTGTTATTCCCCAACATAAAGATTTGGTTCAAGAAGTTTTACAGGAATTTCATTCTTCTCCAATAGGGGGCCATGCTGGAATTACGAGATCTATGGCCCGAATCAAGGCTCAATTCTATTGGCCTGACATGAAGAAGGATGTATCTCAATATGTTCAGAATTGCAGTGTCTGTCAACGAGCTAAGTCATCTAATACCTTGCCTGCTGGATTGTTACAGCCATTGCCTATACCATCACAGGTATGGGAGGATGTAGCTATGGACTTTATTACTGGCCTACCAATGTCATTCGGTTTTACTACTATCCTGGTAGTAGTGGATAGACTGACAAAGTATGCTCACTTTTTACCAATGAAAAGTGATTACTCTAGCAGATTAGTTGCTGAAATCTTCATGCAGCATGTGGTGAAATTACATGGGATGCCGAAATCTATAGTTTCTGATAGAGATAAGGTGTTCACAAGCTCTTTTTGGCAACACCTATTCAAGCTACAGGGTACAACATTAGCAATGTCTTCTGCGTACCATCCTCAATCTGATGGTCAGTCTGAAGTCCTTAACAAGGGATTAGAACTGTTTCTTAGGTGTTTCACTTTTCACAATCCTAAGTCCTGGTTTAAAGCTTTGTCTTGGGCAGAATTTTGGTACAACACAGCTTTACAAACTAGCATTGGAATGACGCCATTTAAAGCTTTGTATGGGAGAAATCCACCAACTCTGACAAGATATGAACCCCATGCTAATGATCCTCCAACACTGCAGGAGGAATTGGTAGCGAGAGATAGATTGATGCAGCAGTTGAAAACTCAATTGGAGAGGGCTCAGCAATATATGAAGAAACAGGCTGACAAGCATAGAAGAGATCTGACCTTACAAGTTGGTGAGTTGGTCTTAGTGAAACTTCAACCATATAGACAACAGTCGGTTGCTCTGCGCAAGAATCAGAAATTGGGAATGAAATATTTTGGCCCGTTTGAGATCATAGCAAGAGTAGGAGAAGTTGCCTATAAGCTCAAGCTACCGGAGCATGCCAAAATTCATTCGGTTTTCCACATATCTCAGCTTAAGCCTTTCAAAGGTGTACCTCAGAATCAGGACATGCCATTACCTCTCACTATGTCTGAGACTGGACCAATCATACACCAACCAAGTTTTACAAGCTCGAACCATAATCAAAGCCAATCGAAAAGTTCATCGTTCTTGTCCAATGGGATCAAGATCCTACAAAGCAACGTGGGAGGATATTGATGACTTGAAAAAGAAGTTTCCTTCCTACAACCTTGAGGACAAGGTTGTGTTTAATGGGGATGGTATTGTAATGAGACAAAAGAATAATAGCCTTCTAGAAACAAGTGAGTCAGCACAACAGATACGGGTCCCACAGCACATGGAGGAAAAATGTGAGGCTTCCACTAGTGGTGAGGCACAACCACGCAGAGGAGAGAGAGCAAGGAAGGCGCATAGCATGTGGAAGGAATTTGTGAAACCTTAATGCCAGCTATATATATTGTACTAGGAGAATATTTGATGTTATGTGATTTGTAGGATGACTATTCTTCTCCCTCTATTCTCTTTTCACATCTGAGTCTGTAAACAACTTGTTGCTAAAGTTGTTAACATTAATCTCTCTTATTCCTATTGTGGCTGCATAATATATATCCTATCATTCCCATATATATTGTGATACTGTTTCAATATTATATTATAGTCATTTTGTAGTTTTCGACAATTTAAACAATAAAAATATTTTCTGCTGCTACTATTATTTGCATAAATTTCGAAAATACAATTCCGATTCATTCTCTTAAATACATTTCCAAAACTAACTAAAATTTAACAGCAATAAAAAATATGTTTCGACAACAGAAAAACATTTTGAAATTTTCAAATGATTCTTTTGACATTATAGAATGGCATAAGAAATTCTTAATTTTAAAGTAGTGCATAGACAATTAGAAACATACCAATCAAGGACAAGCAATAATCGGCCCATCCCATCAGTTGCTATACAATATAATACATAAAAAAAGTTAAAGGCAAACAAGAACGTTTTGCTTAAATAATAGTAAATGATTATTGTTTGTTTTCTTTTTTATCTATAGAAAATAGAAAATAAATTAAAAGAGTATTTATATTCTATTTTAATATTCTTACTAGTTTATGTGATAAAAAAATTATTCTTATTTGTTTAAATATTTAAATAACATGATTTCAATCACGATTTAATATAAAGAATATGTTTGCTTAAACAGATTATATAGAATTTAACTAAGTGTTCATTAAACTAAACGCATATAAAAAATTGCATAACTTTTTTAAAATATAAAATAAAATAATAAATTTATATTATTTTAATGTGTTATGTTTTTATAAATTATCTTTGAAAATTTATTAAAAAAAATTATAAATAATATTATTAATTATTTTAATATAAACTCTACCAAATGTATCACAAAATTTATGTCATAATATAATATCAAATAAACATTCAAACATACCATAAATGACTAGAAATAATTATATAAAATCAATTAACTACTTATACTCAATCCATTACTAACGGACTAACTAATATTCCATCCGTTTCATATTTTAATAAGAAAAAATCATTTTAAAATAATTTTTATTTTTATTTTTAATCTAGAAATAATTATTTATTTTTTTAATTATATTTTTTAATTATTATTCTGTATATTTTTTAAATATATTAATAAAATAAATTTAATAAAAGTATAATATTATAGAATAATATTATTATATTTTTAATTTATATAAAAAATTTAAACGACAATAATTTTAAAATGGATGGAATACTCAATGAATTAAAAGAAAATAGATTTTGTTGGTAAGAAAAGAATACAAGGACAAAAATGTAAATGTAAGTTGAGAACTTTTGAGAGATACGGGTCTCTCTTTATTTACGCGCCCCAAAATTTGAATGGTTTGGCATTAAATGCAAAGGATGTCATGGTTGCTGGATTTCTATCTTTGGGTGAGATCAGAACTTGAAAGCAACATCATTTTTTTGCCTCTTAACCTGTGCTGAACCCTTGAAAGTGAGTGAACTCCGCAGTGAAAACATATATCTGCCCCACACTGCATGCAATCTTCCTTCTAAAATTTTACCCAAATTAAACCTCATTAATTCCTATATCCACAAATCAATTTTACTATCTTTTCAACTCAATGTGAATCATATAATTCCTAGCAAATCTTATAGTCCCTCTATTTCTTTTTAATTGTCACTTTTATAAAATAAAAAAAAAATGTTTTTTAATTGTTATTTTTAAGTTTCAAAGTAATATTGGTGATAGTTTTGTCAAAATTACTCTTAATTATTTATTATAAAAAGAGAAAAAGTAAGTTGAAGTAATATAAAAAAGTTAAGGGAATGATAGGTTAAAGAAAAAGTATTACTTAAAAGGTAACAAGAGTCATGAATTTTATTGGTATACGTAAAAAATTAAAAAATAATAATTAAATAGGAATGGAGAGAGTATTTATCAATCTTTTGTTTTTTGATTCGATAGTAAAGTAAATTAATATAGGAGGGATCAAATTACATCCGAAGAGTTACACCATGAGTCACACTCGTTCAAAAACGTCATTTAGGATTAATATATTTTAAAATTAAGTGTTGGACTTAAATATATCATCATATACATCATACCTATAAAATTTGATATTAATCTATAATGATTTATATACAATCAAGATATCCAAAGATTAACGTCAAAATGGACTTTCATATAATGTTAATTTTGATGTAGTTCAGTGACTTAGTAAATCATATATATATATATATATATATATATATATATATATATGATCTGAACAAGTAATCAGAATCGGAGATGGTCGGAACTGTTGATGATCCTTCGAGCAAGTTGATGTTGAGGAGGGGGTGGTGTACCTGCAAGGCACTCTGATGCTAAAATAAGCAAATGTTCAAGGAAGAGGATAGAAAATATTAGGGTTTGAGTGTAAGACAAAATGATACTTTGCCCTCAAAGATATGAGGGTTTATATAATGATGTTAGGAGGATTCTCATTGGTTGCTATATTTGGGTCGGGATATGCGCATCCGCGAATATAGTTGTCTGAGCTAACAAGGTCAAATCGGACGATGGTGCCTGTAACTAGTCGTTATGTCGAGCAGAGGAGGCATAATGGACATGGCCTTCAACGCGAACACTTGGTCTGATCCGATCGACACCCGTCGAGCAGACGGGTTCTGACCATGTGAAGAGCGGGTAGATGATGCCCTTTGAAGGCCTTTCGGTATGTTCGACGTGCAAATGTGAGCATCCTATGGCGTTCAATTTTAACATTATTTTTGTTTGAATTTAGACTTAAATTAATTATGTTTTGTTTTGTTTTTTTAAGTCAGGAGAAATGCAAATTTTAGAAGCTGGAATTTTTAAAAAGAAATTATGTTTTCACGAATAATTATATATAAAATAATAAATGAATGTTTATCATTAATATATTTTAATTTTTATGATATAATTATAATATATATTACAATTGAAGAATTTGTTTAATCCTCCAAAAAAAATTGTCTAATATAATTTTGTGAATAGGTTAAAATCTCTAAAATTCTCCTCTTACATTATGAATATGTTAAAATCTCCAAAACCCTTTTCACATAAATCTCTCAATTATTTTCATTTTATTCTTTCTTTTTTTCAAAGCTCTCGTATCTCTTTCTCTCTAAACTTCAAAACAAAGTTGTAATATCAAATGTCATGTTAGTTAAGGTGAAATATGTCGTATTAATGGGTCATCGTGAGGAAAAATCATTCACATTATGTCAAATAGACTTCTAAAGATCAAAGACTCACTCAAATAAGTAAGAGAGACACCACATATTCATCAAAAACCTAAAAGTGATAGGTGTATAGGACTTCTCACTTATAAAATGATCAACCTTCACTTTTCCAAGCAATGCGTGACTTCAAACTCAGACTTGATTCACAACACCACTCATATTTATTTCTCAATAATTTCTCCCTCAAGTGTGAATTCATCCACTATGTTTCCCTCAAGCGGAAGTTCTTTCATCAACATACATGTATCGTTGTTGACATTCACCCTTTCTTGTCATGGGTATTACAACGAAACACGCCTCCTAACCACCACCATGTCAAGAAGCTTTCAATACAATGAGTCAGTCCTTTACTCAAACCATCAGCTCTTATACTATTGATGGGTCATCTTGAGGGGGAAGCATATACATTGGGTCAAACATTTACAAAAGATCAAAGACTCTCTCAAACAAGTGAGCGTGACACCACATATTCATCCAAAATCTTAAGGTGGTAGATGTATAAGTTATCTAACTTATAAAGTGGTCAACCTTCACTTTTTCAAGCAATATGTGACTTAGAACTCACACTTGTGAAACATAACTCACATTTATTTTTCTCAACATGCATGATAGCCATGCCCTAATTACTTACTAGATGTGGACCTTCTTGATCATGGAGACTATTAGATCCTTTCGGAGCCACCCTATATGACAATCATCTTTAAAGAATGATCTAAACTTTTGAAGTTATACATTGGTCATGAATGTGTGAAAAACATAAGAAATGGGGGTTTGAATTGAGTTTTATCCTTTGAAAACTTTTGCCTTTTAAAACAATCCCCTTAAATATACTTTGCTTTGAAGAAGAATGAGTGATAGAAAAGCAATAAATAACACGGTATTTCTATCCTAGTTAACTTGAAACATCAAGCTACTATAGTCCACCCTTCCGAGGTGATTTGCCTCTCTCCACCGAGGACTTAATCCACTATAACCAAACTGATTACACTTGCACGGACAACCGCCAGTGACTAACACCTGCACACACCAACTGCGTGTGACTAACAACCTCTAAGACTAACTGTCCTAGACTTCTTGAGAAGCTGGCCCAACTGGTCTCTCAAGGAACAATCAAACAAAAGTTTGATAACAAGTTTGTTTGCAAGTAAATATGCTTCTACACAAGCTGATTATGTAAACAGATTTTTAGTACAAAATGACTTAAATGAATTTACAACTTTTTACAAAGAATAAAGAATTTATGCGCAGAGAGATTCTTCGTGAATTAGCAGTTATTTCTTCAAGTCTTCAAGCTCTTATATAGTGACATGCATGATGTAATCGTTGGAGGGTACATTTGGAAGAACGTGGGGGATAAGATCATACGCAGGGTCCGTCCTTCATGATAGTGGAATGAAACGTTTTGCTTGTACCATATATTGTTGTACCACGCTAACGTTATCTTCTTTCCTTCTGCTTTTTAGAGGCTTCTGCGAGCATGAGCTTAGAAGTGGAGAATCTAACTTTTGGTTGATCAAAAATTCAAGTCTTTAGAGTCTTCAGATCTTCCTCTTCAAAAGCTTCAACACTTGGTTTTGAAGAACCTTGTATCGTAACCAAAAGGTTGAAAGAACTTCAAGTCTTGGAATCTTCAGAACCACGTTCTTCAGAGTCTTCAGCAGTTGGTCTTGTAACCTTGTATCGGAACCTAAGTTCAGAAGAACTTCAAGTCTTGGAATCTTCATAATCACATTATTCAGAGTCTTCAGCACTTCGTCTTTAAAATCCTTTGTATCGTAACCTAAGTTCAGAAGAACTTCAAGTCTTTCGAATCTTCAGAGCCACGTCTTCAGGGTCTTTAAGCACTTGGTCTTCAGACCCCTTTGTCTTTTGAAACTTGAGTCTTTAGCATCTTGACATGAGTCACACTTCTGTCTTTAGATCTTCTAACTGGTTTCTTCAGACAAATGTATCAGAGTAACTTTAGAGCCTTCTGAAGCTTTTCCTTGCTACTCGTTCAGCAGAACCTTTGTAGCTTAGAAGTGAAACATATTCTCTTCTAATGTCTTGGCCATGTCATTCATCAGAAGTAGAACTTGTTTGTTTATCTTAAAAATATAACAAACATTAGAGTAACAAAAATTGTTCACTCAAACATACTCTTTGTTATCATCAAAACTCAAAGACATAATTGAAGAATCAAATCTTGTTCTAACAGGTCATACCCTAAAATTATTGAAATTATTTTCCTACGGGGACACATGTTGGACACAGTGACTAGGATAACTAGTCTAACTTTTAAAACTAGTTTCAACACAATATGACAACAATGGTGATTCAAAGTTAAAACAGACAATAACACATGAGAATTTGTGACTTAGTTCGATACAACTACACTTATGTCTACACTTGTGTCTAGAGGGATTCCAATCCAAGAAAAGAAATTCATTCTTTATAAAATTAGTACAAAGTGTATTTAATGAACAAATCTTACTTCAATGATCTTCTTCATAATTTTACCCTAGTGTCTTTCTATTTAGGACTCCCCTTAAATATGAGAACTCATCTCACCTTATCTAAATCACTAACCCTAGTGATCGTCAATAATAATCAGAATGATAAATGTTAAATTATAACTCAACTAAATAAACCAACAATTATGCCTTATGTTATGAATGCAAACGCTAGAGTGGTGTACAAATTAAAATACAAACAAAGACTCAAAATAGAAACCCTAAAACAAAAATATTAAATCATTGCACACACCTTCTCGAGAGAGGTGTGAGTCTTCTTAAATAGAAATGCAATTATGAGTTTTTCTCCTTTTGATATTAGTTGTGATCTCGTCGGGATTTATAGAAGATTTAGTTAGATTCTATTTTTGATTTACTCCACATAAGCCTCCAACAATATATATGATTTATTTTTAATTTAAATGTTAAATCTTCAAATAATTAAATTTGATCTCATTCAGTTTGTTAAACAAATATAATTAATTCATTGTTAAAAGATAACAACAAATTTGATTGAGATACCATCATAGTTTTAATCAATCCAAACAACAACAACATTGGCCTGATTATAAGGGCCAAATGTTGCACACATGTTAGAATATCGTGTCCGACATGTATCCTTTATTCACTAAAACATCTTGTACACTTCATGTTGTTTTGCATAATGACATCATTTAAAAGAATGAAAATCTCCCCCTTTGGAAAATTTTAGCAAAACAACTCTTTCTAAACTTACAATATTTCCAAAGGGTATATCTTCAAAAATACCACAAACAGAGCATCATAAGCAAACCATAAACAAACACACAGAGTAAATAGCAGCAATAGAATCATAAAATCAGAATACATGAAATGTGGTTTCTACAACATAAATAGATCAAACACAATGCTCCCATACAACCAGACACCCAAGTAAACATGCATGCACACAAACAAGGCCAGTATTAGCCAGTTCAACACACACCGGAACACACCACTACACAAAGTCAACTCACCATGTTACATAGGAAAAATATCACATCAGATCAGCAGTATATCAATCACCAAAACTAGATCAATCAATAGAATTAATCATACAAGCATTCAACCAGGTCAACAAACCCACCTCAATAAGTTAGGAAATTACATATTCTTACTCCCCTTTTTGCCATAATTTGGAAAAGCTATTAACATAGTAAACACAGTCAGTGAACATATTAGTCAGGAGTAGAAAAACATCAACCATGAGCATAGATGTTGAACATAATGCCACAACATATAGACTTTGTTATTGACAACAAAAAAAACTATAAGGCTATCAAGCCATTACAAGTCCAGAATAGGGAAACAAAACATTCCCAAATATAATGGCCAAGCATATTAAGCAAAAATACTTTGAATAAACAATCTCCATACTTGCTTTCCAGGCTAACCACTTGATTCAATGAAAGTAACCTAGTCTTCATCAGCATCTGAGTCAGAATCACGTGTTTGAACATGTCTTTTTTTCAAAGACTTCATCTGAGTCAAAAAGGCACTTTTAACATCCATTTGATACAATCTAAATTTCATAATGCATGAAATTCCTAGTAATAATATAATGGGCTTAAGTCAAGCAATTGGAGCAAATGTCTCATCAAAATTTACGCCTTATATTTGAATGAACCCTTGGGGAAATAATCTTGTCGTGTTCCTTGTCACATTACCACTTTCATCGGGTTTGTTCTTGAAAATCCATTTGATACCAATAACATTCATATCTTCAGATCTAGGAACTAATTTACATATAATATTTATTTTGAATTGACAAAGATCTTGTTGCATGGTGTTTATCTATAATTCACCAGTCAATTCTTCCTTGATGTTCTTATGTTCAATATTGGATATGAAGCAAAAGTTGGAAACCATATCCCTAGATCTGGTGATGACTCCATCATTCAGATTGATGGTCCCTTATTGACTTGAAAATTTACATAATTTGTGCTTTCAGACTCAATGTTAGACTGTATGTGTGAAACATTTGTTGGGACATCAGTCTGTTGAGGAGATACATCATCCTAATCTTCATGTTTATCTTCTGGAGTATCACCAATGAAAACATTTATAAATTCCATCATTTTCTTGGTATGTTTGTTATATACCCTATAATCTCTGCTATTTGTGGTACATCCTAGGATTATCCCTTCAACACTTTTTGGATCCACATTTCTCCTCTACTCACAATCTGACAAGATGTGGCTCTTTCTACCAAAGACATGAAATTATATAACATTTGGTTTTCTTCATTTCTGAAGCTCATACTGAGTTTTTTAGTTCTAGATTTTTTGGTCACAGAATTGTGAATCTGACAAGTTGTGTTCACAACTTCATCCCAGAAATAGTAAGGTAGGTTCTTGGGATGTAGCATAACTCTAGATGACTTTTGCAAGGTCATATTTTTCCTATCAAACATTCATTTCTATTTAGGTATGATTGGTGATGATAATTCATGACTAGTCCTTTAAGAGGAACAAAACTCAAAGAATTTAGAGTTTTCAAACTATTTTCCATGGTCACTTCTTATTCTCATAATCCCACTCCCTTTTTCTCTTTGGAGTTATCGACATAGCTCTTTGAAGACATCATAAGTATTAGTCTTTTATCTAAATAATTTGACCCAAGTATACCTTTTAGAAATCATCCACAAACACACAAAGACATATCTTTTCCCGCCCAGGCTTTCAACTTGCATAGGTCCCATGAGGTCTATATGAAGTAACACTAAAACTTTGGTTGTGGCAAGATGTTGGAGTTTATTATGGTACATCTTGGTCTTCTTGCCTATTTGACATCCATCACATATTTTCCCTTATTTAATCTTGTTTTTTTGCAATCCCCTAATAACATCTTCAAATATGATCTTTCTCATACTCTTGAGATTAAGATGACCAAGTTTCTGGTGACATAGCTTAGTCTCATCATCCTTGAATATCAAACATGTATGAATTTTGTTTTGAGATATTCAAAAGTAATAGTTGTATTTTGATCTGTATCCTTTCATTTACACCTCTTGATCTTTGCTAGAAATAATGCATTCAGACTTGTTGAAGTTCACATTCATGCCTTGATTACATAGTTGACTTATATTGATCAAGTTTGCAGTCAATCATTTTACCAGTATCATGTCATCAAGACAAGGGAAACCTGAACTAACTAGTTTGCATATGCCTTTGATTATTCCTTTAGCTCTATCACGAAAAGTGACATAACTATTAGAGTAAGACTTTAACTCTTCAAGATAGATCCTTTCACCAGTCATGTGCCTAAAGCATCCACTATCAAAATACCAATATTCTCTTGAGGAAACTCTAAGAGATGTATAAGGTATGAGACAAGTGACATTTTCCTTGGGTTTTCACATTTTCTTTGCTTGAGTTTTCTTCCCTTTCTTTCTGTTGAGCCTTGGCTGACTATGAGTCTGAGAATAATCTTACAGTCTATAGCAAAAGAGTCTTATATGACCATATCTTCCACGCCAGTGAAACTTCCAAGATGAGTTCTTGTTGACTCTGTCATGAGGATACACGGGTTGAGTAAGATGTTGAGTGTAACACCCCGATTTAATTACAATTTATTTTAATTAAAATAAATAGATTATATGATGTGTTATTATGCGTTGATGAATTTTATGATGTAATATGGTGCAATTTGTTGGTGATTAGATGCCTAGAAAATTATAGCAGTTAAGAAGTTAGGGGTGTATGACTAAAAGTGTAAAAGCATGGGGTGTGAGGAGATATATAATTTACTAGTATTATTATTGCTATTATAATATTAGTATTATTATTTTATAATAATTAATTAATAGAATGATGATATTATTATTATTATTAAATGAATTACTAGTAGAATAGTAGAATTATTATTATTTTATAATAATTAAATAATTAATTCAAGAAGGGCAAAGTTGGAATGTAGATTTAGGGGTCCTAGGGTTTAAGTTTTCATAAGAGGAAAAGTTAGGAGTTTTGGTTGATCATAACATTTTTGAACGAGAGAAGAGAAGCGAAGAACGAGAAAAGGAGAAGAGGAGGCAATCGTTCGAAAAAGGGAAGAATTCGCGGTAAAAGTTTAAGAATATCCAATCTAAGATAAGGACGGGGTTTTGACTCTCTAATAGGTGTTATAATTGTGGGTAGATGATGATATGCATGTTAGGTTTTGGTGTAAGTTTTTTTATTTAACCTGTCGAAATTGTTCCTAATCGATGAAATTGAAGTTTGTTATTTGTGGTAATTAATGTATGACGATGGTAATGATAATATGAGGTTTGATTGTGCATTATTTCATGAAGTTTGTATTTTTGGAATTGAGACAAAAGAGTTTTCGTACTGCTACTTTTCAAAATTCGTGAAACTGTTTTTCACAGGGTGCAATTGATTGTTGCTTTGGTGCAATCGATTGCACTGCTTCAAAATTTTGGATTTTTTCTTCTGTTTTAGTAAGAAACCGATTGCACTATTTAAAAGCGATTTTTGGCCTCTGGAACACGGTGCAATCGATTGCTTTGTTATTGTAATCGATTGCTCACTGTTTGACAGCATTTTTGAAAACTTGAAAACTCCATAACGTTTTACTCGAGTGTTCGTTTGACGCGCCGTTTAGACAATTGGAAAGCTAAAAATATTTTCTACATTTTAGTAATAAGTTTGATGACATTAGACTAATATTTTATTAGAGGAATTCATTATGTGTGTATGTTGTATGTGTTGTAATTCAAAATATTGTGATTGAATGTATCATCAGTGTTGTGTAAACGATGTACGAAGTATTTGCAGGTTGTATTGCAGTATGAAGATGTGGTTGCTAGCCTGAATTGGAAAAAAATTGGGAACTCATGTCATGTGTTTGCATGTTGTTGTTATATCGTGTTGCATACATGCATCGTTGAGGGCTTATGCTCTGACCTATATTAGCAAATCATTGAGGGCTTATGCTCTGACCTATATTAGCAAATCATTGAGGGCTTATGCTCTGACCTATATTAGCAAATCGTTGAGGGCTTATGCTCTGGCCTATATTGCCAATTTTTGAGGGCTTATGCCCTGGCCTATATGGAAATTTGTTGGAGATGGAGCATGCCTTGATGGTACCACGTGCATCTTGCATCAGTGTCAGTCACATTTCACATTGTTGAAATGTTGATATGATGATGTCGTTGAGTTGCATATTGTTGAATTGTTAATATGATGATGATATTGACTTGCATAATTGGTAGGATTTGTATGAAGGTTGACCATAATTATATATGTTTATATAATCTTTGTGGATTTGTGGTTGACAATGTTGAGCATGAAGTCTTACATGATATATTTGTCGTATATTTATGATTATATAACTTATTATATTGTCGTGATATCTCACCCCTTCTGTTTGAATGTTGCCTCCATGTGGGCAACATGCAGGTGAGCTGCAGCAGACGAAGTTAGTCGTTAGTTATTTTGAGTTGGCGTCATGCTCTGATACGTAATACTAGGGGTATGAACGCTTGCTTGTTTTACTTAGTTGTTGCTTTATTTTGAATAATTGTTGGAGTATTACAAACTCTATTTTATTTGATTAAAATTGTTGTTTTTGTGATGAGTTAAAGATGTTGAGGATAATTCATGATTTCTTTTCCGCTGCATTAATGAAGTCGGGGTTTGAACAGTATTTTAAAGTTGTTGTTGGTTCATCCAAGAAGCGTGTTATGTATCTTCTCATTTATATTTGAGAAATTTTGAGATGATGAAATGTGACATCCTATTTATTGAATTTTTATTTTACTATGATTTCTATTTAATTATACGTTGGGGAAATAGCGTGTTACGTTAAGACATGTGGTCCAACATTTGAACCTTGGTGTTCTTCTTAGGGGAAACAAACTTCTTAGTGGGAATATTGATCATTTGTTCATAGAACTATAGTCAAACCTTATAGCATTCATATTCCTAGACTTGTTCCTAACGTCCAATATCTCATCTAACATATCAGAGCTATTGTTCAACATACAATCAAATGTTTTCATATTTCCAAGTTTGGGCTTTAACAATGTGACTTCTTCTTCCAAATTTGCAATAGTTGAGCCAAGTTTATTCTTTTCCATAAGAAGGTCACTTATAGTCTTGTTTTGTTTCTCTTCTCTCTAGCAATCTTCCTTTCACTCAATGAGCAAAAGTTTGTATGTTTTAGCTAGTTCTTCTTTTGAAATATCTTCATCACTAGACTCTCTATAAGAGTCACATTTTCCAGTGATAGTCATCATCTTATTAGTTATCTCTCTTGAACTTTCATCATCATAATCATACCAAGTGATTGAAAATCCTTTTCTATTTCTTTTGAAAAGTAGGACATTCAACTTTAATGTGAGTAAACCTTTCACATTCATAAAATCATGCTCATTTGCCTCGATTAGGTTTGTCTTCATCTCTGTTCTTGCTTTGGGGACTGGTGTTTGACACCTTGTTTGGGACATATGTCCTCCATTTTATGTCCAATTTCTTCAATGAGTTGTTAAGTTTTCTACCAACAGGTGTTATAAAATCTAATAGACTTTCTTGATCTTGATCCTCTTCATTGTTGAAAACAAAAGTTATACTTTTTTTCTTCTTTTCACACTTGTCACTTAAAGTCATCTAAGTGGTTTGTAAAGAACCAAAGAGTTTATCAACTTTGATGTAGCTTAAGTCTTGGGATTTTTCAATGGTTGTAATCATATTATCAAACTTCTTGGGGTGGAGATCTGAGGATTTTCCTGACCAACTTTTCTTCAAATGAATTCCAATTTGTTGACTAGTACTTAACAAATCTTGCTCAATAATCAGATTTGGTCTTGTAGTCCAAATAATTCTGTGCCATGAGGTATCTGAAATAATAGTTATTAGTGAAATAAAAATACTTGTACAAACTATAAAAGTAATTTCATCCCCTATGGTCCAAAGATTAAAATCTTGATAATATTCAGAACTATTCATGAACATCACAGCAAATATGATTAAAATGTTAATAACTCCCACGTAAATAAGTAGCTGTGATGCAGCTACAAAATGCGAGTTTGCTAAAATATATAAAAAGATATACAGACAAGAACCAGTCCCCACGAAAAAGCAGAAAAAATTGGGTTGGTATTGGGGGTGTTCAAAACCAAACCAACCCAATAGAAAACCGCAAACCAAACTAAACCAAACCAAACCGAAACCTCAAAAAAAATGCATTTGGTTCGAATTTTTTTGGGTCATCTTTTGACAAAACCGCATGGTTCGGTTCGATTTGCGGATTGTATTTTGCAAACCAAACCAAACCAAATCAAATCACATTATATTACAAATTAAATTTTACTTAACTCACATCCCACCCAAAGGTAAACCTATTATACTTTAACCTTATGATTACGAATAATGTTCTAATTCTTACACTTAAGATTTCAGTTTCAATTTTCTCAAATCTCTCCTAGCATTATTGCACCATCTTTGCCACATACATCTTACATCTTCTTTTCTAATCTCTACTTTCTTATACTTTTTCTTTTCCACCTTCTCATTTTTATGCAAATGTTCTCTCTTTAATTTCGTTTTTATCGCACATCTTCTTCTATAATCTCTCATCTCATATGTTCTTTCTTTTTCATCTTCATTGATATCTCGTCTCTTCTCTTTTTTTTTTGTTTCATTATAATATTTTTGATATTATTTTACATACTATTTTATATTTATTTTATATTTATTATTCCACTTTTGTCTAATCTAATTTATACATATTAAATGAGAAGTTGTTGTCCAAATATGATGGAGTTTTGTTGTCATTTGATAGTGTATGAATGAGTAAATACGAAGCTATGTTGTCATCTATATGTGTATGTATGACTCAATAAAATATTTATAAAAAACTGAATCAACCGAACCGAAACAAACCGCATTAGTTTGGTTTGATTTGGTTCGGTTTTTTTCTAAAAGCCAACCGAACCAAACCAAACCGCACGTATTTTTCTCTTGCGGTTCAGATGATTTTTTTCGTTAAAACCGCCCAAACCGCACCGCGAACACCCCTAAGTAATACTACTCCTAAACTTCCTAATATAAAACCCGATCCCATAAAAACTAAAAGAAAATCGTGGAGCATTTCAGGCAAATCCATTATATGTAAAAAAAGACAAAGAAATTGGAATTTCATGACCTTATTGCTATGACCAGGAAAAAATTGTTATATACTTCAATTTTTCTTTCCATTGAAAAAAGCTAAATAGCTTAAATTGATATAGTTACGGTTAGATAATCAACGTCATTCCACTCTTTCTACAAAAGACTAATTTAAAATGATATTAAAACTAAAGTATAAAGGTAGGTAAAACATATATAACCATATTTTAAAGTATTTCAATTAATGAATATTTTAAATTTAGAGAATTTATTTATTTATTCTATCGAACAATATATTTCTCTAATAATTAAAGAATATTTCTAACCTAATATCGATTTTTCTATATATATTATAGATTTATATATATAAAGAATATTCTTTTTTTATTAAGAATTATATTTTATTAAATTATAAAAAATTGACTTTTTTAATTTGATTTGAATTGTTCGAATTGTATAATCATCAATTATTGGCATTGGTAAACTGCCAAAAAAAAATTTGATTATAGTTCAATACTTGACAATCATATGTTGAAAGTTCATATTCTTCAGTCATTGATAAACAATTTGTTGGACAATACTCAATACAGTTACCACAAAAAATACAGATTCTGAAATCAATACTGTAATATAGCAATCGTTTCTTTCTAATATTCGTTTCCATTTTCCAATCAACAATGGATAAATCTATAGGACATACACGAACACGTACTTCACAAGCAATGAATTTATCAAATTCAAAATTGATTCGTCCGCGGAAACGTTCTGATGTGATTAATTTTTCATAAGGATATAAAATAGTTACAAGTAAATGATTTGCGTGAGATAAGATAATCATGAAACTTTGACCAATGTACCTTGCAACTCGAACTGTTTGTTGACCATAATTCATGAACTCAGTTACCATAAGGAACATATAGTAAATATCTATGAATAGTTTTGTTTTATTTATTTCTCTTAGTTGAGACAAATAATGAATATAGAAGATCCATCTTTTACAACGAAAATAATTGAGATGAAGTTGTTAATAATAGATTACCGAGAGAAATAGGTAAAAGAAATTTCCATCCAAGATTTAAAGAAATTTCCATCCAAGATTTAATAATTGATCCATTCTTAGTCTAGGTAAAGACCATCTTGTTATGATAGAAACAAATAAGAAAAAAAATAGATTTTAGCTAATGTAATAAAGAGATCAATTGTAGTTCCAAAAACTCCGTATATTAGATTGATTTCAAAAATTCGGAAACAAATATGTACGGAATAGAGATATTTGAAGCGCCCAAGTAAAGAATCGTTACAAATAACGAAGAAATGAAAAGGTTTAAATAGGAAGCAACGTAAATTAAACCAAATCTAATACCTGAGTATTCTATTTGATAACCAACTACTAATTCTTCTTCTGCTTCTGGAAAATAAAAGGTAATCTTTCACATTCTGCTAGCGAAGAAATTAGAAAAATGCGGAAACCCATAGGTTAACGCCACAAAGTCCAACCCTAAAAACCATATTTTGCTTGCTCATCAACTATATCAATTGTACTTAAACTGTTAGATAGTCCTAGTTGGTGATAACATTATTGTTCCCATCTCTATTAGAGAACCATACATGAAATTTTCACCTCATACGGCTCCTGGAAAGCCTCAAGTAAATCTAAGGACCGGGTCAATTATTTCTCTCTTGATATATCCCTAAGATATTGAAGATGAAAATATACCGAACGGTTCTGAATTAGACCAATTAATTTTGTTTGTTCTAGAAATAATAAATAGAAATCTATTTTAATAAAAGATCCATTGTAAGGCACTTCTGAATTGATCTCATTGTTGATGTCGTATTTGAGCGGAAAGCAAAAGTAAAGTATTTATTTTTACCAGGTGATATATACCGGTTAGGTTATATCGTATCGTGTCCACAGAGATTAACTATTGATACATCGTTCGATAATTCTACCGTTAATGAGTTTGGGATTAAATGGTTGAAAATAAAAGACAAAAAATAAATGAACAAAAAGTATAAAGGATAGACAACTTGTCTGGAACGAATGCATACTACCCGTCAAAGAATTAAATCTACCGTCCAGTTATACTCAGCCTACGATACTCGTCCATATCATCACATACCTCTCACAATCTAAGCTATTTCTAACCCAAATTAAGAATTCAACTGCATCACCTTAATATCCATCTCTGGCATATCTCACCAACACAGAGACATTAAGATCAGATACTCTAAGTAAATGTCAGCTCAAAACCCATTTCTAGCATTCAGAAACTAACAGATTATCATCTTGTAAGTATCAGATGCGCCTAAGAGGGGGTGAATTAGGTGTTTAAAATTTATCCGGTTTTATGAATACTTGTTCTTATTTTTCTGGTTTGGTTCAAGAGATTAGATATGTGCTTCTGTCTTTCTTGGTTATGATTTATGATGAAAGCGATAAAGTGCAAAAAAGTAAAGAACACAAGGATGTATCCTGGTTCCCCTTACAGTCCGAGAGTACTCCAATCCCCTTACAACATGCAAGAGATTTCACTATAGTTAAAATGATTGTACAACCTATTCACACCAATGGTGAAGCCTACCATCTAACCTATAGGGAGACCAAAGGCTCTTAAAACCTTTAAGGTCTAACAACACTAAGTGCAAGAAGAACAATCCTCTTCAATGCACAACTTGTTTCAAACAATCCTGGACAACAAGAATACAATAAGAATGTATGATTTTTACAAGAGTTTTTGAGTTATTAAGATTGTAGAACAATATCACTTTGAGTGATTAATCAATATACTTGATCTTCCCTTCCAATAACAATAATTCACAATGACTTAGAGATATAGATTGCTCAAGATTTTCTAGTTTATGTAATGTGAAAGTATGCAGAAAATCTTATATGAAATATGAACACTTTAATGTGAATATTTGAAATTTGAATAAATTTTGATTGGAAGAGGTAAGAAATGAATTTAAAAATTTGAGTATTTATATATTCATGGCACCTTTTAAAAATATCATAAGTCTCTTCATTTTAATCATGAACAAGTGCCAAGATTAGAGACAAACTTTTAGTGAAAGGGTGCATGAAATGGTGCATGCATGAATTCTGATTTTTTTAAAACGTGCAGGGTGCAATCGATTGCACCTTTATGCAAATCGATTGCACGGGCTCTAACAGAATGAAATTTCAAAAACTTACAGTAAGCAATCGATTGCACCATTCTGCAAATCGATTGAACTTAGTTAAAAAGTGAAAAAAATTTCACCATTGTGCAAATCGATTGCACCCTCAAACAGAAGCATTTTTAACAATTTCATTCAGTATGCAATCGATTGCACCTTTGCGTAAATCGATTGCACAGTAAGAAAAATGCAATTTTTGCTTTGAAACTTAGTGAAATCAAATGTGTATGTCATGCAATCATGTTAGGAACTTTGAGCATCTAAAACTTAAGTATTTGTGAGGCATTGTTATTATACCTTCTTGAAATACAATAGTTTGAATCCAAAGCCTTGAAACATGATGCTTTAACTTTGAAATATAGTTGTTTGAATTTGAACATGATGCTTTGACACTTTTCCCATTCTTTTGCTATGATCATTTAATTCTAAATTTGTCTTCATCCAAACTAATATTTCGAGAGGCTTGACTTCACACATCCTAGGTAAGAATCTAAGCAATCTATATCTAGCAAAGCTCAAATCCCTAACATAGAGTAAAAACCTAAGACAATCACCAACACAGATTCATAAAGCAAACTTTATACAACGCCAAGGGCGACAAATATGAATGAGTAAAGAGTAAATATACATACAAAACCCAACAAAAGAGATTACAAAGAGAAGAAAAGAAGAGGAACCAAACATTTCTTGGTTTGTCAACACCAATCGACGATGGATTCGACTCCGGATCATCCAAATGCAAGATCCAATGTTGTTTTCTAAGCTATCTCTACCTAAAAATGAAGGTTTGATGAATTGAGAACAAATACCCCAAAACATAACCTAAAAATGTGTTGTTTTGCCCCTTTTAACGTAATTCTGGTTCAGGGGACCGTGCTGAGCTCCAAAATCCCGCTCAGCGGTAGCAGAAAAAAACCAGATTTTGTTTTCGCCATAACTTGAGAACCGTGACTCGGATTTGCACCTTGTTCGAAGCGTTGGAAATATTATTCAATTTCCTATCTAACCATGACTAAATATCACCCAAATTAATTATTTTTATCCTCCCTAATTTGAGCCTTATTCGTTGATGAACTGCTAAAAATAGCATTCTTGAAGCTTTGTCTTTGGCCTTTATTACTCAATGCTCCAATTATGAATGAATACCTAAAAAAGAGATGATAAACTATCAAATGATACAATATTTACACAAAAACTTGATTATACACTAAATATACACATTTATACAAAAAGTGGGGGATTTATTCGAAGAATATCAACAAAAGAACCGATAAGTGCCACAAAACATATATACAAAATAACTACATTTTGGCACTTATCACTCATCCCTAAAACATAAAAATTTATTGAGTAATAACTGAATTCTTCAATAAAATACTCTTTTATAATTCTCAATAGCCCTCATGATTTTGAATTGCGAAAAAGAATTAAACATTCGTTTCTTAATTATGATGTGAATTTGATCTCCATGAATATGAATATGGATATAAGAAATCAAAAACGAAAGAGAAAACGATTTTTTGTTTTTGATTTCTAATGCTTTTTTTGTTCCCATTCTTCTTTTTTGTGTTATGAAAAAGGGACTTAAATAATTTAAAAGGATTTTTTCGTTCCCGATAGTAATTTATCGAACGAGCAGATGGAAGCATACTCTGCATCGGAGTTGTGGGGAGTACTGCTTTAATTTTTTCTACCAACTTAAAGCCCTAATTAGTAATCTTTTTATATTATGCGTAAATTGTCTTTTGGATAATTTACAAAATATGTGTTACTAATCCTTTGTGTATCTTGGTGTTTCTAACCATCCACTCTTTTTTATTAACCGCCTTAATTTATTTTAATATATCTATGAGAATTCATCAAAATGTTAACTAAAACTCAATAAGGTTGGTCTTTAGAGCCCGCTTCAAAACAGGATGAAAAATTATCCAATCTTGGATTAAATGGCCTCTTTTGTTTATAATTTTATTTCATTATTAAACATAGAAAATGAGACTCAATATTTTTACTGTCATTAAAAATCATTATACTATCTATTAAGAGAAGTAATATAGTATTCTGAAATTATATCAATATAAGTTATTTTATTTCACTTATAGAACTATCTAATTTAGTTCTTCAATCGGAGAAAAATAAATATAATAAAGGTTTCTATTCAATTTATTCGTCTCCTTTCCTATATAGTACTATAAAGAGAGGAGCATAGCAATAACATCTAATATATTTTTTGGTTTCAACAAATCGCACATAGAGATATTGATAAGACACATGGAGTTAATGGTATTTCATAACTAATCGATTGAGCTGCAGCTCGTAGACCACCCAAAAAGGAATATTTATTATTTGATCCATATCCTATCATAAAAAGTCCGATGTGAGCAATACTCGAAATAGCAATCCATAAAAAACATCTATCTTGAAATCAGATAAAACAAAGTTATAGCCAAAGGGAATTACTGAATAAATTATTAGAATTGACATGAATGATATGGATGGTCCAATACTGAATAAACAGATATCTCCCCTAGATGGAATAAGATTCTCTTTGAATAGTAGTTTTGTTCTGTCTGCTAGAGCTTGTAGAATTTCAAAAGGACATGCGTATTCAGGTCCAATATGTTGTACCCCTGCAGATATTTCTCTTTCTAACCAAACAATTGCTAGTACACTTATTGTGATTCCCAAGATAAGAATCAAAATTGGTACAAGTATCCATAGAAATCTATAGACCTCCTTGAAATATTCCAATCCGAAAAAGGAGTTTATATCTTGGACTTCTGTTGTATCAATTCTCATTTCAACGGTCAACTTCTCCCATAATGATATCTATGCTACCTAGTATTGTCATAATATCAGCCAATTTCATTATTTTAATTAATTGAGGAAGAATTTGCAAATTGATAAAACCAGGTAGACGAATTTTCCATCTCCAAGGAAAACCATTTTGATCTCCTATTAGAAAAATTCCTAATTCTCCCTTGGGGGCCTCAACTCTGACATAAAGTTCTTGTTTCGGCAATTCAAAAGTAGGAGACGATTTTTTACCAATGAATCGATATTTAAAATCATTCCATTCTGGATCCTTTTCTCTATTAGAGCAGCGGATTTCAAAATTTTCATAAGGCCCCCCCAGGAATTCCTTCCAAAGCCTCTTGAATTATTTTTATGGATTCCACCATTTCACCAATTTGAACTAAATAACGAGCTAATGAATCTCCTTCTTTTTTCCATTGAATTTCCCAATCCAATTCCTCGTAAGACTCATAATTATCAATTTCACGTAGATCCCATTGTATTCCAAAAGCCCAAAGCATCGGTCCTCATAACCCCCAATTTAGAACTTCCTCTCTACCAACAACACCCACTCCTTCAACCCATTCTAAAAAATAGGATTTCGCGTAATAAGATTTTGATATTCAATAACCCTTGTTAAAAAATAATTGCAAAAATTAAAACATGTATCTATCCAACCATAAGGTAGATCAGTAGATCAGCGGGTACCCCCAATACGGAAAAAAAAAGTATGCATCAGTCTCATACCTGTCGCAACTTCGAATAGATCATATGTTAATTCTCTTTCTCTAAAAATATAGAAAAAAGGGTTTGTGCACCAATATCTGCCATAAAGGGTCCCAGCCATAGTAGATGAGAAGTTATACAACTTAACTCCAACATAATTACTCGTATATAGCTGGCTCTTTTAGGTACTTGAATATTTCCCAATTGTTTCGGCCCGTTTACAATTATTGCTTATGTGAACATAGTAGCTAAATAATCCCAACGTGTTACATAAGGGAGATATTGTATAATTGTTCGGTTTTTCGCTATTTTTTTCATACCTCTGTAAATAACCCAATATTGGTTCACAATCAATAACATCTTCACCATCCAGAATAACAATAAGTCAAAGAACACCACGCATCGATAGGTCTAATTACTCGTATGTAGCTGGCTCTTTTAGGTACTTGAATATTTCCCAATTGTTCTGGACCGTTTACAATTATTTCTTATGTGAACATAGTAGCTAAATAATCCCAACGTCTTACATAAGGGAGATATTGTAAAATTGTTCGGTTTTCTACTATTTTTTCCATACCTCTGTAAATAACCCAATATTGGTTCACAATCAATAACATCTTCACCATCCAAAGTAACAATAAGTCGAAGAACACCATGCATTGATAGGTTCACTATACGTGTAATAGACTGATATGATAAGCCATGGTCCTGAAAGAATCACATATCAAATACCCCACCAATCTAAACCTATGTATGGGGTTAGGTTAATCCTACTCCACTAGTACCAATAGGCGCATATGTCTTTGGGAATTATATTATTAGAATCACTTCTTTATCATTAATTGGTTCAAAACATTTTTTTGGATCATATTTGTCGAGACTTTTTCTTTCAAGTTGAAAGAAAAATAAAAGAGAGAAACAATTTGTTGATTTATTTTTTCTGGGGTGGCCCAATAATATAGAATAATTCCATATTTCATTTTCATGAAGTGAAAAATCAAGATAGATTCCTTTGCATACTCTTATTTGCATCTCTTAGTTCCATTCCATTTGATCTAGTGCTTATTGTATCCAGATTCGTTCTTTAAAACAATTGGAAAACAGCTTATTCAATTCTATTACTATAAATTACTGAAAAGATTACCCAAACGAAAGAGTTTTATTTTTCTCTTAGAATTGATATCAAATGGATTTTTTTTTTGAATTGGATGAAATGAAAATGAAATTCATAGTAAAAAAGAATATGAATATCAAATGAGAACTATTTAAATGAAATAAACAAAAAGAAATCGAATTAGATATTTAATTTCATCAATCTAACAAATATGGAAAAAATGCAGAAGCGTTCATATATTTTACATAAGTTTGTATAGACGGTTTTTCTTCACTCCCTTCGCCACGCCAACTAAAAATGGAATTCTATTCCCTGATGAAAAAAATACTAAGTTTCTGTATCAATACAATGGAAGAAACCCTTTTTGATTCTCTTGTCGATCAGGCGACACCCGAATTTGAACTGGGGAGAAAGGATTTGCAATCCCCCGCCTTACCACTCGGCCATGCTGCCAAAATGATACAAAAAATCAGAATATCCTCCTTTAAAAAAAAACCAACATATACCTTTTCAGTCAAAAAAAAAGTAAACATTTCGGTACAAATAGGAACTGTTAACTACAAATTCCTGAAGAATTCAGGAATATGAATTTCTTAATAAGAAAAATCTAAATTGATACATAACAAATCAATATTATTATTCTATATTTTTTTATAATTCTTGTCTATTTCCTTCCATTATAACAGGAACTGTAAATATATGTCAACCCCATAATATCTCTTTTCATTGTTACACATTATATAATTGGGGATTTTCTATGTAATTCTACATTACAGGGAATTTTCAATAAGTTCTTGTACTTTCCTTTTTTTGCCAATTTTTCATGAAATAGATTGATGAATTAATAGGGAAAAATGAGCACAACATATTTTGTCCCACCGAACAAATAGGACTGCAATAATTTAATAGACATATATAGATATCTAATAATAGATTATACGAAGACATAAAAAGAATAATATCACATAATATAACATAGAATATCCTTAACAAACTTATATGCTTAACATATTTATATGCTTGACAAACATAGGAAATATCAAATACTAACACAGAAAAGAAAAACATATAAGAACAAAGGAAAAAAACACAGAAAAGAAGAACATATAAGAACAAAGCTATAAGAAAACAGAAAAGAAGAACATATAAGAACAAAGAAAAAGAACACAGAAAAGAAGAACATATAAGAACGAAGCTATAAGAACACAGAAAAGAAGAACATATAAGAACGAAGCTATAAGAACACAGAAAAAGAAGAACATATAAGAACGAATTTTAGATTGTTAAAAATACCCCTACCCAAAGTCTAGGTGAAATTGATCAATTTGTTTCCATTGATATTACAAGTGAAAGTCTATTTGTTTGTTTTGTTGCAAATTCTAATTTGAGTAGAAAAATTCCTATTTTCAGAATAGGTATTTCATAGACGTAATGAGGTCTAATTTCATGTCATTTAGTAAAGTAAAAAGAAGAGAAATTCCATTATTTCTAAATCTATTCATGTGATTCGATGAAGAATGACACCAAATCACGGGATAGTTTCTAGAAAATAAAAAGGGGTAGTAAAAAATGCTTAGGGTTGGGAATGAAGGAATGTCTACACTACCCAGATTGAATCAAATACAATTTGAAGGGTTTCGTAGATTCATTGATCGGGGCTTAACAGAAGAACATTTTAAGTTTCCAAAAATTGAAGGCATCGATCAAGAAATGGAATTTCAGTTATTTGCGGAAACATATCAATTGGTAGAACCCTCAATAACAAAAAAAAAAATGTTGTATATGAATCACTTACATATTCCTCTGAATTATATATATCCGCGGGGTTAATTTGGAAAAACAGACGGTATATCCAAGAACAAATTATTTTTCTTGGAAATATTCCTCTAATGAATTCCCTAGGAACTTTTATAATAAATGGAATATACAAAATGGTAATCAATCAAATATTGCAAAGCCCTGGTATCTATTATCGGTCAAAATTGGCCCATAACGGGATTTCATTCGTGTATACTGGCACAATAATATCACATTGGGGAGGAAGATTAAAGTTAGAAATTGATAAAAAAAAAGCAAGGATATTGGATCATCTAAGTAGGAAACACAAAATATCTATTCTAGTTCTATCAGCAGCTATGGGTTCGAATTTAAGTGAAATTCTTGAGAGCGTTTGTTACCCCGAAATTTTCTTGTCTTTCCTCAATGAGCATGAGGAAGAAAAATGGGGTCAAAAGAAAATGCCATTTTGGAGTTTTATCGACTATTATCTTGTGTAGGCGGAGATCCCATATTTCCTGAATCTATATGTATTGAATTACAAAAAAAAATCAACAGAGATGTGAATTAGGAGGAATTGGGCGGTGAAATATGAATCGAAGGCTGAATATCGATATACCTAAGAACTACACATTTTTGTTAACGCGAGATATATTGATAGTTGTGGATCATTTTATTGGAATGGAATTTGGAATGGGTGCACTTGACGATATGAATCATTTGAAAAATAAACGTATTCGTTCCGTAGCAGATCTTTACAAGATCAATTTAGATTGGCTCCCATTCGTTTAGAAAATATAATTGAAGGAACTATACGTAACTTTAGACTAATATGACAAGCCATGGTCCTGAAAGAATCATAAATCAAATACCCCTCCAATCTATACCTATGTATGGGGTTAGGTTAATCCTACTCCACTAGTACCAATAGGCGCATATGGCTCACTTAATGAATTGGTGCCATGGTCCCTGTAGGATTTTATAATAATATAATTCATGAAGCAAAGAAGAATATTTATAGAATTCAATTCGATAGAAAATCTAGAAATATACTTTTTTGGTTGTCGGAGATACTTTTTGTTCAAATCCCCCCTCTTTCATTTCATTTTAAAGAATTCAATTCATTAGTCATCCAGTAACACATAACAAGAATAGTAGTAGAGACATATCCAAGAACGACTGATTCATCAAATATTTCCTTTATTCATTTAGTCTTCTTTTTATTTTATTTGGCAAAATAAAAATTCTTTTGAACAAACTCAACTCATTCTGTCTCCGGATGTTCTCACATCAAACCAAAATTGAGTCACCGATTTCCATCCAGTTTATGCCAATAGGTGTTCCAAAGGTACCTTTTTAATTCCTGACGAGGATGAAGCTTCTCAGACTGACTTATATTATCGACTTTATCATGAAAGACTACTTTTTTAGGTCAAGAGGTTGTAGTGAAATATCAAATCAACTTGTTAGTCTAATGGTATATATCTAAGTTTGGACAAGAACAAACATTTGTATATGTTTATCAATTCTCCAGGTGGAGAGGTTCTATCTGGAATGACAATTTTTGATATTATGCAAGTTGTAGAAGCAGAAGTACATACAATATGCTTAGGATTAGCCACTTCAATGGGATCTCTTCTTTTGGTAGGAGGAGAAATTACCAAACGTCTAGCCTTCCCTCACGCTTGGTGCTAATGATTCTTATTTGTAGAAAAAAAAGAAGACTATGTCTACACCAGCATTAAGTAAAAAAAGCATGGCACTTTGAGTTCGATATGCAAAAACAAGTTTTTTTTCAAAACCATTCTATTATATATCGAAAGAGTAGCATTAAAAAGAGGTATTTACGATTTTATCTCATCTATTGGAGCCTCTTTTAGTGCCAAATTTTTTTTTACTTATTTGAACAAAAATAAATAAACTTTGGGATTGTTGAATAAAAAACTAGAAGAAATAAGATAGCAACGGAATCATCATAGACGTGAAAAAAGATTCTCTAAAAAAAAAGGTGGTTATTAGATTCTTTACTGATCTGGGTCTGATAGACCCGGTAGATTTTTTTTTGTATTTCTTCAATGAAAGGTCCAAAAAATCAAAAATTGAAAGTAGAGCCATATGCTATATAAAAAATAAAAAATGCTTTCCTGTACGACTTTAAATAAATTGAAGTTATTTTTATATTCGTTCTTCTTTTTTACGGTAAGATTCAGAGAAATAAACCTTATTATACTCTCAGGGTAATGATCCATCAACCTGATACTTCTTTTTTTGATGGACAAGCAGAAGACGTCATGCTGGAAGCGAATGAATTACTGGTACTCCGAAGGACGGTGACAACTATTTATTCTGAAAGAATAGGAAAACCTTTATGGCAGATATCTCAAGACATGGAAAGGGAATTTTTTTATGTCAGCAGAAGAAGTCGAAGCCTACAGAATGATTGATACAGTAGCGGATTCTTAGTCAATTATGTTTTTTGTGCGATTTCGTTTTATATTATTATTATTATTACCATTGCATTATTTTTATTTGGAGGGAAAATGATTTTTCATGTGATCAAATTTGTTAAAACTTTTTGCTTTTTCTTGCTAATATTTTCGGCGTTCCCCCAACATATTGATTTGGTCTTGATTGTTGTCATTTTCATCTACTTGAAATCCAAATTTAATAGAGTCTAATAAATTCTAAATTATGGGGTTAGGATTGATCTGAACCTGTTCATTATGTATATGACTCACATGCCAACTATAAACCAACTTATTGGAAACACAAGACTGCCAATCCGTACTGTAACAAAATCTCCCGCTCTTAGGGGATGCCCTCAACACCGAGGAACATGTACTAGGGTGTATGTGCGACTCGTTTAGATCATATACTCAAATTAAAAAATAGATTCTATTAATAAGAATTGTGTGTGTGTATATATATATAATTCTACTGTGTATAAAATTTATGCTTTCTCAGTTGGTGCAGACCAAATCACCTTAATTTTTAATTTAAGATGAAAAAACCGTTCCCAATGGTAACAAATAGTGATCTATTAAGCGGGAAAATCCTCTTTCAGATAAAGAATTGTGCCCTAATTTTAGCAATAACGGACTAAGAGGGTCAACTACCCAATACTTAAATATCGTTACTGTATAGCTAGATTTTATTGTGAAAGACCTATTACTATATATCAAATGGGTTGAGCTCAGAAGTGTGAACTGTACAAGTTCACAATAACATTGATTGAATCAAGATTCATTGAAGGAAGGGGCTTCGATGTATAGAGAGGACCTCGCCGTTAAACAAGTAATCATAGAAACGATGGAACCCACAATTTCTTTGTTTATTTCTATTTTATTTACTAGGTTTTTTTTAATACCTAGTATCAATAGAAGTTATTTTATTTACTAGGTTTTTTTGAATACCTAGTATCAATAGTGGTTGGGAAGATTATAAGTATCAAAATCCATTGGAACTTTTACTTTATACATTGGAAGAATCCATGTTGTTAGTAATAGACTATAAAGGGTAGAAAAGAATAACTGGAAGAAAAAATGAAAAAATAGTTAAACAAAGTCTGGTTTATCCAGTGAACAGAGTTAAACGAGGATCTATCGCTATAAAATAGAGCACACAAAAGACTGGAATAATAGGATTAACAGAAAAAATTTAAGATTTTCTATTACATGTATCTGTTTTCCAAATAATTAGTATTTTAGTATTTTTGTTTGAGCCGAACGAGATGAAATTCTCATATACGGTTCTCAAGGGTCCCTTGGTTTACCTATCTCAATAAAGTCTATGATTGGTTCGAATAATTTCTTGAGATTCGGACGATTGTCGATGATATAACTAGTAAATATGTCCCTCCTCATGTCAATATATTTTATTATTTAGGAGGAATTACACTGAC